>BMAC01000982.1:193138-240167 GCA_014905375.1 Phtheirospermum japonicum | reverse complement strand
CGCCGTTAAATATGTTTTAACGGCGGTTTTCTAAAAACCGCCGTTAAATCTATATTTTTACGGCAGTTTTTCAAGAACCGACGTTAAATATATATTTTAACGGCGCTTTTTTGATAACCGCCGTTGATTACTTTATTCCACGGCGGTTTTATATGAAACGCCGTCAAAAACCCCAACATTCTACGTCGGTTATTTGAAAACCGACGTAAAATGGAGGCCAGCTAATTTTAACGGCGGTTTTAAAATAACCGCCGTAGAATGTATATATAAAATAAAATAAAATAGAGATCATAAAATCCAAAGCCATCCAAAACATATGTATTGACCCACCATTCTACTTTCCCTCTTCGTCATTTTCCTAATGAATTCGCCAACATCTTCTTCCCGTCGTGAAATGCAGAAATCCGGAGAAACCTACCTTCCATCACAATTAATCTCTCTACAGACCCTGCAATTCCTCCAAATCTCCCCCCTGCACAAGCCCAACTCGATTCCAGCAATTTTTCGATTTTACCCAAATCTCCCGTTAATTCTGGGTCTTCGTTTCCGGCTACGTCTGGCCGGAATAATGAAACCTTAGCCTTCGACGGACTCAATCTTCCCCCCCTTACATCTAATTTCTTTCAATTTACCAGCACCCCTTCAATTCGTAAGATACAAAGGCGGTTCAAAAACCGCCGTTAAAATTGAAAAAAAACCGCCGTTAAAACCCTGTTTTGCAGTAGTGTGTTTCGAGGTTGTTGAGCCCCTTGTTCTACATAATGAATACGTTATGCTCCAACGTACCCAAGACTTGTGTGACAAAGATGTTTTATGGGTCGTTGAGGGAAACGAAGACTTTTTAGAGGGGGAGGTGGGGGTTATTGATGATAAGATTGAAAAAATTGACGATTATCTTGAGGAGGAATAGGAGAGCAAACCGATTACCATCTTGGAAAATTCAAATCAAGGTGAAGGGGAAGAAGTGAGGACGGTTGAAGTGTTTGGCTTTCTTAAGGGTGCTATTGATTGGATACCGGGAGTGGTTGAGGGAGTTAGCCATTTGAATTCGAGTCTTGGAGATATGATGAGAGTTGGAATGTGGAGTTTGTTAGTAGAGGGTTTGATGTTCATAATGTCCAAAAGCGAGTGGGTGAAGCCCATTGACTTGGTGCCCAAGACGAGCGGCTTGTTAGTTCTTAAGGATGAAGAAGGAAGGTTGTTGGCCACGAGGGCTTCAACGGGTCGGAGGATGTTGATCGAGGCCACAAAGAAAGATCATTTCCCTCCCCCATTTATCGACCACATGATGGACAAGCTAGCCGGCCAATATTCCTTTTGTTTTCTTGACGAGTCGTCGGGGCACTTCAAAATCACCATCCCACCTGAGGACCTAGCCGAGACAAGTTTCGATTGCCCGCTTGGAACGTTTGCTCTTTGGCGGATCTTATATGAGCTATGCAATGCGCCAAGGACGTTCCAAAGAGTGGATCCTCCCGATAAGGAGGAGATTGTTTTGGTGGACCCTCCCGTTATTTCTCCACCTTGATAAAAAGGGAGTACGTCAAGCTAGTGATGTAAAACAAGCGCTTCTTGGGAGGCAACCCAAGTTCTTCTCGTGTATTTCTTTTATTTTCTTTCTTTCTTTCTTACTTTCTTTCTTCTTAAAATAAAATCCAAAAACATTTGAAAAATTGAAAAACAAAAAAAAATATTTTGTTGAGATTCGTGTACATACTTTTTTGAGTTTTTAATTTCGTGTGACTTTCTTGTATATTGTGTTGTTTTCTGACTTCAACCTTGGGCGATTGGATAAGTGAGTAGCGTCCATGAAGTCGGGAGATACTAGCCATGCTCGATTTTTCTTGGATTGCTTAGATGCCTAGGTGGACCCCATCGAGTTCGACCAAAACTCGCTCGGTTAAGGAAGTTTCTACTCCCCCTCCTTTTACTTGGTTTTCATTAAAATGCGGGTAATGCATGGTTCAAGTGTGGGGTGAGTAGGTGCTTAGGGTCCGGATTTTTATCGAGCATATTTTGTTGATCTTAAATCGAGCCTTGGCGAAGTGACGCATTCTTGGCGAAGTGACGCTTACTATTTGTGCTATTATATGGTTGAGTCATTTTTGAGTCGCTTTTGTATCATTTTTGTGTCTTTATTACATTGTTGAATAACTCCACGTACTTGGAAGTTTGAATAGTTTACTTGTCAAGTTTTTGCATGTTTATGGCCTCTTGTGTGAAGGGTCGAGTTTTTGTGCTTCTTCCAAAACCGCCTATATATATATAATCAATATTTTCTCGTGAAAAGATTACAAAGCTCTAAAAGCTCTTTTGATTTTGCTCCTAAATTCGGTGCAAACTAGTGAGTAGCCTTGTGTGATTTATCGGCTTGCTTGCATTTTTATGGAAATTGCATTGAGGAGGTTTGATTTTACTCGTACATGATTGAATTCGAAAATGACCTCGAGGCACAAATATCACCCTTGTTCCGGCCATATCCAAATATATACGCTACTTAAAAATCCCAAATGAGCCCCCTTGAGCCTTTACCCCGTTTCTTGTTAGCCGAGCTCATTTTTAGCTCTTGTATCTTCGTAGTTTGTGAGGTGGGAGAGTTTATTGTTAGTTGACGAGAGATGTGTGGGAAATAAATTGTGGGTTTCGGGTTTTGAGTTGCTTATACAAAAAGAAAAGAAAACAAAATAGAGAAAAAAAATTATAATACTCCAACACAAATCACGAAAAGTGATAAAGCGTGCGTTCAAGTGAAAACCCTAATTCAAAAAGGGCTAATATTAGTGAAAAGAATCAAATTCAAAAAGTTTCTAAGTGTTGTGAAATAAAAGTCAGGAAAGTAAGTGAACGAAAGGGTTTCGAATGAGAGTTTGGTGAATTGGGAAAGGTGAAGCGATCATAAGCTTCGGGTTCTAGAAGTTAGGGCTTTGTGTGTTATTGATCACGTTTTATCGTGTGTTAGCCACTATATCCAAATATTCCACACCTTACCAAAGAGCCAACATTACAACCCACAATAAAAACTTCTTTCGATTCTTGTTTGATCATGTACTATGAGCAATTTTGAGCGTCCGATTTGTGAAATCTTGACGAGTTGCATGCATTATTCGACTTGAGCGTATACACGTCCTATATACTAAACACTTGAGCGAATTGAGCGAACACTCTCAAAATACCATTTGTGAGGAAGTCATCGATTTGGCTTGCATTTGAGAAAAATTTATACGAGCAATGCTTGACAATAACAAGTGTATGTTGATACTTTCATCATATTAATAGGATAAGCACAAGGATTTCTCTTTTTACATAATGTTTATTGCATGTACACTCTTGATTCTTTTCGTTGTTCGAGGACGAACAAACCGATAAGTGTGGGGTAGTTGTTTTGCATGTAATTGTTGTGTTTTTCCTTGTGTTTTTAGTTAGAGTTTAGCGTCGTTTCTAGTAATATCGAGTCATTTTTCATTAGGTTTTAAGACTTTTTCTTGTTAATTTGCTATTTTACTTAAAGTGTACGAAGTGTGAGGTGTTTGTGCTATTTTTGGGTTTTTAAGTTTGAATTCTTGTTTTGTAGGTGGCCAAAAGGATTATATTCACTCGGCGGACGTTTTGGACCGAAAAATGAGAAATTCAAGCCGAAAGCATCCATGATCGACTGAAAAGCCCAAAATCGACTGAGAAGCCCCCAAATCGACTGCCGGACAGAGACCAACGTCTTGCAGCAGAGCAGTCGATCGACTGCAACGCTGAGGGCTGCGGGAATTTTGGTGTTTTTGACATTTTCGCCCCTACAAACAACTATATAAAGCCCACACCTTGCACCATTGAAGAAAAATCTCCCCTCCCAACCCAAGCTAGGGTTTGGGATCAAAATCACTCTCAAGCTCTTAGATAATCCCCCGAATTTGTCATTTGTTGCTGAAACGTTTGGATCGGTTGGGAACCCTACCCTGAAGAGATCCTGGAGGTTGCACAATATCCCTCCTGGCGTAGTGCCGCCTGCAGTACCGAAGAGCCAAGCAGGGCCGCGCTGTAATGTGCCAATTGAGTACATGAATCTTGCGGAGGATGTCACAATATTGACGGATCCTAATGATGATGACTACATTCATGTCGCTCCGGTTCAAGGGTTCATACCGCCTTATGCTTCAACTCTGAGTCTGACGAAGAAGAAGACGTCTTGTCAGAAGCAGACTGTAAATTTGACCGACAAGAAAGTTACTCCGACGTCCATCAAGGTTTCACCAGGTTCTACTGAAACCGAATACTCGTCCGCTCCTTATACTATCTTGGACTTTTTCTCTGGGGAAGTAACGAGTTCATCCAGACAGGTTGCTAATGATCTTCCTCCATCTCCTATCCGAGAGACACAACCTGAGTTTGATCCTGATCTATTTGAGTATTTTCCTGATTCCTCATTTGATGTGCCTCTTCGTGATATCCTTTCTGCTTACAAGAAAGACAAGAAGAAAAACAAGGCAGCGAAGAAGGATGATGTTGGTCCTCATGTTGGTTCCCCCACACATCACCGCAAGCCCAGTATGCTTCGTCCTCCAGCTTTGACTTTGCTGATATTGATTCTCCTGCTCCCGCATCGACTCCATCTGACACCTCTATTCACTCTCACTCCTCCACTGGCACTCCCTCTCGGACCGTGGAGCTTGAAGACATGGTGGTGTTTTCCGATAGGTTTTTGACTGCCAAGGCCGAGGAGTTATTCTCTGAGTACCAAACCCGGCATATGATTACTGAGCGTCGAGTCCCGGTTGAGGTATTTGTGAAGCAAGATTTGATTACCTTCCTGAAGAATAAAGGTATGTATTCCACAGTCTCGACTG
This sequence comes from Phtheirospermum japonicum, assembly GCA_014905375.1. Classification (NCBI taxonomy): domain Eukaryota; kingdom Viridiplantae; phylum Streptophyta; class Magnoliopsida; order Lamiales; family Orobanchaceae; genus Phtheirospermum; species Phtheirospermum japonicum. The sequence goes on along the minus strand of BMAC01000982.1, from coordinate 235,332 downwards.
CCATGCCCTTTGTTTGTAATATAGTCGTGAGTTCTATGCCAATTTGATGTCTTCCATTGTTGATTTAAAGTCTGTGAATTCGGGCAAAGTTTTTGTGCATGGCAAAATGTTTAGTTTTACCCCTGATTTGATTGATGAGTTGTTTGGGACTGAGCCGTATCGGGGTGATTCCACTGTGGATGACATGAATGATGTCATTTCGTTCTTGTCTGGGGGTTTTGTTAATGCATGGTTTGAATAGTTGCCGAGTACTCGTCTTACTTCCCTTTACTCTGTTTTGCACAAGGTAGCCATTTGTAACTGAGTTCCCTCCAAGAACACCACATGTGTTACGCGGCCTCAGGCCCATTTTCTGTACAAGCTTGGGAGAGGAATCAAGTTTAGCTTTGGGCAGCATGTGTTTAATACGGTTACAAAGTTTGCCACCACCAAGTCTGCGTCTTCTCTATGTTTCCCTTCCCTGATCTTTAACGTCCTTGGGAATCAAGGTTTGACGCTTCATCCTGATGACGTGCTTACTGGTGAGGCTGACTTGTTTGCTTTGAGGGGCCAGCATATTTCTGGTGCGAGGGTTATTGATCTCCCTCGGCAGGCGCCTTTCAGGGACAATGTTGCTAGTGGTGTTGGGTCCGGCGTTCCCCACATTGGCCCCAACATGGTCCGCATGTCTGTGCAGGTTCTTCGTGCGCATGTTACCTGGATTGATTCGCAGATTACCTAGTTGCAGGCACTTCGGGGTTCCTTCATGGAGGCCCTTTTGCCTTCAGGTCAAAAAGGGGGAGATGATGGCGGCACTGATAAGGATGAGGCTGAAGATGCTGCTGCTGTTGCCGAGACTTTGACAAGCCTTGCTCGTGACAAAAGGAAGAAGAAGACCCATTCTCGAAATAAGGCATTGAGGAAAATGAAGAAGCTGTTGAAGAAGAGAAAGGATCGGGGTGAAGGAACTTCGACATCCCCTTTTGCGTCGTAGTATTTTGTCCAGAAAGGCAAAAGGGGGAGATTGTTGGAAATTTATTCTTGGCAATAATTCCAATTTTAGTTGTTTGCCTTTCTTGGGCACAAAATAAATTAGGACTCTAGATTTTGTTTCCTAGTTTATGTATAGGATTTTATTTAGTTTCCTAGATTATGTCTAGGATTTGCTTTACTTGTTTACCAAGTTTATGATTCTAGGATTGTCTATTTAAGACAAGAGAATACTAAGACTTGGACACAACTTGAGAGACGCACATCCGAGATGAGAAAGAAGCAGCAAGCGAAGTACAGTAAGAAAGAACACCAGCGACTACTTGGAGCCAGTGTCTCAGATCAAGAAGTTTTTTGAAGTTGCGTGACCAACGGAGAAGATCTTTTCATCTAGGCGACAAGTATTTAGTATCATATTTTTGATACTTTAGTTTTTGTATATTACTTCTTATTTTTAAGTATTGATCGTGAACAAGAGAGTACTATAGTTTTCGGGTTTGTACACCCAAGTTCATATGTACTTTTACTTGTGAACTGAATTTAATTTGATGTGTTCTTGAGTTTAGATTTTCGCTGCATATTTTTAGTTAAACTCTGGTGTAGAAGGTCCACAAATTTTTTCCTAGGTGTAGAAGGTCCAAAAACTTTTTCCTATTTTTATTTTTTATTTTTAGGGATTTACTCTAGATAGGAGACCTTCTAAAAAATTCTCAAAGGCAAGCGTAAACATGACATCAATTTAAAATATAACAAAAACTCATGAAAATCAAAATTAATACAAAGAACAGGAAAAATAGATAATATTCTATACATTTGATTAGATGTTCTCTTTCGCAACATCCTTACTATTTGGGCAGCTACAGTCCGAGTTTGGTCTTTCTTCTCTTAGGGCGTATGATGGTGGGAGAATACGAGTATGGGCGACTATAAAACTTTGGTCTACTTTTGAACCTATCACTTACTGGCCTTGAATCAGGCCTATCCTCTTCAATTGGTCATTTTGAGTACATTTGGTGACACTAGTTCAATTCCATGACTACAAACAACAAAATTACAAAATACTGCTGCTGCTTCTGCTGCTATCACTACTACTACTACTACTACTACTACTACTATTACTACTACTGCTGCTGCTGCTACTACTACTACTACTACTACTACTAATAATAATAATAATAATAATAATAATAATTATTATTATTATTAAAACAACAACAAGCATATAAGGTAAATTTGTGAAAAATAATATTTCTTACCATAATAGTATATAAAAAGAATAGGTGATGAGCATATGAATTATGGCTTGGGAAGAAAACAATCTCAATACACGAATAAAAAAGTAAACCGTTCGGTCGCTGATGATCGAAAATGGCAATCATTTTCGGTCCCTTATGGTCGAAAATGGATGCAAAATTCATCATCTTCCTATTGAAAATCGATGCAATTTTCGGTAATCAGGTGACCAAAAAGGGTTGAAGAATTCATTATCTTCCTAATGATTCTCATATGAACCCTAGTCTTTCTAATACACAAATCCATAGATACACACCTTATTTTTCATGTTAATATCCACTTAATCTCAAATGAGAACTACGTTTAAACAACAAAATTCATGATTTAGTTATACAAAACTTGAAATTGAACAAAATAAATAGCAAAACTTCAAAAAAAACAAAACAAAAAATCAAAAACCTACCTTTATCAGTTTTTGGTTGCTCACTTGAAATGGTGGAGGTTGAAGTGTCGGTGGGTGGTCATCACTCTGGTGGATTTTGGTGATATTGGTTGCCTATTTTTTTTCTTCTTCCCATCTTTTTCTTTTTATTTTCTTGCTTCTCATTTTTTTTTCAAATGGGTGTGGTCAGTAATGTGGGTTGGGAAAATCATTAATTAACGAGGGTATTTAGGTAATTCAATATTGGTGGTTAGTAAAAATATATTTAAAGAAAAACATTAGGATACATTAGAAAATGGGTGCGACTATTAATGTCTTGGGTGCCAATATAATTGGCCCATAATTAATTATGTTTGGTAGCAAATTATATATAGACTTGTAAAGAAGTAACTTATCCAAAAAGCCCATTTTATAGACGTGGGAATAACAAACTCCATTTGGTGCATTCCCAGATTCTCTCCCGCATTAAACTCGTGGAGTTTGTCCATTTTATGCATTTTTCGATTTTATCCTCAATATACATTTGTATGATTTTTAGAGGGAAAGCTTCCTAGTCAAAATTCTGAGGAAAAGCTATTTTCTTGAATAAGATTGTAGAGGGAAGAAAAAAGAATTAGGTCAAGATTCTTAGACTAAAAATGAAGGCTTCATGAGAAAGTTTTCTAAGAAAAGATGAAGGGTTTTTGAGCAAGAATTCGGAGCGAAGACGAAGGATTCAAGAAAAAAAATCATGTGTACATCCTCATCTTTTTCTTCGATTTATTTTCACTGCAGGTCTAGTGATTACACCTATCAAAAAAGTAATCTCATAATTTATGTTTCTATTTTTTCCCTTCTTTTTGTGTCCCTAATTTATTATTGAATTTCGCATGTATGTGGTAAAGTATTTTTCATTTTCGTTTATGATATGAATAAGATATGGAAGTTAATCCAAATGATCAACTGCATAAGAAATTCTCAAAACCAAAGGCAATTTGGAGTGAGTGATGCACATAAGGTGTTCATCAGTTCGTTTTGTGAGGAAATATCAAAGGGAAATAAAGTGGGGACCTTTTTTAGTAGAGATGGATGAAAAAAGATTTGTTTTGAATTTCTATAGAAAACTGGTTTAAACTATGAAAAGAGATAATTGGGAAATTATTAGGATAATACTTAGAGCTGGCAATGGGCTGGGTCGGGCCAACACCAAAAATCGGGCCGGGCCGGGCCAAAATTTCGTCGGGCCACAATTTCATTGGCCCAAGCCTGGCCCATCGTAGGTAATATAGTGTTAAAGGGCGGGCCCGCCAAATTGGGCCTGTTGGTCCGGGCCAAAAACGGCCCAATTTTTTTGGGCCTAGTATTTCAAGGCCCAAGCCCGGCTAAAATCGGGATGGGCCGAGCCTAAAATTGTCGGCTCTAATAATACTAAACAAGACTGGAAAGTCTGGTATAAGCTGATAACTTTAGACACTGGACTTGGTTGGGATAGTAGAAACAATACAGCGTATGCATCCGGTGAATGGTGGGATGAGTACTTGAAGTTAAACTATTATTTTCACTTTGAACACATTACATATATACACATATATAATACATGATATTAACTTATTTTAATAACTTCATAAGCTAATCTGAATGTTGTTAAATTCTGATATAAAGGACTTGAAACTTGGGAGGAAGTGACCTCTTTGTTCAAAAAAGGATATGCTGCTGGAAAAAATGATTGGACATCTTCAGAAGGATCACTGCCAAATGACTCTATTAGACCATGTAAAACACAATCAGAAGAAATTCAAATAGAACATGAGATTTCAAGTTGACGAACCAAGAAAATCAAATAAACTTAATCAAACTCAAAATTGAGTTAGAGATAGTAGGAGTTCAACGTCGTAAGAGGGTCAGGGGTGAAATTCCACCGCCTAAAGGTCGTAAAATTTCTGCTGCTGTGAATATGGATAAATATTTTGGTCGTATTTATGAGTCTGTTGAAGCAATGGTTGCAAGATCTGATAATTCAATGCAAGAAAGCATTAAGATGCTAAATGAGATGTCTAAAGGGGCTGGTCAACTCTTTTTTAGCTCTAAAACTACCTAAAGGGAGTGAGTTGTATTTGTTTGCTTGCATATTACTCTTGAGAAAAAAAAAACGAGATTTATTTATTGCACTTGGAGATTGAGAACTACATTTCATGTGGCTACAAGACTAACATGCACAACATGATAGGACTCTTCATATGATCTATACCATATAGACTATGTTTAGAATATCGTGACTATTCAGTTAAGAGATGTGTTTTCACTTGTGTTTTTTATTTACTAAGTCATTTCTTATTATGAAAATCATATAGTGAAGGAGACTTGTAGAGATTCAAGATATCGAGGGCATTATTTTGCCATGGATATTTTGAATAGAACATACACTCGTTGTCATGAATTTTTTAGAACGGAAAAACATATAATCTTACGACTTACAAACGAGTTTCAACAAAGGAGTTTGCTAAAGGATAGTCGTGAGGTGAGTGTTGAAGAACAATTAGCTATCTTTCTAATGACTATCAATCATGATGAAATGAGTCGTATGTTACAAGAATATTTTCAATATTCAGGACAAACTATTAGTCGTCACTTCAACACTATGTTGAAAGATCTGGTAGTGATTATGCTTTCCGTAATTCTTTTGTTGATATGGGGCAAACTTCACACGTTTGGGGTCTATATGATATGTAATATGTAATGATATTAACTAAATTTGTGATACTTTTCTTGTAATTTTTGATACTCTCTATATAAGTATAATATACAATATTTATATGTAACGTTATAATACTTTAAATTCAAATTATGATATTTTTAACTATATTTGTGACACTTTACTGTAATTTGTAAAGTGTGAATTTGTGAAACTTTTAACTAATTCTGGGATACTTTTAATACAATTTATAACACTTTTATTCTTAATTGTAATTTGAAGTGATATTTAAACAAACTGTGATACTTTTAAATCAAATTGTAATACTTTTAGCACAATTTATTACACTTTTAATATTTTTACATTATTTTTAAATAGAAATCACGTCTGAAGGAAAATAATAAGAAAATTATTAGAAATGATAAAAAAAAACGTCTTTAATTATGAACTATGCAAACACTATCATTCCAACTAAACTATAACTCAATCAACTCACACATAAATCAAAAGGAGAGAAAATTAGAAAGAATGAAACATAGGGAGACGACACCATCGCGAAAGCGCCCTTGCTTCGTCCAAGCTGCCACCAGCCTCACCAATCCGGGTCAAGTCTTGAGGAAGACAATCCCACATCTTCGGAACATCAACCCAAAACACACTCAGGTTTGAATCCCGTCCCCTCCTAATCCAGGAAAACTCAACTCCAAGTTTTCAACCACCGACATAACTGTTTTCCCCAAAACTATTCACACATCCCAACCATTTTTGTAGCTCACCATAAAAGTCAATAAAATTATTTTTCAACTCAGTTCAAACAAATCAAAACACTACCAGTGACTCAACAAAACAAATAGTTTAAGAATTAGAAGCCAAACAAAGTATCAAAATACAATAACCAAATTTGGAAGTAAAATTGTATATTGTGTATAGTGAACAAAAAGCTAGCAACCTTAAATCAGGAAAGTGCCTTCTTAACCTCTGATGTGACCTCTTGTGGAGGTTTCTCCACCAGAAGGTTGGTAACAATGCCCTTTTAACTATAGTAATCAGTTACTAGTTCAGTTTGGTTGTGAACAGTTTCAAGCTTCGACTACATAATAGCAGCTGTATCACCCTTTACGTTCAATTAAAGTTTGCCCAGTTACATAATCAACGCCAGGCATTTTTGGAGGTGTAAATTTTGTATGGTATGTACGACCGCTAGATCGGTAGATCTAGCGACCAGTAATTTTCTCCTCCAAAATAGCATCATAAATTCCAAACTGAAGAACTTTGTTAATCTTAACCCCATGTTATTCAAACATCTCATAGAACGAGAAATAGAAAAAAAAGACGAAACACAAGAAAGCCCTAAATTAAAATCAAAGGAGATCTATAGAATTACCATCGATATTCACTTAGTGCAGTCGTAGCTTAAAATTGCCTCCACCACCATCGTCGTCGAACACCAGAGCCTTGCAAATTATTGCTAGTGGTTTTCTCTCTCAGATCATCAGATCCTTGCAGTATTATCAAGTGTGAAATTTCTACAGCGAGGAATGAAATGTGAACAACTTTTTTCTTGTATCTAAATAGGTCGGGTGTGGGCGGGCGGGTATCGGGTTGGGCATGGGACATGATTCAATTTACATAAATGGCAAAAAGTGGTTTTATTGTATGAGACCAGTCTCATACAATAAGACTAGTAACGATTAAATAAAATGACCAATTAATTAAATAAGACTAGTAATTGTATGATTTTATTTGTGATCTTGTCATAAATGACCAATTAATTAAATGTAACGACTAGTAACTCGTGGTTAAGAAAATAAAACCTCAATCAAAACATATCATATTTATTTCAATCACAACCGTCAGCAAAAGATCATATAACATACATAACATTGCAATGAAATTAAAAAACAAACTATATAAATAGTACATTTTGTTACATAGATCATTTCTAGCAAATCAGTTTCATAAAATAGAAACCAAGCTTCAACCCATTTGCCGAATCTATAGAATATAAGGCAAAGAGAGGACATTATATCAAAGATTGAATTTCATAAACTAAACAAACTGAAACAATATAACAAGGAATAATGCAATGGTAGAGATATTCAATATGCCGACATAGCTATATTCCTATATCACAACAAAAATTTATAGCTTTCTTATAGTCATATACTTTTAAGTACCCAAATAATAATAATAAAATAAAAGAGCATAGAAATGAACTACAAAATCTACCATAAACTCAAATATTTATGTAGTAAATGCATATGTATTTCATATAAACAACTAATAATTTCCCACAACATAACTGAGATATATATGGATTTCTCAAAATCATAAAGATTCTCTAGCAGTTGATTAAGATATGAACAATAGTGTTTTAGAACACCCAAACACTCTCTTATATTCATAGGATTAATTACAACACATACTTAATTGGTACAAACAACAACAATACACCTCTGTCTTATTAGAAAGTTTTAAGCATCACGCAAATAATCCTCATGTATGATCGTCAAGGGTCAAAAATGAATGACAAAAGTTAATAGACTAGCTCATATCCAATATTATGGTGAACAAAATGAAAAGGTTAATAAGATAAACCCGTAATACTTTTCACTAACCTTGCCCATTTGAAATCTTTGTTTGCCTCCCACTTGTTTGTGTAAGGCTTTCTTAGTTCAATTTGTGTCCTCAAGAAAAAGATATTTGGTATCAGTATACTATGAAAGTGTTCAGACTGAACTAAAATTTTAAATATAAAAGCTATCAATACCATACGAAGAAACATATGCGTAAACATTTATACAAAAATGATTGGTTTTCATTTACTTGTTGACCTACAAACCAAAATTAGCATCACAATTTATTAATTTTTGCAGAATTTGCTGGCAATCACTTTTTGTTTAGTGTCTGCAAGCACCCTCGGAGAATGTATTGCCAGCTCTATCATAAAAGTGGTTGCTAATAAGTAGCAATTATAAATAAATTACAACAACCATGATTTCCAAACCGATTTTTTAACTTACAAAATTGAAAATGGATTTTTTTTCTATATTCACCTCCTTAATTACTCTTCAAAGAGAAGAAGCACCACCTCAGATGTTTATAGAGTGATCATCATCTTAGGATTTCTTTCGAGTGTCATCTACAACCATGGCCCGACACGTAACACCGAATTTCACCAAAAATACCCTTCAATTTGCTTGAGCAGCAGCGTCTACCTATGTAAACAGGATCTTCGAATCGCAAAAGTGATTTCTTGAATCAAGATTATAAATCTAAAAAAACAAAAGATATATCTTTGAATCACTAACATAGGTCTAGAAAGTAAAAAACAGATTCAAATCTCGAAAAACATAGATCTAAAAACCAAAAATAAAAAATTAAACAAAAACCAAAATAATAACAAATATAAGCAAAACCATGAATCTGAGGTTCATATCACTATTACCATCTTGAATAATTTCTAAATAACTAATAATTCTTATTTAGGAATTGGAATTATTAGGTGGTGCGAATAAATGAAAGAGTTTTGAAACGAACTTTTTACACTTACTTCTTAATTTAGAAAAGTTCGTCCGCAAGAGAACGAAGCAATTGTAAGTGGAAAGCTTGACTCGAGTCGAATCTCTCAAGGAAGACTAATCAGAAGCAATTCTCGTGTTTGATTCACGAATGATAAAACAATGAAAAGCAATTCTAAACTTGCGGTCAAATTTTGGTTTGTAAAATTGTAATATCCAAGACGGTGATTTAAATGACGAGAAACAAAATCGGCAACTTTGAATATATTACTAAAACGGTAGTCTAGGGCTCTAGAATCGTCTCCACGATCAATTAGCAATTGATCGAATACTTAATCTAAGAGTTGGGTTTGTCAATCCCAACTTGTTTATTAAACATCCAACAATGTCAATTGATGGTTCTAAACTCATCTAAGCACTAGAACCATGAATTCTATCCGACAATCATCAAGAAATCCAATAACATAAGCTTAAAACAAGCATGAACATGATTAAAGATAAAAAGTTTGAAAGAAGACAACAATGGAGAATAATTAACCTTTATTAATAAATCAAACATAACTTTCAAAAATTAAACTTAAAACTTATACATAAGAGAATCGATAACTCCAAACGTTTATTGAAAATAACTAGAAGAATGCAATAAATCGAGAATGAAAGATTACCCAATTAGAAAAGTTATAATAATCTTCAAGCCAAAAAAGAGAGAGAGAGAGAGAGAGCTACCCCAAGAACATTGAGGTTCTTCAAATTATAAATAAAGCGGACTAGATGCTAAGTTACGATTCTACGAACTAAGCTAATTTATTCAGGATTCTATGCTTGAAAGTGAAAGAAAAAAAAATGAAGAAAACAAGAGAAGGTTTGGGCTGTCAAACCCTAAGGGGTCCAAGAGCTCCCATTTCTAAGAAGAAAGGTTATATTTATAGGGGTGAGAGTGTGGGCAAAATAGTCATTTTGCCCAAAAATGGCCGAAAACGGCCTGACCACCGATGTTGAAAAATTACCCCGTCGATGGTACGTCGATGGCGTGTCGACTGGGTGTCGATGGCGCATCAATCGATGGTTGTGCTTCGCGGGTTCGAGTCGTGTTTTCATCAAATCGAGCCAGTTGTGATCCCCGGGAACGCTCTTAGACTTGATCGACTACCCTAAAATAAAGAAAAGCAAAATAACATAAAAATCTACAAAAAGTAAGAGAGAAATACGAAAAGTACTAAAAAGACAACATAATCTACGAAAATAATAAGAAAAAATGGGACAAAATACGACTAAAACTCGACTAAAGCACACAAGATAAGACACAAAAACATACAAAAATCACACAAATATGTACAAATCTGAAGAAATTGAGAGAGAAGGTAAGTTCATGATTGTTCCAAATGGGGGCAGCGCGAGGAGGGGAGGATTTATGGGGAAAAAAAAATCCTAGTTTGTTACGTAGGGTAAGAAATGAATCAAAATGCTTCTTTATACCTTGGCGAAAAAATAAAAAAAATAATTTTATAACTCGAACCACCAGAGGCTGACTCATAAGCTTACAAAGTTACTAGAAAACGACACTTGTTATTTGAAGTAACCACAAACTGACACATAAATTATTCGTCAACAACATTAATAAATAAGATGCATATAAGGCAAGAGGCAATAGTTGGCAAAGGATTTAGATGATATGATGAAGATGAAGATTATAATCAGCTTACGGAGCTACCAAAAGACGACACTTGTCATTCGAAACAACCACAAACTAACATATCAGTCATTCGTCAACAACATTAACAAATAGGGTAGATATAAGGCAAGAGGCAATATATGATGAAGAATTTAGACGATTGATGAAGATGAAGATTATCTTAGTGCGCCGAAAAGACAGAGGTCGATTTAGAGGAACATGATGGTGAAATATTTGAAGATACGAATGAGCAACATGTCCAAGAAATGGCTATTGTATGTGATGCCATTGCCGATTCCATACACCAAACAAGTGTATCATTATGATAAATTCTCAATTAAAAAAAAATAGATTTAGAATTCGAAAGCAATAGTTTTCATTACTTTCTCTAGACCGCATATGTAAGGATTGAATGTGAGAATATTTTCAATCATTTGAACTTGCAACTTCATGTTATTATGTACCATGTGTTCAATATTATATTTTTAAATAGCCGTGTAATGTTTAACTTGATATTATATGTACGTTTGCATGTAAAAAAGTATTTGTGATGCCATGCATTTTTCTCCGATTAAAATTAATAGAAACATATGTATCTTTTCAAATAAATATGCAATAAAATGACTTATAATATAAGAAAACTCTACGATGCATTCACTATACCATATCCATGTATGGTAATCTAATTACTTTACTGTATTATAAAGTTAATAGAATCCTCTTTCAATTACCTATATTAATAAATAAGATTTTTTTTAAAAATAAATCTAGGGGCAATTCCCATATGATCGAATAGATAAATGTTTTATCCCAAATACTCTAATGAAAATATTAACTTCCCATATAGTCAATTATCTTCCCATTTAATCTAAACTATTACATAACAATACTACTTTACCCTTATTAATGATTTTTTTGTTTCCTTTCAATTTTTTTTTTCTTTATTCAACATTTACTATAACTAAAATTCATACTATTACATGACATTTTCATATCCTTGTCACCAATCGGTAACGACGAATTTCATACTACACTGTGCATTTTCATACTACAGTCGGAATACCATACTACTAATTTTTATAATCTTAATCATTATAGGAAAAATATCACAATACGCCGTGATATTTCATACTATATTATMTAATTATTTTATGAAATATGTCACGTTAAAATACAACATTATTTTTCACAATTTTATGTTTTTAAATRTCAATTTCACGCTATATATGAAATTCGAAATGGTATTGCGAATTTCATACTAAAATTTCACAAAATCAATAAAATTTCTTACTATTATATTTTAAATTCATCCTACTATTATTAAATTACATACTATTATATTTTAAAACTCATACTACCATTATCAAATTCATAACTCTACTAAAATTCAAAAAAATTAATAAAAATACTATAACATTTTAAAATTAATAATACTATTATCAAATTACATACTACCCCTACCAGATTACAAACTACATTATGCAATTTTTTTAAAAATTTTAGATTAGACTGTCAAGTTTTATATTAAATTGCACGAGATAATTTCATACTACACAATATGTTCAAAACAAAAATACATACTGCAACGAGCATAATTTCATACTACTCATTACACATGAAGCAAAAAATTCCATACGCCATTATTATTATTATTATTATTATTATTATTATTATTATTATTATTATTATTATTATTATTATTACTATTATTAGTTTTTTAGGTGTAGGGTAGTTTTGATAATTTAAGTTGTAATTTTGATTAAATGGGATAGATTTGACTAAATGGGATAAAAAAGAATTCATTAGAGTATTTGACAATTAATGGTAATGAGAGTGTAGTAAATGAGAATTTCCCCATAAATCTATTGGTTAATAGGGTTAGAGGTATCATATAGTTACTGTACTACAGAAGTCTCCTATAATATAAGTAAGGTTAATATTGATAATTCACGTAAAATATGCACTTATAAATAATAGTTTATCAAACACAATTCATTTAATTAATAGGCTTCTTCTTCTTCTTTTAATATGCACTTATAAGTAGGTTTTTTTTTTTTCTAAAGCACATTTTGAAAATGCATTTCACCTAACGATATTAATAATGCAAATGCTCTCTCTCTCAAAAACCACTTTAAAAAAGTCAAATTTTAAGATGAGAAAAGTTCTTTTTTTTTTCTCAATTTAAACTTCACCCAATTTAACATTTTGCCTTATAGCATTTTTGTTTTTAGTATATTACCTTTATATCCTTGAGCATTTTTTAGGCGGAAGTTATTACTGAGAATTATTCTCGGCTGAAATTTTTACATAATTAATGGTAAAATTGTCCTTCCATATATAATTTTCTAATAGACCATGAAAAAAGAGACATTTGAAGGGACGATTTGCCCTTTTATACAAAATTATGTGCCAAAAATTATATTCGACAACCATTTTTATCAGAAAAATAATTCTCCCTCTATCCTATTTTATATGTCGCACTGACCATTTCACAGAAATTAAGAAAGATAATTGATGTTCTAATTATAGGTAATGACCATAATATTCTTTTATTTAAAATAATGAAAAGTGTAATATTATAAAGATAGAGATAAAAGAAGTAAAGTAATCTTTAATTTTTATTGAAAAAATAAAAAAATAAAATATATAATTTTTTTATTGAAAATATAAATAACACAGATAAAATTAGATAAAAAAATTTCTAAATACTTCAAACGGCGCGAATATACGCAACCAATTTTTTATTAGTTCACGTCATAAAAAAAATTCATTAAAATACCAAAATTACCCTAAAAATTCAAGCACCAAACTCCATCTTCTTCAACACTCCATCTAACACCACCGTCCCGCCACCGCCACCTCCACCTCCACCTCCGTTGTCGTCACCATGGGTAATAAGATAATTAATTTATTTTTTATAAGGAAAAAAAACCATTGATATATAATAGTTTTTGTAAATAGCATCTTTTGCATTTTTCGATTGTGGCAACAGGTTGTGGGTAAGTCCATACAGGCCAAGCCAACGATGGCAACAGAAGTCCGGCAATCCAAGATAACTATAGGAGAAGCCCTTGAAGCTTCGGCCCGAACAGCCGGAGATTAGCCTGTTGACCACAGCGACGCCGCTGCTATCATGGCCGCTGAATGCCGGGGAACTGGCTCTAATCTCATCTCTCCCGGCGGGCTTGCCGCCACGGCTCAGTCCGCTGCGGCCTTCAACGATGGATTGATCGGAGACCAAGGCAAAGTGAAGCTCGCCGACATCTTAACAGTAATTAATTTGCACACACACTTGAATATCCAACTGTTTGAGAGGACTAGGATGTTTAAAGTTTAAGGGTAAATTTAGTATTTTAATAAACTTTTTTAATGAAATGAACTAATAAATTGTATATCCGCGTCCTACTTCAAAACGTAGAACTTTACCCTCTTTAAAATTGACTGTGTGAAAGTGCTTCCAAATGGGCACTAAAAACATAAGATAATTATTCAAAATTAAAATTCTGATTCACATAATTAACGATTGAATCAATCGCACTACAGGTGTTGGATGCAGTGTCGGAGCAAAACGGAGAAAGGAGAGCTAAATCCGAGGATGAAAAGTACGTTGAGGAGCAACGGTTCGAGAATTTCAGGGTGTGGAGAGGGGACGATGGAGCAGGCCGGGCTACTGTCGGGCCGAAGACGATCGGGGTCTTACTAATCTAATCTCACTACTCTGTATAAGGTGAGCTATAATTTCGATTAAATATCTATTTACATGTGCCAATAATGGATGTCACTTTTAAGCGTGTTTAACAGTTGTGTGATTCCAAGTTATTTATCCTGTTTTTGTAATATGCTTCAGGATGTGGTATGTCACTGTGAGACAATTAACTGTGATTAAACTTCGTCTCACTAAAATTCTCAAAATTAAATATGGTACCCGTGCATTTTAGCTAGTGAAGGAGGTGGCGGTTTGCTATGAATTACAAAACACTCATCTAAGTTCTGTAAACCAAAGTTAGATTGTTTCTTTTTTTGTTGTTGTTCTTTTTGTCATTGTCTGGTCAAGATATTAACACTAAGTCAGCAATGCAAGGAGAAACATTTGTGAGTTCAATTGCACAATTTCTAAATTACACCTTGGTCGCGATTTTCAAGTATTGCTTACTCTGTCATTTGAGCCGTGATGTTCCCCTATCTTTCCTTCAGTTGGATTTTAAAATTGGACCGTTTTGTAATTTCTTATCATAAAAAATATTTATCTTGGAAATTTTAGGATAGTACTCTCTCCGTCCCACAAAGATATGACATTTTCACTTTCACGGAGATTAAGAAAGAGTAGTTAGTATAGTTGAAAAGTTAGCTTTTACCTATATTTTTCAATTATACCCTTTATTTAACACTAATGGCTCATTAATTGTTGATACCGAGGTGCATTAAATAGGGGCACATAAGTAAATGCATGAAATAATTATGAAAAGTGTGCTATAATTTGGGACAAAAGAAAAGGAAAGTGTTCTATCTTTGTGGTATAAAATAAGAAGAATTAGGGATAATTACAAAAACTACCCCTATTTTTTTTTTGTAATTAGGCTAAACCTCGGGGGTGTTTTTGTAATTAACTCTAAGAATTATATTACATTTATTTTCCGGTTATTGAAGTGGAAGAGATTGTTGTTCACGAGCTTACTCCATAAGCTTTCCAGATTTTCTTCTTGTTCCTTTAATTTATTGTTTGCAGAATGAAGTGGCGTCACATATTAGCAAAGTGAGTGTGTTCATATAATATGATATTTAGTTTTCATGACGCAGATGACATGATATTTTGATCTTTACTTGACTGGGAGGATATCAAAATCTGGTATCCACATATTTATTTAAATGCTTTATCTTGCTTTTTTCAATATGAATGCATGGTGTTGCAGGAATTTCTCAAAGAGGACATGCAAATGAAGCATGAAGGTCACAAGGCTGAGACGTGGTCACGGCCAGGTAAGAGGTGGAAAACGAAGAAGTGAATTATGGAAACTACACAATTTTGGATAGTAAACAACTTTTTAATCCACTTTTTGGTTGTAGAGACTAGACTGTTCTTTCTCTCTTCCACAAAACAACCTTTTCTTTCTTTTTTTCTATCTTTCTTTTTGCTAATTGGTACTTTCTTCTTCAAGAACAATAGAGTAGAGCTGTCAATTTCCGTCTCGGCCTGTGTTTTTACCGGGCTTGGGCCAAAGGCTCTTAGGTCGAAAAAAAGGGACCATTTTTGGCCTGGCCCATTACGCCCGATGGGCTGGTTTGGTCCAGCCCAATGAACACTACAATCTCCTTCTATTTTTTACACTTGGACCGGGTTTGGGCCATGGAATTGACGGTGGAAAAGGCCCAGTCCGGCCCTATTTTTTCGTTTGACCAGGCGGGCCCGTCCCATCCCGCCCATTTTGACAGCTCTACAATAGAGACCTAGCAACCTCAAGAAGATGACGGTTTTTCCTTTCTACACCATTTTGTTGTGGTGTGTTAGGACAAGAACTTTGATGTATGCTTCCATGAGTAGCTAAGTATACACCTAAGATGGAGTGAAAATTTCCTCTTCCATTGTCGGTTCTGAGGGTCTGAATAATGGTTGTCAACTGGTTCTTAACCATTAAGTTTTGAAAAACAAATTGATGCCTCTGATTGTTTCCTTAAACCCAACAAACTCGTGTTGTCATCAATACAAGTAATAAACCACCAGTTATGTTTGTTATATGTGAAGGCCCCCAGATATCACCATGTATTAATGAGAATGGATGAAATTCTTTGTAAGGTTTAACAGGATAAGGGACACAAATGTGCTTTGCCATTTGACAAAATTCACAAATCACAAAAATAGAACTTGGATTTTTATTCAAGAACGTCGGAACAAACGTTCTAGGTAATGAAAATTAGGATGACATAATTATGATGTCATAACATAATTACATCATTATCAGAAACAGAAACAGATTCACTTTCAGCCCTAGAACCTTGTTTTCTCCAAGAGATAATTGTCCTTTTCTCTAGTATTACCAATCGTCTTCACCGAGGACTCACTCTTGTATTTCATCAATCGTAGCAGAGAAGCTAGTACAACAGTCAAGATCTCGAGTCAATTTACTGATTTGACAATAAATTGCATGTCAATTTACCGCCACCAGACGATTCTGATTTTGGTGATTAGGTTTTATTCGAGAGGATGTTACATTTGTCTGACCGTGTTATTTTTACATGTGTTTCACATGTATTTTTAGTATGTTGCGAATGTTGTCGCAATTGTTTTTTCGACAACATGTGATTGCATAAAACACTTTCTTTAGTAGTTAGTAATTCATGTAGACAGAACTTGTGTAAGACAGTCCGACGGATGTACTTTCTGTCGAGTTACTTTTCATAAAATGTAGCCCAATTTTATTTATTTTTTACTTCATTTTTTTAGATGTGTAATTCTTCACACTTTTTTTTTAGGGTTTTCATTTTTTCATTTTTTTTTTGTATTTTATTAATTTTTAAGGATATTTAGTTTTTCAATTAAAAAAAATCAGTATTTAGCATTACTTTTTCCAGTTTTAGTTCTTTAGTATTTTAGGAGTTTAATTTTATTTTTTTAGTGATTTTAGTATTTTGTAGCTTTTAGGTTTTTCGTCTTCAGCTTTTTTTTTTTACGAGTTTTCTGTTGTTTGGTATTTTAATTTTTTTCATTCTTTATTTTGAATATAGTTTTTGTGGATTTGGTCTAACGTTAAGACGATCTGATAGGAGAGTGCTTCATTGGTGTATGATTCTGTTTCGTAAAAGTAAAAAAACCTAGATTAAATAGAGTACTTCCTAAACTTCTGCCATGATATCAATCATCTATGATAAGTGATAACAATTTTCCTTCTCTCTCATAAGATTGTTGTTCACATGATTGCTTCATAAATTTTTTCAGATTTGTTATCGTTCCTATAATTATTGTCTGCAGAGTGAAGTGGAGTAGCATCTTATAGTTTAGTCAGTTGTTTTTTCTAATATTATGAAGTTTAATTTTCTTGATGAAGATGAGAAGATATTTCAATCTAACTTTGACTGGGAGGATATTTCAAATGTTCAATTATCCAGGTATTATATTAAAGTTCTTGTAATGTTTTGCGGGAAAAAGAAGAGAAAAAGAAAGATTAAAAAAACAATTGTCTTGTTTTGCTCTTTTTTTGTGACAACGAAACACATTTGAAGTGATACTATCCCAACGATAGCCTACAAGATGAAATGTCCGAATACGCTTGCAATAAATGAAATGTGGTAATGTGGTAGTATACAGTTTGCACTAGATGTGTGTGTGTGTATATAAATAAATATATATAATATGTGTGTGTGTGCGCGCGCGCACGCTCGCGCACACACGCTACTACAAAAACACGCTTTTGCAATGAAAGTTTTTCTCAAACACTGGTTGTCGCTAAAGGTTATTTATTTGCGGAAATGCCATTTCATTAAAATTTCACATTTTCATCCCCCTCACTTTTACGCCGTAACCCTAAAATCGCCTTCCCGCACCCTTATTTATAGCCGCCGCTCATTGTCATGTCGTGCCGCCTCTCTCTCTCTTTTTTTATGCAATGAAATTTCTCATTTCTTTTTCATTCTCAATCGTTGAATAAACGTTGGAAATTTAACAAACAAGTCAAATGTTTCTCTGTTTCCTTTATATTTCTTAATTGTTTAAGGTATCTTTTCTCCAAAAAATCACAAGAAAATAAAAATGATATCTGTTTATAACTGAACTCGGGACCTCTCTTTCCTTGCTCGTTTTGTTAATTTTTCTTGCTGCTTTTGGGCAAGTCATTTTTTTTAATTACTGTTTCGAAGCCTCAGCTTCCTGATCTGGAATTCAGGGAAAATCTATTATAGGTGCTAATTAATTATTGATCATTAATTGTATTTTGTTTAACTTTGATAAACCTCCTTACTGAAGATTACTTATTTGCATTTGTTTTTGACAGATCTAGATTAATGAAATTTAAGTGAAGTCTTGAAGGTTTAGAAGTATTCCAGATCTGGTGAGTTGCTTAAAATTCTAGCTAATTTTTTTATTGTTATTTTTTTTCAGCCTTTGTTGTTTGTCTTTAGAGCTAATCATAACTGGATTTCGTATAAAGTTGCTTGCATATGATTTGTTTGAATTCTGGATGTTAATACGTTAAATTTACAAATGAAAAAAGAAAGAAGGAAAAAAAAGGGTTGTCAAGATTATAAATGTATGTTAGTCTTCCATAACTTATAAATGTATGTAAGCCCCTTTATCTGCACAAAATTTTCTGTCGATGTGAAACTTGAAGCAATGTTGGTGTACTTGGTGTTCCGGAACAAGGAATCTGCTAAGATGTCAAATTCGAATAGTTCTTTATAATGAATAAGTATTACGAGTGTATTCTTGTGTTTTTAGTTTGTTATAGATGAAATTTTTTTGTCATTTTTTGGTTAATCGATCATAAATGCTTATAGCAAATAAAAATCTGGATAATGTGTTTTAAAGTAATTTTTCCTAATTAAGAAACTGATAATATTCACTCAATTTGATATCGAATCATCATGCTTTTTTCCCATTTCTTTTTTAGCAGTTCATGCTTTTTATCAAAGTTTATGATTCATTATAAAGGGCAATTTCTGTATAGTATGAGATAAATACAACACTTTGTATATTGCCTATGGTAATTGTGAGATAAATAAAAAATTATTATGAATTGTTAATTCTGTTGTGTATTAATTTAATTAAATCTAACGTATTATTATGATTTTTTTATTTATCATTAATAAATATTGTATTAAATAAAATTACAAATTCAATGTGTTTATTGGTTAAAAAATAATAAAAATTAAAACTAACTAAATAAAAAATAAAAAAAATTCTTTTTTAGAGCAAAATTTTGTGTAGCTGCTGGAGATGGAGTGCAAGTTTTACACTAAAATAGAACAAAATCTATACTAGAATAGTGCAAGCTTTCGGAGATGCTCGTATATTTCTTTCTACGTTATTATATTATTTATTCAAATATTTATGTATGCAGCTGCTCCTTCCGCCCCAAAAAAATGCAAAGGTAGCAAGATTCGTGTGCCCTTTGACGAGGAGACAATGACTTTTCAAGGGACTGGACTGCAACTACACTATGATATGATAGTGCCATCAGGATCCTTAATCGATACCATCAAGTTATTCCACCATTTTGTAGTCTATATATAGTATACAAAAGAGTACCAAGAGAACTATTCCAATCAACCAAGCCTACCTTATAGTTATAATCTAGCTCCGTCACATCAAAGCACACCAAAACCTCATCCCCATCATCGTCGGCCTAACAGAGATCGACTCAACCGTGCACGAAACGGCCAAGTGCAGCATCTTACTCAGCTTATCCCTCGGGCCCGTATCCCACAAACTAGCCGTAAACTCATCCTCGGCCTGGCCCTGATTCATCAGCATGCACGCCCACGGAACTACATTAAACCTATCCTCATGCAAATCATACGGCGGGTCGAGCGCACTTTTATCCGACATCAATTCCAAATGCACCATGCCGTAGCTATAAATGTTGGCCTTATTCGAAACCCAGCCCATCAACGCATATTCCAGCGCGATATATCCTTAAGTACCGGCAACCCGTGTCGTTATCCGCAGGAATCTTGGAAAGCCTGAAATCGGACAGGTTCGCATTGTTATGGCCGTGCAAAGAAATGTTACTAGGTTTGATGTCCTGATGCAGAACGCACGATTGCACTGGTGATGAAGGTAATAAACAGCCGACGCGACATGGATCGTGATCTTGTGAAGCACATTCCAGTCGAAGGCCCGTCTGGCCCAGTTCCGAATAAACCGGTCTAAATTTCCGCCCGGGAGATAATTATATATTAAAAACATCTCCGTTTGGCTCGCATAGTAACCGATTAGCGTGATATGGTTTGGGTGTTTGATCCGTCGGAGGATGCTGACCTCAGCGTCGAACTGCGGGGCCCCTTTTTCCAGTTCTGCTGCAACAACGCTTCCTGGGCTGACCTCGTACCGGTATCTCGACCCGAACCCGCCGTTCCCGATGCAGTGTCGTCGACTGAAATTCTCAGTGGCCCTGACGATTTTTTCGTAGGTCAATGGCATGCCAATGTTTTTGAGCATGACGACCCGACCCGTCACGGGTGTCAGGCCAATGTCGATCTCGATCGTCAGATCCGAACTGCAGTAAACTGAAAACCCACATTAATTGTAATCCAAGAATCTGACTTACCAGAGTACATCTCATCCCCATTAACATTCGTGCCCTTTTGAAAAAAAGCTCGAGCCAGGGCTTGCAAACGGATTTGAATCGGGCAATAGACTTCACGGGGTGTTTGATCTGTCCGAAAATGCTGACCTCAGTGTCGAACTATGGGGCCCCTTGTTGTCGTTCGGCGGTTAGCCTTTTAACCGCGATGAAATTGCCCGGGCCGGCTAAAATTCTCGGTGGCCCGGACAATTTTTTCATAAGTCAAATGCATGCTGATGTTTTTGAACACGGCGACCCGGCTTCCACTTTTTTTTTTGGCGTAACAGAATACGACTATGAGAATTCCGAGAGCAGATGATACGGATAATTATTATCCATTTGCAACAGTAAGTGGAGATAAAAATCCGTGATGGTGCTTTTCGGAATTATCCATTTGTACTGCTCGATGATGTTTGACGGGCATATTAGCTAATGCATTGGACCGGCTCTTATATCCAAAAACGACAAGTATGCAAAAGATGGATTGTAAAGAGGGACGGGCTTTTTTCTGACAGATGGAAATTGATGGATCTTATTGGTTGTAAAATTCGGGCTCAAGTTAAGATATCGAAGATTAGCACATCAGGTAAAAACACCGAAATTACTGCCTGTATAAAAGTTTCGAGCAAAATTTACCATCTTTAACCTCTTGCAATCACCCCATTTACTCGGAAAGTTGCCTTAAAAGTTAGTGTCGGGCCCCAAATTAGCTTTAGATTTGGAGGCGCGTGAGGATGCAGAGCATCATGTCTTCAGGAAACACACAATATGCCATGGCTTTGGGATGAATTTGATTTCTATTGTGAAAATCGGGGATAATTAGAAGAATTATCATTTTTAGCCCTAAACACATTAAACTGAAAATCCATTAGCTCCAAGATCTGAATTAACAGAGTTACCCTCAACCCATTAGCAGGGTTCTACAAAACAATCCCCTGGCCGCCACTAATGGAACCAAGCGTGCCGGAAATGTACAACATCCGGAGCATTGGATGCGCTGCTGCAATAGATTCTCGTCACCAAAATTTTATATTAGATTTTTCTTTTTTGGGATTTAGTTTTATTGGATTTGGTCTAATGTCAAATGGTCTGACCCAAGAGTGCTACATTGGTGTCTGATTCCATTTCATAAGTGTCAAAAAATCTTGGATCAAATAAATTACTTCTTGAACTTTTGCAATGATATCCATCATCTATGATAACAAATTCCCTTCTCTCTCATAAGATTATTGTTGTTCACATGCTTTTTCAGATTTTGCTATCGTTATTTAATTATAGTTTGCAGAGTGAAGTGGAGCAGCATCTTAGTTTAATGAGTTATTTTTTCGTATATTAGAAAAACACGCTTTTGCAACGAAAGTTTTTTTCCGAAAACTTGTGTTGTCGCTTGTTTATATGCGGAAATACCATTTCATTTTGTTGCTAATATTTCACACGCTTTCATCTACCTCTCACATTTGCTCACGCAACCCAAGTCCCTCCTGCACCCTAACTTCGTGTGCCTCTGTTAATTAATTTTAATTAATACTTTTTACATGGGCCATTTAATGTTGTAAAGAACTAGGTTGATGTCGGGATTGTTTAGAGGATTGTAACAAAAAAAAAATAATACTCAGACTGAATATCCACAAAGATGGAGTTAAAGCACCCACATGGAGGATTACTTTCAAGAATTTAAGGTAAATTAAATTAAGTTGAATTCATATATCAGGTTGAGCAGCGGAAATCAAATGAAGTTATTATTGGTTTTGTACTTGTACTTGTTGAACACATTTAAGGTGTTGAATGTTATTCGTAGGATTATTTAGACCATCTCCCCCGATATTCTGCACTACTCATTGCATTTTTCTTCTTCTTCGTCTTCATATTTTTTTTTTTTTTTTACATATTGTTAGTATATTCTTATTAGTTGTAGATATTGCAATTATTTCAACTAATTAAATAACTAATATCAAAGTTAGTTCAATTATGTGGTACAATTATTAATATTATATGACGTATAGCAATAATAAATAAAAAGTACTATGAGATTTAAAATACCACACATAAAAAAACAACAACATTATAATCTGCTGAAACATAAAATACAAAACCATAAAGTTATATACAAAATTATCATGAATTGTTATTTTTGTTTGCATTAGTTTAATTAAATTCAACATATTATTATGAAATTTATTAATATTGCATTAATAAATATTGTTTTAAATAAAATCACATATGAAAATTGTGTATCAATTATAAAATAATAACAATTAATATTAAATAAATTAAATTAGAAGTATTATAGAATATTCCTTTTTATAGCAAAATTTAGTGTGGTCGTTGGAGATGGGGTGCAGGTTTTGCACTTGAATAGTAGAATATCTACATTTAATAAAGGAAACTGACTTCTTCGTTGAGGAGGCGTTGGTTTGCCAAAGTATTCGATCATCAATCATCGTCTGTTTAAATGTGTTGACCACTCTATGCTCTTGCTTGGTTGACCTTAGACTCAACCACGTCAACAATTTCAACCTAAAGTCGTTCTCTATATAACCCTCACACTCCATCTAACACATACTCTTCACAAAGTACTTGAAATTCTCGTCCAAGCACCCGGACTCGTTAGTCAGGGTGCTATCAGAATCTTGCATCTCGCTATGCCTTCTCTTCTGTCAACCGGCCGATCCTGAGTTGACAGTTGACACATTCTCTTGAGAAAATGAGTACGAATTTTTCTTTCGAGATTCCAACTTAAAGCTTTTAATATCCAAACCGGAAAACAGGCCCGAACAGCACTGTTGTTTTTCTTGCTCCTTAGGATTTAGTTTCGTTCAGCGCTCGAGCTGGCGGCGTTCGTTGTGTCCTTTGGGCTTTGTGAATTATCTCAACGCTCTCGTCCATAGAGCTCAAATTTAGGATCTTAACATTCGCAATGTAATGTTGTCAACACTAGGTCGAATACAAACTGCAGTAGCTCGGATTTTCTTCTCCCTCCATTGTCATCGTCCGCGTTAATTGCAAAGGAAGACAAAAATGATGAGAGCATAAAATAAAGAGTAACAAAAAGTATTTATAGTTGGATTGATTGATACCATTTTCCTTTCTTTTTTTTGTTAATATAAATAATCTTCGAAACAACTATTAACATAAATTTGACCATTTGTCCAAGAAAAAAAAAACGTCAACTCATTGACATGTACATACACACTCTATATTTAATTATGAAATGGATTTAAAGAATATTTCACAAAAGCAACCATATTAGTACAATGCTTTGTTGGAATTCGTAGAGACGAACACTATGCTCATGAAGTGGAAGTTTTAAATATTTTTAGATCCAACAGATCCATACTGTAAACGAATATATTTATACAAAAAATAAAAAAGAGAAAGCATGAAAACCTTATAGTGAATTCAAATCCGAGTTTAAAATCCAACTTCAATTTATTGCTATTGTAAAGAAAGTTAGGAAAGCTCACGAAAGCTCAAGAACTCTCAATCTCAAATCAAGAGGCGGTTTTATGATGTTTCTCCAAAAATTCATTTTACAACTTATGACTTTATGTTATATTTATACTGGGTACATAAGAAAACTCTAATCCTAAAAAGGGTTGGATTGTCCAAGACATGGGTCCAAAATAATTTTTGCCCAAGTATCTTTATTAATATAACATAGATAATTAAATACAAATCCAATTTAATTTAATTAAATAATTTATATCAGATAGAAATCAACATCGTGATTATTAACAATTAAATTACAATTCCAAATTGAATATTTAATATTTTCTTGATACACTCTTAAGTTTGAAAGTAATAGCATATAATGTGACTCTGTAGACCTTTATATATGACATCAATCGAATGATGATTCAAACAAAACTCTTAGACGGCTTAGTTGGGAAACTCAATATATAAAGAATATTCACTTGAACTCAGCGAATTATAACCTTTATACAAAGTTTTGGTGAAATTCCTTTCATTACGAATCACTCGATTAAGATTAAGATTTATCTAAGTGTCTATCTCAATAGCTTAGTCAATTTATCTCATATATATTAGTCGACAACTAGACCATACTCAAATACTATATTGAATATGTCTCTTGCATTGGTCAATGGTTTTAATCGACCTAATATATAGATTATGTGTATTTCTCTCGAAATTCCAATTGAGGAATGAACTCTTTCTTGGCTCAACTACCACCTTCATTTACATCATGATGTACCCAACATAAGTCATATTTACTACAAAAGGAGTGCAAGCATTGATCATGGTCAAAGTACACCACTCAGTAAACAAGATGCGTATTAGCCTCAAGTTAAAGGATTATCACACACTTTACACACTGATAAGTCTGTAGACATACAACAAATAGCTTTTCATCAGGGTTTACCAATACTCTCTAAAGTATGCATTTGTCAATCACGAATAATAATTATTCGCAGTCGTGAGACTAACTACATTCTCTAAGAATATGATGCAGACCACATGGCGATACACACACACACACACACACACACACACACACACACACACACACACACACACACACATATATATATATATATATATATATATATATATATATATATATATATTATGAATATCCCAATCTTGATAATCATTAGTTGGCGCTATTTTAAGAGTAACGTTCTATCACTGACATCTCACCATAACAATGGCAATATTAACTCACGGGAACATTTAATGAATAATTGCAAACAATCAAAATAATTGATCGAGAATTTCCTAGCACTCTAAGAAATCGTCTCCGCAATAGGACGGAGTCAATTGTAGAGCGGTAAGTTTTCCCGAGTTGTGTCTCTCGAGGAAGGCTAATCGGAAGCTATTTCGCGTTTGATTTTCGTGATATAAAATAAAACTAAACTAACTATACTAAATAAAGCGTAATTCACTTTGGTTCGGGTTTTGAAAGCTAATCAACTAAGAAAAGAATTAAAAGTGATTTTAATGAAAATAATGAAAAATGAGGGTTTAGGGTGTTCGGTTCGTCTCCACGATCAATCGGTTTTTGCCGAGCACTTAATCCATAAATCGGGGTTGTCAATCCCGAATATCGATCAAGTATTGGGGTCGTCAAACCCAATCCCAGGTTTGTCAATCTCGAATCTCAACAAACTCCGATTAATAGTTCTAAACTAATCAAGACCCTAAATCCATAGTTTCTAAATTAATTGCATCAATTGAAAATTAAAATAATTAAAACTTGAAGATTTGTGAAGCTTGAAAACAAGAACATTGTTTTGAAATCTGAAATAAACTAAGGAGGGAAAAGTGCTTTGAAAGCTACAAGCATAACACAACAACAAACTAAGAAGCTAGACATGATTTCTAATGAAAATTAAGGAATTTCCTAATTTGGCAAAAAGTTTGAAACACTCATAAGAGCTTCAATGGGGTTTTGCCAAAAATAGTAAATGATGAACATGAAAAACATGAGATGAAGAAAAAACTCAACAACATAAGAAAAGCTTGACATTTTAGGAATCATTAACCTACAYCAATAATTAAAGAAAACAACAACAATTAACAACTACAAAGCAAGAAATCAAGAGGAATGAATTATCATTACCAAACCAAAAGATGCAAGAACRAAATCTCCAAGAGGTGTCAAGTCTTGAATAARATCCACACCAAATTACACTACAATCACATTGATGATTGAAACTAAACTAAAAATCTAAATCTAAGGAAATGGAAAATGGGTTTTGAAGAGATGGGGACTTTGTCATGGTCCCCAACTAGCCAAAATGAGGATATCTCTTGTGGATAGTTGGTGGGAAGCATCTATAGGTCAATTAAGGGTAAAATGGTCCTTTTTTCGCTAAAATCACACAACCTCAGCAGAGCAGTCGATCGACTGTCAAGCAGGTGATCGACTGCTTGGCAGTAGCATTCCGGAACCTGAGTCGGTCAGTCGATCAATTTCCGTGGTCGATAGGAAGAAATATACATGGAATCAGCCATCGGTGTTTTCATATGAAATTTAGCCCTTCCTCTTGGATTTCATTTGACGTTTGATTTGTGTCGCTTGAGATTTTATACCGAGAGTTATTGTCTCCGCCCCAAAACTTACCACAAGTGAGGCCATGACTGTCTCCACTTAAAGCTGCTTTATACCATTTTTAGCCTCAGAATTTGGGATCATTGTAACACAAAAGTTTTATATATTTCTCTCATCTTTCCAATGATATAAGGTAGAGTCAAATGGCACTAGTGTATTTGGAGTTATGCTTGTATTAACACAACTGATATATCCACCGAGCGAATGCATGAGGTGACAATGAATGTGGCCACATTTCTCGTCATTTCCGGTCGATCCTCGCACCAAAGATATGTAGAGGCTTGGAAATGAACTCATCGGGTTTGAATCATCTTTCGGCCTTGTCCCGGGCCCACTTTGACCAAAGTTGACCTTCAAAACAAAAACTAATAAAAAACTAAGAAAATATAAGAAAAACTACTAAAAATAAAGAAAACACTACAAAACCTAAAACGATGCAAAATATGTCAATTGGACTCAAAAACCATATAAATAAAAGTAAATCACGCACAATTGAGCCACAAAAATATAACAAAAATACGTACAAAAGCGTGCAAATCAATAATAATGCAATAAATGCAATGCCTTATATATAACGATATATTTAATAACTATGATCAAGTACAATGTCTTTAAATCTAATTGTCTCTCTGACATTTATACTTTCAATCTCCCACTTGGCCTAGAGTCAAACACCTACATATCTAATATCCAAGTTTACAAAATGCTCATCATGTTACCTAGAACATAATGACTTGAAACACGCTCTATTTTAATTTCTCATCTCTCCACTGTCTCCCTGATCAAGTGGTAGTGTCTTAGTACATGTTTGTTTCTGTTCGTGGATCTCAATTTTGTATGCTTGCGCAATAGCACCAGTGTTGTCACAATATAATGATACTGATGCTAGGAACTAACCCTAATTCCTTAAGAAACTGTTTATCGAGATAGCTTCTTTAGCTGCCTCTTATGTAGCAATGTACTCAGCTTCTATTTACCGAATCAGCGGTAGTAGTTTGCTTGGAACAATTCCAACTTACTACCATATCATTTGAAATGAATGCATATCAGATTATGAATATAGTCATTATGGTCAGTTTGGAAATTAGCATCAGTGTACGCAGTAACTGCCAGTTCTTTTTGTCCACCATAGACTATGAAATCTTTAGTTCTTCTAAGATACTTAAGAATACTTCTAACTGCTTTCCAGTGTTCTTCACGAGATTTTGCTGAAATCTGCTAGTCATGCTAGGTGCATAGGCCACATATGGCCTTGTGCAAATCATGGCATACATAATAGATCATATTGATGATCCGTGGGATCCCTTTCATGCGCTCAAGTTCCTTATCAGTAGAAGGACCATCATTCTTTGATAACTTGATACCATGACTCATTGTAATATATCCCCCGTTGGAATTTTCCATAGAGAGTCGTCTTAACACTTTATCTATGTACATGAACTGTGAAGCCCCAACTTTTTATTAGGTCTATCCCTGTAGAACCTAATTTCAAGAATATAACAGGCTTCACCCAAGTCCTTTATCATGAAGGTGCCAACAACCAATCCTTTACTGATTGCATGACAAGGGTATCATTTCCAATTATCAATATGTCGTCAACATATATAATAATAAAAATAATACTTAATCCAGTGCATTTACTATAAACGCAGGGATCTTCTTAGTTTCTAACAAAATCAAACAATTTGATTGCTTTGTCAAAACAAATGTTCCAACTTTTAGAGGCTTTTTAAGTCCATAAATGGACTTCTGGAGATTGCATACCACTTTGGGTTTCAATTTAAATGTAAAACCCTGTGGTTGTAGTCACCATTGAGGAAATTGGTTTTAACATCCATTTGCCAAATATGATAATCATAGTATGCAGCTGTAGCAAGTAAAATCCTAATGGACTTGATTTTTGCAACTGGAGAAAAGATTGCATCGTAGTCAATTCCTTCTCGTTGAATATAACCTTTTGCTACCAACCTAGCCTTGTAGGTTTGTACCTTGCCATTTGCATCGATTTTCTTCTTGAAGACTCATTTGCATCCAATGGGTCTTAACCCTAATTAGCAATTCAACCAAGTTCCAAACTTGATTTGTGTACATCGAGTCCATTTTTTATTCCTAACTTCAAGACACCTCTATGAGTCAATGTCTCAGTGTAAGTTTTAGGTTCATCATCGTGGATAATTTCCACGTCACTTTGACCTTCCACAAGGAGGTTTAGTATTTTTAGTCGCCAATGAATTCTAGTAGACTTAAGAAGTTGTTTATCATACGCTTGAGTGATTTGAATATTCTGATCATGAGAAAGTTCTCACGTGTTGGATGGTCCAGCACTTTGAGATCCCTCTGATATATCATCACGTGAACTTCCTAAGGAGGGATTTATGGGGATAATTTCATTTTTGGTACACTATATTGGCCACATTCCAGAAAAGGTACGTGATCGAAGACTTCTTATCACTATAAGAAATCGTCTCCGCAATGTACGGAGTCGATTGTAGAGCGGTAAGGTTTTCCCGAGTCGTGTCTCTCCAGGATAGATGTTATCGGCGGTCGGTGTTTTTAGTTACTCTCTTGTTAATCGAAATTAAACTAAATCTACACTAAGAAAGCATTAAGTCATTGGAGTGGGTTTTGAGTTTTATGCTAAAGCTTGAATTTAAAAGGAGACTTTAATTAAAAATGATTCAAATGAAAATAATGAAAATGAGGGTTTAGGGTGTTCGGTTCGTCTCCACGATCAATCGGTTTTTGACGAGCACTTAATCCATAATTAAGGGTTGTAAATCCCAAATGTCGATCAAGTATTGGGGTCGTCAATCCCGAGCCTCAAAAAAACCCGATTAATGGTTCTAAACGAACCTAAACCCTAAATCCGTAGTTTCTAAACTAATTGCATCAAATACGAATTAAAACTTGCTTGAAAGTGATTAAATCTTAATGACATTAATTAAAACTAATTAAGACCTTACATCAATTAAATCTACTAAAATAAAGGAAGACTTGCAATTAAAAGAGAAGACATGGAGGGAAATTAAAAGCATTTGAAATTGAAAGTGGACAAAAGTATTAAATTGGAGGGAAGTCAAATTTACCAAAGAGGAAAGTCCCATTTGGCTTTTATCTACCTAAAGTTTGCTTATCTAAAAAGAGTAAAAATCTTGAAAGGAAAGTGCATCAATGGAGTTTGCAAGAAAATAAGAACAACATAAGCAATAAAACCAAACATTCAAGGATTGATGCTAAGAAAGACGACATAATCTAAAACCAAATAACCAACATAAAAATTTTAACCTAACAAGAACAACAACAGCAATAACAACACAAGAAAGTAAGGGAAGAAACACTACCAACTTGAATTGAACACCAAAGTTTCAAAACTAGATTACATCCACAAGAGCAAATCCAAATCTTCAATACAACAAGGAGCAACAAGTATAGGAGATTGTCACCCTCTCCAACACTTGCCAACTAAGACTAACCTAACTAAACTCCACTAAGGATTTAAGCTAGGGTTTTAGTGGCAAGAGTAAAGGCTTGGAGGAAATGTAACAAGCCCAAATTCCACCAAGGAGAGTTGTTTAGTTAAGGTTGAGCAGCCGGGTCTATATACACAAAAACGCAGGGGCATAATAATCAAAACGGGTCAAAAACAACAAGAATCCTGCGTCTCAATCGATCGACTGAGAACCAGTCTATCGACTGCCAGTCGATCGACTGCTTCCTCAAAATTGGTCAAACTACTATCGAGCAGTCGATCTTGGCTGTGTCAGTCGATTGACTGCACTAGTCGATAGACTGGAGCTCCTGGCTCGGTTTTCTCATTTCCGCTCTAAACGTCCGCCGGTTGTTGCTCCTTATTCGCGCTGTGTTCCCTTGCTTGTCCGTTCCAACCCGAGTCGAGTGGGATGCCCTGAGCTTGCGTGAGACCGCTTTGGTCATCCTACGGCCATAAATACAAAAACGAGTAAAAATATACGAAAAACTAATAAAAATCGCACAAAAGCTACAAAGACCTAAAACTAACAAAATAGGCCAAAACGACTCCTAATACCCATAATTTCAAGCAAAACACATGCAAACGCGACACAAAGAGGTAACAAAAAAGCGTACAAAAAGTACAAATCAACCACCTCACACTTAGAATGATTGCTTGTCCTCAAGCAAAACTAATCTAGAATTACAAAACTACCCCCGGACAATCCTAAACTAATGCACAAAACCTAATTCGAGACGTCGTATGCTACAATACTCGTTGGCTTGGCTAAAGGGATGACAATGATGCGTTGACAAAGAAAGTTTAGATCGACTCCCGAAACCTAAATGTACTAGGTAACCCTCCAAATCGGTCCCCCCATCCATGCCCCGGCTAAGGTCTCTCCACGGTCGAATCGTTAATCGGCTCCGTACTATCCCCAATCATCTACATCTCTCTTTAACAATCAAAAACTAAAAAGAAGGAAAAATAAGGAATGTGCACGAGTTGCACATTTATTACCTAATAACTTCAAGGATTTACAACGTATCCTTGTTTATTCGTCATCTTTTCTTTTTCTTTTTTGTTTTCCTTTTTTTATTTTATTTTCTTTTCTTTTTTTTCTTTTTCTTTTTTCTTTTTTTTTTGGTACCCAAAGAGATAAGGTACTTGAGTTACAAGATATCTACAAAGATAATTCAACGGCTCCGATTACTCGTTGCTACTAGCAACTAACAATATTTTCGATCGAGCACGTGGAGCAATTGACGACTCCAATATACAAAACCAAATCCCTATAGAGAGTGTTCGATGACGAGGCTAGTTGAGGCACTAGTTCTAAATGAGCACAAGGATAACACGAAGCTAAAGCCGAACAAAGTTCCCAATGAGTTAAGTCACCTAAGTCCACTACATCCGATTGACAATCTAAACTCCCTACCAAATCATCAAAACTGCGTCACTTCGCCAAGGTTCCAAGAAAAAATAACACACACGTTACTCAAATTATCACAAGCAAGCATGCAACAATTTTAAAATCCTAAGACGAACCCTAACCACCCCACACTTAAAACCTAGCAATGTCCTCATTGCATATTAAGTTAAGAAAAATGGTAAAAAGTGTAGGGAAAAGAGAACGCCCCTATTTCCGAGCTTGTGTCAATGGGGTTGTGCATAAATCCTCTCCGGGAGTCGAGGCAAGCGATCTACAAAAAAAATGAACAAACGGGGGGTTGCAAAAACAAGTTATATACAAAAAGTGAAATTCTTTTTTTGGGTTTTCGAAATTTCTATTTTTTTTGGATTTTCTCTCTCTCTCTCTTTTTTCTTTTTTAAATTGGGTTGCCTCCAAATAAGCGCTACTTTAACGTCTATAGTTCGACAATTTATACAATGGGTGCTATCCGGGATACAAGAAGAGGTGGCGATCATGACACGCCTTGGTGTTCTCTAGAAGACACACCGGGTGACAAATATCACCAAGGCGGGCACGTCGGGCAAGCTGGAAGATCGAGATATCAAGAGCGCGGGCTTGCTTCGGTGGTCGGAAGAGTGAGTAGTCGACCACCCAAACTTGGTCATCACAAAATGGGTCGACGTACTCCTTCGTCTCCACAACCGTTATCTCATCT
Source organism: Phtheirospermum japonicum (assembly GCA_014905375.1). Classification (NCBI taxonomy): domain Eukaryota; kingdom Viridiplantae; phylum Streptophyta; class Magnoliopsida; order Lamiales; family Orobanchaceae; genus Phtheirospermum; species Phtheirospermum japonicum. The sequence continues at coordinate 202,879 of BMAC01000982.1, read as the reverse complement.
CTCTTGACTTTAGAGGTGTTCATAGTTGGGCACGAGAGAGTAGGATCCAACACATCCCCCATTACCTCTTCCACCTTCACTTGTTCAAGTAAACAAACGACATCAGGTGGTGGTAAAAGATGCTCGATTAACTCCACATCCTCCAAAAATGGCACAACTTCTTCGTCCTCGCCAAGAGCAAGGGAACTCAACACTCCAAGTGCCATTAGAAACCCCACGGGTGACTCCCCCTCACTTCCCACTACAACATCTTCACAAAACACGAGAAGGGTAACGTCGACTTCCGACCCATTCTCCTCACCCTCTAACTCCACCTCCTTACACACCTCTTTCAAAATACCGTCAAAGCTCGAATTGCTGTTAACAACCGTGGGATCCACCACATCAAAGATGGGCATCTCGTCAACACAAGGTTGTTTTAGCTCGTCCACATCGTTGGCAATTTGCTCTATTTGAGTCTCCATGTGAGCAAGGTATTCATCCAATTGACGAATCGACTCCACGAGCTCGGATGAGAGAGGCTCAAAGTCCGGGAGTTGGGGCATAGAAGATTCTTGAGAAAGTGTGGCGTAAGGGTCATCGCTCGAAGTGTACGAGCTCGAGGTGGGTAGATTATAAAAATCGTAGCTCCAAGAATATGAATCATGAATTGGTGGAGCATACGAGTCCAAGCTCGGGTAAGCAAAAGGCGGGGCGAGTTGAGCATATGGATCGTCAAAAAACGGGTCATAAGAATCACGAGTCAGTGCATACGGATCCATGCTCGGGTTATGGGAATATGAAATCGGGGGAGAATATGGAGGGTTAGGGCCGGAATAAATGAAAGAGTGGGCCCATTCTTTACCGATCGAAGCATATGGGTCATCATATGTCGATGGGACCTGGTAGATTGAGGGAGTGGTGTACAAATTTGGATACTCGGGAGTTTGGACGTAAGGGTTTGGATATTGGGAGTTTGGATATAAGGGTCTTCGTATGGCAAACTAGCTTGGTAGTTTTCCATCCTCGGCCGGATCAATCATTCGGCGGAGGTATCCTTTGATCGTCGTGAGTGTGGATGAGCGGCATCAGGCTTCCCGAATGAGTACCTTGCAAACAAAACACTCAACAAAGGATTAAGAGCATCGAAAGTAAAACAAAAATCTAAATTAACTACCTACTAAGATAACAAGAGAAATAATTAAAAATACCATTAGCCTTAATCTATCCCCGGCAACGGCACCAATATTTGATCGAAGATTTCTTAGCACTATAAGAAATCATCACCGCAATAGTACGGAGTCGATTGTAGAGCGGTAAGATTTTCCCGAGTCGTGTCTCTCGAGGATAGATGTTATCGGCGGTCGGTGTTTTTAGTTACTCTCTTGTTAATCGCAATTAAACTAAATCTACACTAAGAAAACATTAAGTCATTGGAGTGGGTTTTGAGTTTTATGCTAAAGTTTGAATTTAAAAGGAGACTTTAATTAAAAATGATTCAAATGAAAATAATGAAAATGAGGGTTTAGGGTGTTCGATTCGTCTCCACGGTCAATCAGTTTTTGCCGAGCACTTAATCCACAATTCGATGTTGTCAATCCCAAATGTCGATCAAGTATTGGGGTCGTCAATCCCGAGCCTCAACAAAACCCAATTAATGGTTCTAAATGAACCTAAACCCTAAATCCGTAGTTTCTAAAATAATTGCATCAAATACGAATTAAAGCTTGCTTGAAAGTGATTAAATCTTAATGACATTAATTAAAACTAATTAAGACCTTACATCAATTAAGTCTACTAAATTAAAGGAAGACTTGAAATTAAAAGAGAAGACATGGAGGGAAATTAAAATCATTTGACATTGAAAGTGGACAAAAGCATTAAATTGGAGGGAAGTCAAATTTACCAAAGAGGAAAGTCCCATTTGACTTTTATCTAACTAAAGTTTGCTTATCTAAAAAGAGTAAAAAACTTGAAAGGAGAGTGCATCAATGGAGTTTGCAAGAAAAGAAGAAAAGAATAAGCAATAAAACCAAACACTCAAGAATTGAAATGCTAAGAAAGACAACATAATCTAAAACCAAATAACCAACATAAAAACTTTAACCTAACAAGAACAACAACAACAATAACAACACAAGAAAGTAAGGGAAGAAACACTACCAACTTGAATTGAACACCAAAGCTTCAAAACTAGAATTCATCCACAAGAGCAAATTCAAATCTTCAATACAACAAGGAGCAACAAGTATAGGAGATTGTCACCCTCTCCAACACTTGTCAACTAAAACTAACCTAACTAAACTAACTACTAAGCTAACTAAACTCCACTAACTAAGGATTTAAGCTAGGGTTTTAATGGCAAGAGTAAAGGCTTGGAGGAAATGGAACAAGTCCAAATTCCACCAAGGAGAGTTGTTTCGATATGGTTGAGCAGCTAGGTCTACATACACAAAAACGCAGGGGCAAAATCGTCAAAATGGGTCAAAAATAACAAGAATCCTGCGTCTCAGTCGATCGACTGAGAACCAATCTATCGACTGCCAATCGATCGACTGCTTCCTCAAAATTGGTCAACCTACTGCTGAGCAGTCGATCTTGGTTGTGTCAGTTGATCGACTGGACTATCAGTCGATCGACTGAATGCTAGTCGATCGACTGGAATGGCTGCTCCTGGCTCAGTTTTCTCGTTTCCGCTCTAAACGTCCACCGGCTATCGCTCCTCATTCGCGCTGTGTTCCCTTGCTTGTCCGTTCCAATCCGAGTCGAGTGGGATGCCCTGAGCTTGCGCGAGGTCGCTTTGGTCATCCTACGGCCATAAATACAACAACGAGTAAAAATATATGAAAAACTAATAAAAATCACACAAAAGCTACAAAGGCCTAAAACTAACAAAATAGGCCAAAACGACTCCTAATACCCATAATTTCAAGCAAAACACATGCAAACGCGACACAAAAAGGTAACAAGAAAGCGTACAAAAAAGTACAAATCAGTACGCGATGTTGGCCATCATCAAACAACGTCTATTAAGTTGGCCAATTCATAAAAAAAGGTACAAAAAAAGCCCGATCGGGCTTTTTTGCTGACGTGGCATGATTCTATACTTTCTTATCATTTTTTTTAATTTTAAATATTAAATTGACAAAAAAAACTGGGAAAATTTTCATCTTTGGTACACTATGTTGGCCATATTCAAAAAAGGTACGTTAAATTGGTCATCATCAAATCATATCTGCTAAGTTAACCAATTCATCAAAAAAAGGTCCATGAAAGATTTGATCGGGTTTTTTTTCCTGACGTGGCATGATTATATATTATTTTATTAATTTTCTTTTATTTAAATATTAAGTTGTAGACAAAAACCTATTTTGCCTTCATTTTCTTTTCTTTTAATCAAATAAATAAAATCTTAATTAATAAGAAATAAAAAGAATATGTGATAAGTATATAAACATAAAATAAATCTTAAAAAATTATAAAGTTAATATAATAGTTCATATGATTTTATATTATTAAAATTATAATTAAAACAAAATTAATAAACTCGAAGATAAATATAAGAATATAAAATGAATCTTAAAAAAATAATAAAATATATATGAGATAATCTATTATAAATGAATTTTGAACTCTCTATATTTATTATATATTTTTTAATATTTGCATTATATTTTTATATTTATAAATGATTTATATTAATTCTTATTGATTATAATTTTATTAATTAGATTAACGGAAAGAGAAAAGAAAAACATAAAAGAAAAGGGAGAGCAAAAAACATTTTTGTATTTAATTTATTTTGTATAATTATAGAAACTTGATAAGAAAATATAGAATTATACCACTTTAGAAAGAAAAAAAACTTGATCAAAGGTTTTTTGGACCTTTTTTGATGAATTGGTTAACTTAGTAGATATGATTTGATGATGGCCAATTTAACGTACCTTTTTTGGAATGTGGTCAACATAGTGTACCAAAAATGAAAATTTTCCCATTTTTTTTTCAATTTTATATTTAAAATTTTAAAAAAATGATAAGAAAGTATTGAATCATGCCACGTCAGCAAAAAAGCCCGATTGGACTTTTTTTGTACCTTTTTTTGATGAATTGGCCAACTTAATAGACGTTGTTTGATGATGGCCAACATCGCGTACCTTTTCTGGAATGTGGCCAACATAGTGTATCAAAAATGAAATTTTTCCGGTATTTGTGCAACCATTTTTTGTTCTTCCATCGAATGCGATGATAAATTTTACATCACTGCATCAATTCTATCAATGCTCCAATTGGCTAAAGATTGTCCTTTAAGTGAGAAATCTCCACCATTGGAATGACAAAAAATCTCTCATTGAGTTCTTGTCTAGGTCATTAGACAAGTTTTCAACCTTCAATCACTTTGTGGTACAAATTCTACCTTATTTCGACTCCTTTCCTTGTAGACATAGTCTTCCTCAAGGAAAGTCGCTTGCCTGGAAACAATGACCTTATGTTCTACAGGTAGATAGAAATAGTATCCTCGTGTTTCTTTAGGATACCCAACAAAATAACATTTCTCACTTTTAGATTCTAACTTGTCAGTTTGCATTTTCATTACATATGCAGGGCAACCCAGGTTACGTAAGTACTGGCTTCTTTCCGTGCAATAAGGGTGTAAATGGGTAGGGTAGAGTGCGGGTACGGCCATACCCGTACCCTATCCGGTAATAATTTACCCTACCCGTATCCTACCCTATTACCTGATTTTGTCATCGGGTAGGATACGGGTATTTACCCGTCGGGTATTCGGGTACCCATCGGGTAAATGGGTACCCGAATATAATTATTGTTTAATTGAAATAATTTTTTTTATTTTTAATGCCAACACTAATTTAGTATTATAAATTAATCTGGTTTACTATAATTTGTTTGAGTTATTTATTTATTTAATAAAAGAAAATCTTAAAATTTAAATTATTTTAAAAATGAGTCATTCTAAAATATTATTAGTATCTCAAACAACAACAATTCTCAATATATTCTACTAAAGTATTTTAAATAAGGTATAATTAGTTATGTGAATGTGAGGGAAATGCTCTCTTACTCTAATTATTAATTAAAGTAATTTCAAGACTTATTAGAGTAAATATGATGCATTGATATTGATATTATATCATTAATATTATAGTATAAATGTAATAAATAATACTTTATAAATTATGATATGTTATCATAATATGAAACATGATAGCAAGATATACATTTTATAATATTTGAATTAGATATAAATAAGTTATGTTGATATACTGCATAAGGTAAGTGTGGTACTACAAATATATAAATTTATAAAACTAACTATTATACATACTTTATTATTATATTCATATATTTAAATTTATAGTATATATCCGGTAAGGTATGGGTAGGGTATAATGCGGGTAACCGTGAAGGGTACGAGTAGGGTACCCGCTAATGTACTAATCGGGTAATCGGGTAATCGGGTAAGGTAACAGGCGTACAAACTTCCTACCCGTACCCAAAACTGTAGCTTGCGGATACTACCCTCACCCGAACTGTTACCCAGTTTTTGTGCACTCTATCCTACCCGAATCACCGGGTACCCGATCCTTTGGGTAAAATTGACAGTTTTAGCCATAACTCATATGGAGTTTTATCTTCTAACTTCGATGGAACTCTATTCAGAACATATATTGAGTTCAGTAAAGCATACCCCCATATGTATGTCTGAAGATCTGAGAAACTCATCATGGATCTAACCATATCTAATAAGAATCAATTTCTCCTTTCAGAAATACCATTCAATTATGGTGTTCCAGGGGTGTCCATTGCGATTGGACTCCATGAGGTTTTAAGTAATCGAGAAGGTCATCACTCAGGTATTCTCCTCCTTGATCCGATTGAAGAATCTTAATACTCTTTTCAACTTATTTCTCTACTTCTAACTTATACTTCTTAAACTTCTCAAAATCCTCTGACTTGTGCTTCAAAAGATAGACATGTCCAAACCTAGATAAGTCATCCGTAAAAGTAATGAAGTATGAATAACCGCCTCTAGCTGGAGTAGGGAAAGGTCATACATCAGTATGAAACAGCTCAAGCACCTCTTTTGCTCGTTTGCCTTTCCCAGAAAATGACTTGTTGGTCATTCTCCCTTTGAGACAAGATTCACATTGTCCATAGGACACAAAGTCAAATGGTGTTAAGTAGTCTAACTTTCTTAACCTTGAGATTCTTGTTTCATAAATGTGACCAAGCCTACAATGCGACCAATCGGTGGGATTATTCATATTACTTAACTTTATACATTTTTTTTTTGCACATTAAGAATATCAAAACTACAATCAAGCACATATAAACCATTCACAAGAGGAAAATTTCCATAAACAACACCATTATACATAAATAAATAACTATTATTATTAGCAAAATGGAAGGAAACCCCTTCTATGTCTAACATCGGAACGGAAATAATATTATTAGTAATCGATGGGACAAAATAACAATTATATAAATAAAGTTTATGACCCAAGGGCAAATATAATCTATAAGTCCATACACACTCAGAAACAACCTTTGCTCCATTTTCCATGCGCAGGCAAACTTCCCCCCGGTCTAACCATCCTGCTGTCACTTAGTCCCTGCACATTATTACAAATGTGTGAGCCACATCCGATATTAAATACCAAGCAGTGAGAGTTATTAATAGATATATTTATCTCAATAACAAACATACCTGAGGAGCCAAAAACATCTAATGCTCTCCACTTCTCACAGTCTCTCTTCCAATGTCCCTTTTGTTTGCAATATAAGCACACATATTTAGCCAATGTTGACTTCTTATGAGCACCCCTCGACTTCAAAGTTGTAGGCTTAGGCCCAACTTTATTTTTCTTTTTATACTTCTTCTTACCTTTTAGGTTAGATCTAGCAAATGTACTCACGATGAGTACAACTTTGCCCTTTAAGGTGGAAGACTCATAGGTTTAAGCATGTTATGAAGCTTTGGAAATTTCTCTTTCGTGTTTTTCATATTATAATTCACAATGAGATTGACCTGTTCCAATCGAATCCAACCTCTCAATCAACTCTATCATCTTCAAGACATGCTCAGACACTTTGCCTCCATCATGAAGCTTGCACTTGAAGAGATCTCTTAGCAGCTCATACTCCATAGTTTGAGCTTGCGAAGCATAGAGAATCTTCAAATGCTCCAACATTTCATAAGGGGCCATGTGTTCCTGCTATCTCTGGGATTCCGTCGTCATCACAATTAGCATGACACATTGTGCCAAAGTTGAATCATCCTTATGTTTCCCATGAATATCCATGTCAAACCTGGCATGCTTCCCTCCCCCACCCAACCCGGTTTCTATAAATGATCAGGAGAATCTTTATCAGGAATCTCAGGAACAGGTGTGTCCAACACATACTCAATCTTTTGCTATCTCGGAACAAAATTTTAGATTGCGCAACAAATCCATAGTTTGGTCCGGTTAAATTGATCGTTTCAATAAAGCATTTCAATGATAAATTCGACATCTTAACTAATCTGGAGAAAATAAATAGAGGGGGAACTAAAACTCTAATTCTAATTCATATGATCACAATTATGGACCAATTAACAAGGACTTTAATAATTAGCTCCCATATTTTAACATACTCTACGAACCCATGATAGAATATAGACTCATATCAAATATGATCATAGTGATCCAAGATCCACATTCATACTACTACAGCCTCTGCTAGGGCTAATGACCACAATATCACAATGGGTAGGTCTCCAAACCAATTATAGATAATTATAGCTCTTGGTCGATCGAATTAAATCTGATCTTATGCCCTTAGTTGATTCCGACACTTAGGTGATAAGAAAGACCTAAGTGAGTTCCCATTACACGATCGCAAACATACGCATTTATGAGCAAGCCTTAACCTCGTCGACCGGATCAAGCACTAGGGTTTAAATACTCTGGACCAAAAAGGTTTCGTACTCGCCCAATTGTAATGGACAGCGCGTTCATCCAAGATGAGACTCATATTTTACTGGGGAACATTTATCAAAGTTTAACAATTAACAAGATTCAAATGAATAATAAACAATTATTGGGCGTCGTCTACCCATAATTTATGAGAAAACGGTCCAACAAATACTAGGCTCCTCCTACCCAGAGTTGGTAAGCAAACGGTCCGACAAATACTAGGCGCCGCCTACCCAAATAATAAATGTGGACTCTATACTAAAAAGTAATATATGAGTCACACAGACAATTAGGAGAAGTAGAGGAACAATTCCATAATTAAATTAAAATTTAAAATTCTAATTTAATTCACATTAGCAAATAATTGCAATAGTATAATAATAATAATCATGGGTTATCATTTAAATTCAGAAAAATTAAATTCTAAATTTAATTCGATTTCTAAGTTACTTTTAAAAGGTTTAAATTTAGAACTTATTAAATTCAAAATTTAATTCTTATTTCTAAATAATTTTTAAAATGTTTACATTTGGAAATAATTAAATTTCAAATTTAATTCTTATTGATAAAAAAATTTAAATTTTCTCTAATTTAGAAATTATTTAAATATCAAATTAAAAATTAATTTCTAAGACAATATAAAAGATTTTAAGCAAAAATACAATTTATCCGGAATTTTCTGCTCATTCAAACAAGGTCTCAACACTTTTTAAAAGTTTTACGGACCTTTCGGTATTTTTGTAAATTTTGATAATTACAGAAATGCCATTTGGGTTTAGAATAATTTACTGGAATGTCTTGGGGTCTGAACTAAATTCTGGAAAACTCTTGGGCAGCCTCGCAGTGTTCAAAAAATTTAGTGTAATTCTGTGATTTTTATAAATTTCTAAAATTACAAACAAGTTCAAAATTATATCGAATTCTCAGAATTTTACCCAAGCCCTAAATCGAATTCAGTCGGGTCTCGTCGGCCACCACCGCCGGCACAGGTCATATGTCCCGTGAAGATCCAAAGCCACCGGAAGCGGTGGCCCGCCGGGAAAGCTCCAAGAACTATCGGGATTGGGCTCAAATCGTTGCGGTACAGCGGCCAAAATGTCGCCCCGTCTATACCAAAGTCCGGTCGCCGTCTGGAAGTCTCCCCCGCCAGCATGAGTTTCTCCGCCACCGATGTCGCCCAGCAGGTGTCCCTGTCGGAGTGCAGCACACTGCCGACGGAGATTTGCAGAAGACGGCAGGTACGATCCCTTCTAGTTTTCAATTTAATCTTTCTTAATAATTTAATCAAATTAAATTAAAACATAATCAATAGATTAAAACTATTTTAATTAATCCTTTAAAGATATTTGTTTCTTTACGCAATTTTTTTTAAATCATCATATTTCAATATAATATGATATGACAATAATTACATTAATCACACATAAAGTATAATGAGATTTTATTATTAATTTTATTTATTTTAGTTTATAAAATTATGGAATATTCTTCTATTTAAGAAAAAAGACTATGTTAAACTTTATATTTCTTAGTCACAATTTGTTTGTTTTTATAAATGGGTTGGATATATGCACCCCCAAAATCTTATTAGTTGACCCCAAAATATTTTAGACAAAAATAGTCATAAATGAAAAGATTAAAATAACATTACCACAATAAATAATTAAAACTTAAAAAATAGAAGAATTTATGCAATTATATATATATATATATATATATATATATATATATATATATATATATATATATATATATATATATATATATATATATATATATA
>BMAC01000982.1:156211-180589 GCA_014905375.1 Phtheirospermum japonicum | reverse complement strand
TAATAATAATAATAAAATGGTCCACCACCTCCGGCGAGATTTTTTTTTTTTTTTGCCCACTAGCACATCGCATTACAAACACTAGCATCTTGGTTAGTGTATTAGTTTCTGGATAGAAGAGTATTGGTTATTGTGTACGGGAGTATTGGTTTCTTGCAGTGTAAAAAAAACTTAATACTTCTTACGACGTCACCTACCACTTAAGAAAGAAATACAGAGCAGAAAGAAGAGAAAAAGAAAGAAGCAAAGGAGCTAAGCTATTCATGTTAAATACCAACACATGTCATTAGGTTTGAAATACCCCTACATTATATTACAAATATCGATACCTCGCAGCAAAAGAACCAACACATTGGTATGCACAACCTAATACCATCCACATTTTACATTCCAGAACTTGCAAAACACTACAACAATTGTACGTGCAGAGGCCTACCATGTCAAAGGCTAAAAACTTCATAAATACTTCCTACTCCTCTACTTCCTAGAAAACGCACAAGAACCAAGACATGTTTTTCTGCCCATTGCCAACTCCTCTACTTCCTGGAATTGGAGAAATCGAGTACATCTTTCTCCAACTGATTCTTCGTGAGATTGTTCCAACATTGATGTTTACTGATAAGGAAACCAAAAATTAAAAAAAAATAAAAATAAAATAAAATGGTGAACTTACAAAAAATCCCCGGGCTCACCCCATTTTGTTCTGCTGGCCCCATCATTATTGGTGCTGACTGTTTCTTCTGCCGTAAATGTTCAGGTATCTTTGTTAATAGAGCAAGAGTCTCTTAGTAAATCCGTACCCAGAATAAATGGAAGTAATAAGGAGAAGAGGAAGCATTTGGTTCTTGAAAATGACTCAAATGATATTATTATACCTTCTAAAAAGAAGCTAAGAAAAAGGGTCCCACATGACAGTGAAGTAGATGATCCAGTCGCTGTGAATACTCAACCAACAGATACAAAACTAAGCTCACGTAAGTCCGCATGGAAAGATCTGGTTGTTAATAAGGAAAACTCTGCTTTCCATATTTCAGATATTTTAGCAAACCCTAATCCCGACATTGAAGTTGATGAAAACGACGGCTACAAAGAGCAACCAAGCCAAGAAAAGGAGCCGTCGGAAAATTCTGATGATCAATCGACAAAACCAACTCCACCTGATATTAAAATAGCAAGAGGTTCGGCATGGCTTCAAAAATCATCGTGGCTACAGCTCGTTGCGAATGCAAATAGCAGCGCGTTCACTGAATTTTCACTGAATTTCATCTTTGTTAAACTAACAAACATAATAATACTGAAGGATAGCATTGTTCTATACAAAAACATGACATATAATCTTATATGTACAAATTACACCAACAGTCAAGTATTGCAATCTGGACATTAAAAAAAAAGACATTAACGCACACCTGAAAATTTCAAACTACACATCCAAAAAAAACACCAACAAATCACAAAAATTTAAGTTTGTAAATGGAGGTTATTAAAAAAAAATTGTACACAAARATAAATTAAAATCACAAACATCATAAGTTTGTTGTCTTAATAAAAAAACGACACAAAATCCTCTAATCTCGGAAAAAATATGGGAAATGGTCCTAATACACCTGCAAGTTCGCAATTGCACAACTAATTAGCATTATGAACCCTAATCTGCAAATTGGGGAACCAGAAACTCACATCTCAAAAAAATADATCTGTGATTCAAAATTTTCAAAAACAAAAATAAAATTAAAACCAGAACAATCACAGTGAACGGATTAATCAGGATTAAAAAAACAAATTGACGAGAAGATTATTTCACAAAACCAGATCTGTTATGAACAGAGATAGCAATCAAAAACCATAAGAAAGGAACAAAATAAAAAGTACAACTACCAGCGAACGGGGAGAAAACACGATGGTCAGGGTGGCAATCGACGTCGACACCGCGGTCGTCGTTGTCGTACTCGCATACGGCGTTGGTGTTGAAGAGGCGGGAGGAAGCTGGCTGAGCCAACGTGCAGGTTTGGCGGAGGAGTGGAGAGTGCTACAAGAAGCCGAGGGGGTTGAGCCACGGCCCAAATTCGATGCACTTACCTCGGATTTTCTTGACGGCGCCGGTTCTCGGAGGTTTGTGGCAGCCGAGTCGTGTGGTGAGGCGGTGTTGAGGCACCGTGTGTTGTGCGGCGATGGAGAGGCGGCGACGGCGATGGAGAGGAGGCGACGAATTGAAGGCGATGAAGGAATTTGGGCGCACGAATTGAAGGAAGGAAGGAGAATTAGGGCTGATTCGAATGGGAGAGGAATAAGTGAATTTTGATGGGAAGGAAGGCCAAATTGGTAATTGTACAATTATGTATGGAGTATTTGGCATTTTTTAAAACAAGTTGGATTATTTGACAAATTCATGTATGTCTTAGAGAGTATTCGACAATTCCCCCTATTATATATACTAGTTTAACACCCGTGTATTACACGGGATTTTTAAAAAACTAAATATAAAAAATATTTGTGAAAATAATAAAGTCTTCCCGTATAGGCCTTTATGATCATGGCATGTAAATTTTAAAATAAAAAATTAAAAGGATGTATTCACAACCCGTAACTTGTTTAATTTATTAATTATTATAATTATTACTCCATCTATCCCATTTTATCTGTCGCAATTTGAAAATTTTCTTTTATCCCGTTCTAATTGTCGCATTTACATTTTCAAAGGTAATCATTGTTAATTTTTACTTTCCCAATAAAGAATAAATGTTACTTTACTGCTTTTACCCCTACCTTTATTATTCTACACTTTTAATTATTTTAAACAAAATGATATTATGGTCATTTGATACCTATAATTATAACACCACTCATATTTCTTAATCTCCATGAAATGGTTAACTGCGACAGATGGAAAGGGACGGAGTGAGTAATTAATATTATATTTTAATATTTAGATTAAATTAATTAATAATTATATTTACATACTTACAAAAATGCAAAAGATGTTTCAACCCGTCTCTAATCTATATTAATTAATTATTATTAACTCATTTTATATTTTTATATTTAGCTTAATTTTGTTAATAATTATAGTTACATGCTTTGAAAAATTCAAAAGGTGTCATACTCTCAAGCCTTCTCGCATTGTGTCGTTGTCTAATATATATTAATTAATTATCATAATATAATTTTATTTCTTTAATATTTAGATTGAATTCATTACTAATATTTAGTTATATACTCCAACTATTGCAAATAGATCATAATTTACCTATAAAAAAATTTAAAATTTCAAAAATAAATTATTTCAACTTTCATTATAAATACAATTTGTTTAATTATTTTCATAAATAAGTTTTTTTTGTAACTAAGATTATTTCAGAGTAATTTGTCTTTTAATTAAAATAATAATTTAGATCTTTTCTACTAATTATATATAACTTTTTTATATTTTTATATTAGGAGTATAAAAGAAAATTATTGAATTAGGAAAAATATAATAAAAGAAAATATTGAATTAGGCAAAATATAATAACATAAAAATATTAAATTAGGCAAGATACAATAAAAGAAAAATAACAAATTAGGTATATATTAAGCCTGGATGACACATAAGCAAACGAAACACCAAATTTTTTTATTATCCAAGCGAAGCATACGAAGCAGACACATAGATTAGAAGGATTTGCATTAATATATACTTAATTAACACCCGTGTATTATATAGAACTTATCAAAAGATAAATATAAAAAATATTTGTGATAGTGTCAAAATTTTAAATCTAAAATAAAAAATTAAAATAATTTATTCTCAACCTATGCCTTGTACATGTATAATCTATTTATTAATTATTATAAATATTAAATAAATTTGTATTTGATGTTTAAATAAATTCATTAATAATCTTAATTACATACTTACAAAAATTCAAAAGCCGTCACATTCTAAACTCGTATCTAACATCTATTTTATTAATTATTATTATTAAATTATTTTATATATTAATGTTTAGAATAAATTCATTAATAAATATTAGTTATATATTTTGAGATATTTAAAAGATGTTATACTCTCAACCCGTGTCGCATTGTACTGGTGTCTAATCAATGTTTATTATTAGTATATAATTTAATATTTTTATTTTTAGATTGAATACATTACTAATATTTAGTTACATACTTAGAATATTGTAAATAATAACTCATATTTTACCTATATGAAATATTTGAAACTCCAAAAATAAAATTATTTTAAATTCTATTATCAATAAACATATTTAATTATTTTCTTAATAAAGCTTTTTTTTGTAATTAAAATTATTTGGTATGTAGTTTGTCTTTTAATTAAAATAACTAATTTAGATCTTATCTATTAATTATATATGAATTATTTATATTTTCGTATTGGGAGAATCAAATGAAAGTATTGAATAAGGAAAAATATAATAAAAGAATTAAATTAGGTAAGATACAATAAAAAGAAAAGTAATAAATTAATTAAATAGTAGGCTCGGATGACACATAAGCAAACGAAGCACCAGGATTTTTTATTTGCCAAACGAAGCATACGAAGCAGATACGTAGGTTAGGAGGATTTTGCATTAATATATAGGGGTGATATATATATAATTCGGTCGGTTCGATTATATCGGTTTTTTTGGTAGTCAAACCGAAACCGACCGAATCGACCAAAATCTTTACGACCGAAAACCGAACCGAATTGTTTATTCAATCGGCTCAATTTTTGGTCGAATTTTGCACACCCCTACTCCTGAGTATGACTGAAGCACACTTGCAGTGCTCTCCTAGTAAAGGAAATATTCATTTATTATTATCAAAGTAAACATTAAAAGCACTTAATTGAATTAAACTTAACATTATTTTTTATTAGTGTATTCAAACACAAAGTAATTACAATATATAAAACTATTAATAATATATACTAACAATATTCCTCATGTCCCGTTCTATCTGTTGCAATTCGGAATTTTTTTATCCCATTCTATATGTCGCATTTACATTTTGAAGAGAGAATTATTGTTATTTTTTACTTTCCCAATAAGAATTAAAGGTTATTTTACTACTTTTACCCCTACCTTTATTATTTCACACTATTTAATTATTTTAAACAAAAGAATATTATGATCATTTGATACTTATAATTATAACACCAATTATCTTTCTTAATCTCCGTGAAATAATCAATTGTGGCAGATAGAATGGGATGGAGGGAGTATAAAATAAAAGTTTGTAGTGATTAGCACTGTGCCGAACGTACGAGATCTGCAACTTTTTGCCGCAAATTGAAAAGTTTGAAGCAAACTTTTGCTGCATAATTTAAGTTAATCGGTTCACATAAACAAAGAGTTTTCCTTAAAAGACAATTTCAACTAAAAGAGCTCTTCAATATTTTGCACTATTCTAGTGCAGATTCTGCACTATTGTAGTATTGTACAGAATATGTAATCCATCTCACTAAAAAAAATATATTCTATTATATTTATTATTTTATTCTTCTAATCATAATATTTTATCAATTTATAATTAACAAACATATTTCATATGTAAATAGAAAGAAAAAATAGCATGATAAATAGTTTGACGTGCTATTTCTAGCGAAAAAGACTGTTCACAATATTTTAGTGCAAAATATTGATGCACTGCTAGAAAAGAATACAACACAATAATAGTAGTGTCGTCATATTGGAAAGACAAAACAATTTACAAAGAATCAAGAGTAACCCATGAAGTTCTGAATTTCTTTAGCAAGTCAGAACTCACTGCATCATTAACAAGTGTTTCAAAAGTCGTTGATGACTGGTTCCCAGAATGCCATGGGAGGAGCATGAAAGTATAAATGTCCAAAAGACAATCAAATTTAAAGACATTGTACTCGATCACAATTATTATATATATATAAAATTAAAACCAATTAAACTATAATAAAACCCATGATCAATATTCTATTATTATAAACATAAACATTAACACAGTCCCGGGCTCTTATGCCACTGTTGGAATTCGTAGAGACGACACTATGCTCGTGCAAAAGAATTTTTGAGATTTTTTAGATCCAACAGATATCCGTATTGTGAACGAATATATTTATACAATAAATAAACAAGAGAGAGCATGAAAATCTTACAGTAAATCCAGATCCAAGTTCAACACTAAGGTATCTACGTAATTAATTCTCCGACTATAAGATGCAACTTCAATGTATTACTATTGTGAAGAAAGCTAAGAAATCTCACGAAAACTCAAGAACTCTCAATATCAAAATCAAGAGCCGGTTTTATGATGTTTCTCCAAAAACTCATTTTACAACTTATTGTTTTATGTTATATTTATACGAGGTACATAAGAGAACCATAATCTTAAAAAGGGTTGAACTGTCCAAGATATGGGCCCAAAATAGTTTTGGCGCAAGTACCTTTATTAATATAACATAGATAATTAAATCCAAATCCAATTGAATTTAATCAAAAATTTCTATCAAATAGAAATCAACATCATAGTTATGAACAATTAAATATTGCAATCCCAAATTGAATATTTAATACTTTCTTGATACACTCTTAAGTCGGAAAGTAATTGCATATAGTGTGACCCTATAGGCCTTTATATATGACATCAATCTAATGATAATCCAAATAAAACTCCTACACGGCTTAGTTGGACAACTCAATATATAAAGAACATTCACCTGAACTCAGCGAATTATAACCTTTATACAAAGCTTTGGTGAAATTTCTATCAGTACGAATCACTCGCTTAAACTTAAGATTTATCCAAGTGTCTATCTCAATAGCTTAATCAATTTATCTCATCTTTATTAGTCGACAACTAGACCATACTCAAATACTATATTGAATATGTCTCTTGCACTGGCCAATGACTTTAGTCAACCTAATATAGAGATTATGTGTGATCTCTCTCGAAATTCCAATCGAGAAATGAATTCTTTCTTAGCTAAACTACCACATTTATTTACATCATGATATATCTGATATACCCAACACAAGCCATATCTACCCCAAGAGGAGTGCAAGTATTCGTCATGGTCAAAGCACCACTCAATAAACAAGGTGCGTATTGACCTCAAGTCAAAGGATTATCATACACTTTATACACTATTAAGTCTATATATATACAACAAATAGCTTACCAGCAGGGTTTACTAATACTCTCTAAAGTATCCATGTGTCCATCCCGAATAAAAATTATTCACAGTAGTGAGACTAACTACATTCTCTAAGAATATGATGCAAACCACATGCCGACATATATTATATTATCAATATTTCAATCTTGATAGTCATTAGTAGGGGCTATTTTAAGAGTAATGTTCTATCATTGACATCTCATCATATCAATGGCAACATTCACTACTGCAGAACAGGATTTTAAAGGCGATTTTTAGGCATTTTTAACGGCGGTTTTCGAACCGCCGTTATATCGACCGCCGTAAATTTTTACGGCGGTTGTTCTAAAATCGTCGTAGAAAGTGGGGATTTTTACGGCGGCTTTTCAAGACCACCGTAGAAAGTGATGCTTTTTATGGTGGTTTAAGAACAGCCGTAAAAGTTTACGGCGGTTCTTGAAAAATACCTTCTAGAAAGTCTGTTTTCCAAAACAGACAATTTACGGCGATTCTTGAAAATACCTTCTAGAAAGTAGTAAAAAAAATTAAAAAAAAGAAATAAAAATACAAGTTAAATACAAATACAATTATAAAAAACTAATACTCTCAGTAAAAATAAACCATATTTTCTATTAAAATGAATAAGTGTCAATAGGATACATATTCATAAAATATTTAGGTCATTTCGAGTTTATTGAAAAACACGACATTAATAAGTTGTACGAGGAGTCGGACACTTGATACGAATAATAAGACGGATGTGAACTCTGCTGGCCATTCTGGTCTGCATTGGCAGGAAATCAAGAACGACACATTAAGTAGAGTTAAATGTAATTAATGCAAATGAACAAACCTATAGAAGTGAAAAACAAAACTAACTAAAAATTCAAAATACCTTTGCAGTTAGTAGTGACATTACTACCCTTGTCACACAAGCACAAGAAATCTTGGGTCAGCGTATCAAACCCGCATGTCCCGCGTCCCTTGGTCCCGTCCTGACACCACAGGCACCACGTCGTGACAAGGATATCGAAATCCACCGTGATCCCATACTCGGGGACCTGACTATACACCAGTGTTATCTCGAGGCTTCTCCAATAAATACTAGTATAACTCGCACAATGCTTGAGCATCACTCTAAGAGACTCGCTCCTCTTCGGGTAATACTAGCAGCACGAGCTCCCACGCAATGCAGACGCGCACTCCGGCAAGTTCCTGCAGAGACACCGTGTGTAAACAATTTGAGTAGAGTCGACGAATATATACTGTATTGTTCAAGAAGCTTGTTTGAATTTAAACAGGTCTTATTAGTCGAGCTGAACACAAATTGAACTAAGTAAATTGATAGTCTTACACATATTTTGTTATGCTTGGGATTTATTACAAAATGAACCCTTTAGGTTTGACCTAATTACAAAAAAATAAAACAAACAAACAAAAAAAAAACAGCTAACTTTCAAATTTACAAAAAGAATACTCATGAAGTTTGATTCAACGTTAAAATTTAGGGACTAATTGTAATATTTTTATTTACTCCCTCCATTTCAAAATAGTTGCAGTTTTAGCTAATTCTTTGTTTCTGTTTACTAGTTGTTTTACATTTTCAAGGTATATAATTTATGTTTATGCTCTCTGTTGTGAAACTATCATTTAATCATTTGTACATTTCCCTAGAAGACGCAAAATATATAGAACAATAATACAATAAGGTTAATATGGTCATTTTCCTCAATTTCTTAATTATCGTGCATACTCGTAAAACTACAACTATTCCGTAAAATGACCTTTTCAACGGCGGTTTTAGCCACAACCGCCGTTAAAAGTATTTTTAAGGCGGTTTTCAGTGAACCGTCTTTAATTAACAACCTTAGAAAGTTGTTTATGTAGTAGTAACTCACGGGAACATTTATATGAATAATTACAAACAATCAAAATAATAATTTAATAAATGAATGTCTTATATATAAAATAATATTTTGTTTCTAAATAATTTTTTGATAATTTTAAAATAAAAAATTGAAAAGTTATAAAAAAAATAAAATATAAATATTTTTAGAGACGGTTTTGTTAAGAACTGCCTCCTTTGGGGAATACATTCCACTCTCGGCTACCCAGATTCTATTGAGGTAGTTTTTATTATGAACCACCTATTTGAGGTCCACTGAGCTGCTCGAAATTAAAAGTGGAAATTCGTATACTATGGGGGTATCCTCAATGTATAATTGAGTGGAATTTAAAACTTCATACAATTTTAGATATTTTCAATTTAGAATTCTGTAAACTCCATGAAATTATTGTGTGCTCAACTTGGAATTCTATAGATTCTATAGAGTTTCGGCATCCTCAATTTATAGTGGAATCTTATGGATTTCATTAAATGATGGATTTCAATGGAATTCTATTTAATTTTAAGTTAAAAATATACTTACACAATTCCTACCAAATTCTTGCCTCTTACCCTCAGAATGTTATGGAATTCACTTTTTTTTCCATATTAAAATTTAAATAATATATATTTACACACACACACACACACACACACACACACACACACACACACACACACATATATATATATATATATATATATATATATATATATATATATAATTAAAAGATATCATTTTATCACTCTAGTATTAAAATAATTATTCACTTTATTTTTTTCTAATTTTTGCAACAAAAAAAAGAAGAAATATAATCAATCTATAAGAAAAAAATATTCGTGCAAATAGTCTAGGATCATAACTAAAAGAAATACGAGTTGTTTTATTGGTGTTTTGAGTGCTTATAACCTCTGAACTTCATGATATAACACTTCCCTAACAGTATAACACAAAACATATACTCATGCAATAACATTAAATTAAGTTAGGGAAAATGAACTTTTTCGTCCTGTAAGTTGGCCTAATTTGCAATTTAGTTCTTTTTTTTTTTTTTTGGCTTGTTTTCAATTTCGTTCGGTTTCTTTTAAAATATCTGCAATTTAGTCCGATTGTCACCGGAGAAATTGAATTGCACCTCAGTTTGCTGAGTAGGTGTTGATTATTGCTGACTTGGCTTCAAATTTGGGYATCCTCGGCTCCGTGAAAATAAAAAAATTTAGAATTTTTTTTAATTGTTGTGTTGGCAAAAAGAGCACACCAAATTGAATCAAAATCCCACGGTTCACATTAGACCTCTCGTAAGATTTCCAGCAAATTCAATTTAAACAATAAATAAATTAAAAACATTTCCCATATTATATCTTGTCATAGCACCCCGCCGCCTCCCCCTCAATCCGGCAACAGTGGCATGCTCTTCGTCTGCAACCACCGCACCGTCCTGGACCCCATCGTCACCGCCGTAGCCCTCGGCCGAAAAATAAGCTGCGTCACTTACAACATCAGAAAGTTCTCAGAATTGATTTCCCCGATCAAAGTGGTGGCTTTGTCGAGGGAGCGAGACAAGGACGCGGCGAACATAAAGTGGTTGTTGGAGGAGGGCGATTTGGTAATTTGCCCCGAGGGGACCACGTGCAGAGAGTCGTTTCTGTTGAGGTTCAGCGTGCTTTTCGCGGAGCTGAGCTATAGGATCGTGCTCGTTACGATTAACACTAAGCAAAGCGTGTTTTACGGGACGACGGCCCGCGGGCACAAGTTCTTAAACCCGTATTTCGTGTTCATGAACCCTAGGCCGACGTATGAGATCACATTTTTGAATCGATTGCCGCACGAGCTTACGGTTCGAGGGGATAAATCATCAATTGAGGTCGCGAATTACATCCAGAGGGTACTGGCGGGGACACTAGGGTTCGAGTGCACGAATTAGGAAGAAATTTAATTTATGGGCTGTGATGATGATGATGATGATGATGGGGCCTGACTATGGCTAGTTGCACAATAACAGTTTATTTTATGTATATTGTTTGTTCAATAATTGACTAGTAGTGGTGTAGTTTATGGTTTTTGTTCAATAATTTACCATAGTTCACATTGGTGTGCTCTTTTTGCCAACACAGCACTTAAAAAAAAATCCAAATTCTTTTATTTCCACGTGGCTGAGGATCCCCAAATTTGAAGCCAAGTCAGCAATAATCGGCGCCTACTCAGCAAATTGAGGTGAAATTCAATTTTTTCGGCGACAATCGGACTAAATTTAGATATATTAAAAGAAACCGGATGAAATTGAAAATAGGCAAAAAAAAAGGACTAAATTGTAAAGTATGCCAACTTACAGGACGAAAAAGTTCATTTTCCCATTAAGTTATATGATTTCTTCTACAACGCGTTGAAAACTTCTACAGTCATAACCAATTAATCAAAATTAAACTCATGTAATAACATCATAAACTAGAATTATATTTAGACACCTAAAAGAAGTCATCAAATCACACAGATATGCATGCAATTAATCATATTCCACTTTAGACATCAATTTTAGAATTTTTTATATAATCCACTCACCTTTGATGCTGAGAACTTTGATTTCAATATTGGAAAATAGCATATTTTAGGGTTTTTTGTTCATCTATCAATGCCCCCATTTCTTCTCTAGTTTTTATCTTCTTTTTTGTTATTCCTATTTCTCCTCCAATCAATTTCCTCTTTTCCCCGGTTGTCAGCCTGTGTAGCGATTTACCTCGATGTTCTCCTTTTTGTTCACCTATGCTTTAATTATTTGGTTGATTTTCAAAATTTAAGGTCGATTGTGGAAGAGAATATTAGTATGGAAGGGGCTGTGAGATTTTTGGACGAGGAAGAGAAAAAAAACTCTAGTATACAACAATTTAAATTACCATTGTCTTACAAAAAAAGTGGCGCTAATAGATAAGAATATAAAAAACCATTGTCGTAAACAAGAAACAACTGTTGTCTTTGATAATAAGTACACTAATAAACAACACTTTTCATAAAACCATTGTTGTCAGTTAACTAGACAATAGATTAACGAAAAATTGTTGTCTTTTTAGTGTTGTTAGTGAGCAAGATTTTTTAGGGCCTGTTTGGACTAGTATTCGTTGGAATTCTGAATCCGGGTATTCAAGATTTTGGGGTATTCATAATTATATGAATAGTAAGAGTTCTTGTTTGTTATATGACTTTGAATCCTTTACTTTTTACTATAGATGTCAAATCATATCTGAAAAGTGGATGATAATATATTATTATATTATATTTGATGTCTACTCTATACTACAAGTTAACTACGAGCTAAATGTGGCTAAAACCACTTTCTCTACACTACCAACTACCCAAAGCATGCTAAAAGAGTAGGGGTGAGCAAAAAACCACAAAAACCGAAATAACCGACCGAACCGAACCGAAATTTTTGGTTCGGTTCGATTTTATGTAAACTCATTTTGGTTTTCGGTTTAAGAATTTTAAAAAATCGGTTATTTCGATTCGGTTTTATTAATAAATTTCGGTTCGGGTTTAACCGAAATATAATTAAAATTAAAAAAAAATTATATTACTTATTATTATTTTTTATTAATTCGGTTCAGTTAATTCGGTGTTAAACATATTTTTGGTTTAGTTCAGTTTGCAATTTTATAAATATTTCAGTTTTTGATTTTTTCGGTTCGTTTTTTTCGGTTAAAGGCTTAATTTCGGTTCGGTTTTCGGCATAACCGACCGAATGCTCACCCCTACAAAAGAGGTAAAAATCTTGAAAACAAGAAAGAAGACAACAATGGTGGAAATTGAAAGCTTCATGAACAATACAAGAAAAGCTAAAACATCTAAACTACACTCCAAACATGAGAGAACTAATTACTTCAAACATTTATAGAAATTAACAAGAAAATGTAAGAGACCAACAATTACAAATTACCGAAATAGAAAAGTCTTTCAAATCTTAAAATCCAAAAGAGCAATTGTTCACAAGTACAAATAGCTTAATCACACCACAAACTAAGAGCTAAGCTAAAAATTCTACTAAACTAACTAAGGGTTTATGCGAAGTAGGGATTATTATGCTTGAAAGTAAAAAAGTATGAAAATATTGTAAGATAAGATTAGGCTCTCAAACTCTAAGGGGTTAAAAGAGCACCTCTAAATGCAGCTGGGTATTGAGATTAAATAGGGAAAAGTGGGGGCAAAATAGTAATTTCTCCTAAAAAGCCACAAATGACCTTCCATCGATGATGTGTTGTTCGACCCAAGCTGTCGATACTGAAAAAATGGTCGTGTGCCGATGAAGCGTCGATCGACGGTGGCATTAAATACTCGGCTAGTCGGTCGAGTTTGTACGGTGGATGCGGGAGGGTGTGGTGCGTCAATGGTGCGTTGATCAACGACTGTGTTTCGTGGGCCCGAGTCGTATCTTCATCAAGTCGAGCCGATTGTGATCCTTGGGAACGCGCTTGGTCTTGCTCGACTGTCCTAAAACCAAGAAAAGCAAAATAACATAAAAATCTACAAAAATAAGAAAAAAAAATGAAAATTACTAAGAAAATGACAAAAGTTACAAAAATGCAAAACAATAAAAAAGGGGGTAAAATACGACTCATACTCGACTAAAGCACACAAAACAAGACAAAAAATATACAAAAAAAACACAAATATGTATGAATCACCATGTTATCAACTGTGGTCGACGTTGTTGAGATGATTGCTACAGACAGTACTAGTACCAAAATAAGAGGTGATACTTGTTTTTTATTTGAGTTGATGTTAAAACTCAAATTATCATTTCAACTGCATCTCATGAAAAAAGATTATAGGGATTTCTAATGAAATGTCAAAAGTATTATGATGAAAAGATCAAAATATTGTCAATATCATAAGATTGGTTCAATTATGTAAGGTAAGGCCCCAAACGATGAGAGATGATGGATGAGATTCTTTTTTTTAAAAATATTATTCATTTTGTGAAGCTCGTGGGATCAGTGTTCCCAATATGAATGATATGTTCATAACTCTAGGTCGTTCACGGCGTGAGAAAGTAACAAATTTGTATCATGTAGAAATATTTTATGCTATCATTGATCTGCAACTTCGGGAGTTGAATGATCGTTTTTCTGAGGTAAACAGTGACTTGTTCGCTTGTGTTGCATGTTTGTCTACAAATAACTCATTTGATGTTTTTTTTACAAGACCAAAGTGATTCGACTACGTCAGTATTATCCACTTGATTTTGATACAATAACCGTCTTACAGCTTGATGACCAATTAGATACATATACTCTTCAAATGAGTATCTCTAGGGATTTTAATGAGTTACAAGGATATTGCACAAAAATTGGTTGCAAAAAATATTCATGACGCCCATTAATTTACAAGCTTTTGACATTAGCCTTAGTGATACAATCAAATATACAGCAGAATATTCTAATTGATTTAGACAAATATTCTAATTAATTTGTTTTGATCTTTTTCTTATAGATAATATCTTTTCTCTTATTTGTATTTATATCTTGTAAATTGTATCCCTATTTAAACAATGATCTAATACACTTCTAACCTCATATTGAGGTGATCAACATTAACACATGGTATCAGCCTAACTACCGATCCTCATCAAAATTCCATTCCCAAATATTGCCCATTCTTCTTTAGTCTTTTACACCATTTTTTTTATCATGGAAGCCCCTAATGATACTGTCCCCTTCTCAACTCTCATCCATATGGTACGATCAAGTTATCGTCTACCAATTATCTTCTTTGGGAAAACCAAATTGCATCACTCTTAGAATGCCAAGATTTGTTCGGCTATGTGGACGGCACAAACATTGCTCCCTCTGAAACCATTGATACTCGTCCAAATCCGGCATATAAAATATGGATCTCGCAAGATCGTTGTCTCAAGAGTTTGCTTCTCTCGTCTCTCACCGAAGAGGCGATGTCTCATTTGGTTGGTTGCAAAACATCTCATGATGTCTGGAACGCTTTTAAAGTTGCCTATCATGACAACTCAAAGCAACATGAACTCCAATTGCTTGATGCGCTCCACAGTATTCAACGTGGCACTCGCACCGTTATAGCGTATGGAATGGAATTTAAACAATATTGTGACTTGCTCGTGAGTATGGGAAAACCGGTTGATGAGACCAACAAATCAATGTGGTTTCTACGAGGCCTCGGGCCTCAATACACGGTGTTTGATACAACATAATTCTCCACAACTCCATTTCCCCCGTTTCGCGAATTGCTCCTATGAGCAGAAAGCTTCACGCTCTTTCAGCGTGTCATTGATGGCGCCCCTGCTCAGCCGCCGTAGCCTTTGTCGCAAATCGCTCCAACTCTGGAAGCTATGGTACTGGAAATCAACCGAGTCGCTATACCAACCAGAGATGTCACAATAATGGTGGAAATAATGGCACATATCAAAATCATGGTGGTAACCCCTCAAAATCTAGTAAAAATAGTGGTAAGCGCGCCCCCTACTGTCAACTTTGTCGTAATGAGGGACATTATGTGGATAGCTATAATAAGAGGTTTGACAGAAATTTCTTTTATAATTCAAATTGTTCAAATACGGAAAACATTGCAGAGGCGTTTAATGCAGGGTGTACGCTTGCTGAGCCTAATGAATCTGATTGGTACCTTGATACTGGTGCTTCGGCTCATATGACATCTTCTTCCTCTCAGTTGGATTATGTTCAACCTTATAATGGTTCTGAGAACGTCGTAGTTGGTAACGGTGCTTCCTTACATATTTCTCATACTGGATTATGCTCTTTATCGCCTGCTATTAAACTGTTAAACATCTTGGTTGTTCCTCATATTACTAAAAACTTGTTATCCATTAGCAAATTAACTGCCGACTATTCTGCTGATGTGTTATTTTCTGATAAGCATTTTACGATTCAGACTCGAGCTACCAGGGAGGTTCTGGCTCAAAGAAAGCGTGAAAATGGTCTATATGTTTTAGAACATGGAAAATCGGCTTTGGTGGCTGCTCTACGATCCAAGAATTTAAAGGCTTCTTTTGATTTGTGGCATTCTTGTTTAGGCCATGTTCCCTTTGATGTTATTTCCTTTTTACATAAGACTGGACAATTATCTGTCACCTCTCTTTTACCCACGCCAACTTTATGATTCCCGTGTCAATTGGCTAAGAGTAAGAGATTATCTTTTTCGCTTAATGAAAAACGTGCATCGTGTGTTCTCGACTTAATTCATTGTGATTTGTGGGGACCCGCTCCCATTGTTTCTGTTGATGGATATCGTTATTACGTCATTTTCATTGACAATTTTTCTCGCTTTACTTGTTTCTATCCTATGAAGAGTAAAAGTGAATTGTATGATATTTTGGTGCAATTTAATACCTTTGTCACAACCCGATTTTCTGGCAAAATTAAAGTTTTTCAAAGCGATGGTGGAACCAAATTTCTGAATACCAAAGTGCAGGATTTCTTTCAACTTAAAGGCATCCATCACAGTTTGTCATGTCCTTATACTCTGTGAAATTTGAAGGTCTATGGTTTTAAAAATAAGTCTCAGTTTGTGATGTTGTTTATCAATGTTAGCCAACACTGGTTAACAACATCAACCAGAGTTAATCGAGATTTATGCAGCGAAAATTAAATTAAGAACACAGCAAATTAAATTCAGTTCACAAGTAAAAGTATTTGTGAACTTGGGTGTACAAACCCGAAAACTATATTACTTTCTTGTTCGATCAATACAAAAATATGAAGTAATTTATGAAAACTAAAATATCAAAAACTTGTCGCCGTGATGACAAGATCTTCTCCGTTGGTTACGCAACTTCAAAGAACTAGATAATCTCGAACAATGGCTCCAAGTAGTCTTCTCTTCTTTTCCTTTGCTGTGCGTCTTCTGTTGCATCGTGCGTCTTCTGCTTCCAAAATTCTGTGCATCAAAAGTTCTAACAAGTTTTAGGATTCTCTTGTCTTAAATAGACAATCCTAGAATTCTAAACTTGGTAAACAAGCAAAACAGATCCTAAACACAATCTAGGAAACTAAATAAAGTCTTGTACTTAAACTAGGAAACAAATAAAGTCCTACATCTAGTTTCCTAACTTGCTTTGTGCCCAAGAAAGGCAAATAAAAAAATAGGAATTATTGCCAAGAATTAATTCCTCAACAATCTCCCCCTTTTGCCTTTCTGGACCAAATACTACGACGCAAAAACAAGTTCAAACAAAAACAACTAACTCCCCCTAAGTTAGTGAACTCCCCCTAAATAAAACACCCAATGTTGTTAAACCATCATCCCAACATTACAAACCAACATTGTTCAGAAAAACCTAACAAAAAAAAAAAAAAAAAAAAAAAACAGATCAAAAGGAACTTATTGACTTCGGACCCTCTTCGAACGTCGAGGGGATGTCGAAGTTTCTTCACCCCTATCCTTGAGCTTCTTCTTCCCCTGCATTCTCTTCAACTTCCTTAAGGCCTTGTTGTGAGAGAGGATCCTCTTCCTTTACTTTTCTCGAGCAAGACTCGCCAAGGCCTCGGCAGCAACCGTATCAGCATCCTTATCAGCAGCACCATCCTCACTTGCGTCGCCACCAACACTTTCTCCCCCTTTTTGACCAGAAGGCAAAAGAGCCTCCAAAAGCGAACCACGAAGTGCCTTCAGCTGGGTTATCTGCGCATCAATCCAAGCCACATGCGCCTTAATAACCTGCACAGAAATGGGGACCATGTTAGGACCAATGTTGGAAGTGCTGGTTCCAACACCACTAGCAACATCGGCCTGGAAAGGCGCCTGCCAAGGAAGATCAATAACCCTGGCACCCGTAATATGCTGACCCCTCAAGGCAAACCAGTCAGCCTCACCCGTGAGCACATCATCGGGAAGAAGTGTCAAACCCTAATTTTCCAGCAGGCTAAAAATCAACGGCGGTAAGCAGAGCGAAGCTGCGGACTTTGTGATGGCAAACCTGGTGACAATATCAAAGACATGCTGCCCAAAGCTAAACTTGATTCCCCTTCCAAGCCTAAACAGAAACTGGTCCTGGGGCCGCGTAACACAGGTCGTGTTCTTGGAGGGAACCCAGTTACATATAGCAACCTTATGCAAAATAGAATACAAAGAAGAAAGACGAGTACTCGGCAGTTGTTCAAACCATGCATGAACCATCCCACCAGACAGAAAGGATATAACCTCATTTATATCATCCACAGTCGAGTCACCCCGATATGGCTCAGTACCAAACAATTCATCAATCAGATCGGGGGTGAAACTAAATACTTTGCCACGCACAAAAATTTTGCCATAATTCACAGAGTTTGAATCGACAATAGAGGGCAAAAAATTTGCATAAAACTCAACCACAATTTCCCGGACAAATGGCATGGCAGTGGTGACTGTGGAATACATACCTTTGTGCTGGAAATAGGCAATCAAGTTCCGCCTCTCAAACAACTCGACCGGGACTCGGCGCTCTGCAATCATGTGTCGGGTCCGGTATTCATCAAACAACTCGGCAGCTTCAGCAGTCAGAAACTTCTCCGAAAAAGGTTCCATATCCTCAAGCTCAAGGATAGGAGTAGGAGTGTCCGTGGAGGACTGGGAGTGGGCAGAGGCATCTGAAGAAGTCGGCGTGGGAGCACGAGAAGCAATCGGAACAGAGGCAGCACTGGAGGACGAGACAGACGGGGAATGATGTGATGTTGGTATGGGGGAACTAACACGAGGAGCAACATCGTCCTCTTTAGTAACCTTATTTTTCTTCTTGTCCTTCTTGCAGGCAGTGAGAATATCACGTAGAGGTATATCAAAGGATGAGTCAGGGGAGTACTCAAAAAGCTCAGGATCAAACTCGGGTTGATCCTTACTAGATGTAGTCGGAGGAGAAACAGTGGTAGGCAGTTTGGAGGAGCTGGTGACTTCGCCGGTGATAAAATCCAAATTGTATACGGAGGTGAGGAATACTCGGTCGCAGTGGAACCTGGAGAAACCTTAACTTTCACCGGGCCAGATCTCTTATCGGCCAACCTCACAAGCTGCTTCCGGTGAGGCATCTTCTTTGCTGATAGACTAAGAGCCGAAGGCAACGGAGGCACCGCTCCTTCCGCCGGAGCAGGGACGTAATCATCATCGTCAGGATCTGACATCACCGTGACATCCTCCGCAAGATTCATGTGCTCAATTGGCACATCGCATCGCGGTCCTGCTTTGCTCTTCGATACAGCGGGCGGTACAATGCTGGGAGGTATGTTGCGCAACTGCCGGGACCTTTTCAAAGTAAGGTTCCCCACTCTTCCAAACGTCCAGCAACAAACGCCAAATTGGGGGGATTATCAACATATATCTCATTCCCAGGCTATCCAGGGAACACGTGCGCTACAGAAATGACGTCAACCGGCGGCGGAGCTGTGATAACATCTTGAGATTCGAGCGGCGGCGAGGGAGGCGGTGATGTTGTTACCGGTGGTGGGTTGGAAGAGGAACCACCACCGATTTTGGCGTGTATGTCCAGGCCTCCAATTTTCACATAGGGCGCAGGGACCTGTTCGCTGAGGCGGCGGAGCTCTACCGGCAATTCTGGAACAGATGAGGGCGGCGGCAAGTTCGTCATCCTGCAAATTCTCAGAAACACAAGAGAAAATAAGAAAATCGAGAGAATTGGAGAGAGATAGGGGAACTGGAGAGTTGAATCGCAAAAGATTAATTGGGAAGTGATCAAACGGTAAAAAAAATCTGGAGTTTATACTTTAAAAAAAATGACCGTTGAAGGAGAGAGGAAATAGAGAATAAAAGGAAACAACCCTAATTTTACCACCAGCGGATTTTTGGGTTTAAAAACATGATTTTTATTTCCTTCTAAAACAGCACCACTCCCCCTTAGTTTAGGCTACTTGATCACAACACCAATACAATTATCTCCTTTTTAATTCATTTTTTAAAAAAATTTAAATTGCACAACTCTTAATACAAAATCGGCTGAAGTAGAAAGCTGGTTTAAATGAACCATCAGCCCAGCAGTACCTATCTTGTGCAATATAAATTTTCACGCTCCAAATTAAACTCGTTATTACCTGTCCAGCCGTCCGATTATAACACCACTGAAACACTTAGTTAGCTAGATTCAAAACATAATTAAGAGATTTCAAGATAGACAAAAACACAAGCAACAGTACACACATCAAGATGGCATCTTCACAAAGTATGTATGTCCTATGGGATGCCTAAGAAAACATGAACTAAAAGAATATACAAAAACATATTATGATTTCAGTGACTTGATCCAATGTTGCTTTTTATTATTGATAACATTATAAATCAACATTTCCTTAGGTGAAGTCAATGGAAACTTACCCCTTAACCCAAGTTAATGACTACGTCAAGATCTCTCAAGAATGTGAAATTTAAAGACTGTATCAATTTGTATCCATATTTTCTTCATCCTTTTAGGGAATCGAATATTTAATCTTCAACGAAAGCTGTTTAACACCTCTTGTTTTTGGACCTGGGAGAAAACCAGTTTCTGCGGGCAAGTCCCACAATCACCTAATTGAAGAGTTTGGTTCTTTTTGCCATCACTTTTATTGCAACACAGGACCTTATCGCGCTTTCAATCAAACTCAATGCATTAGGATTATGTATGAAAAGAAAGATAAAAAATGCATGCAAAGTATACAGATGTTGTTACTGATGCTGATGTTTGGTGTCACTACATCACAACATTGGTTCGAGATTTCTTCTCAAACGAGAGAAGGTCTAGAAATCTAATGCCTTCATGAAGATGTCATCAAGCTGATTATCTGTTCCAATATGCTCAAGGCTAACAATCTTCCTCTCAACTAAGTCTCAAATAAAGTGGTACCTTATGTCAATGTGTTTGACTCGAGAATGCTGGACTAGATTTTTCGAGATGTCAATGGCACTGGAATTGTCACACATCACAGTCAAGATACTACTGTGCAGACCATAGTCTTCTATCATTTGGTTCATCCACAATAATTGTGTGCACGCACTTCCAGCTGCAATGTACTCGACTTCAGCTGTAGAAAGAGAAATACAATTTTGCTTTTTGCTGTACCAAGAGATTAGATTGTTACCCAAGAAAAAACATCCCCCTGTAGTACTCTTTCTATCTACCACATCCCCAGCCCAGTCCGAATCAGTATACCCTACAAGTTCAGTACCAGTATCTTTTGTATACCACACACCTAGTTCAGTTGTACCAGCAATGTACCTAATAATTCTTTTAACGGCTTTCAAGTGTGACTCTTTTGGATTAGATTGGTATCTAGCACACAAAAACACAATATACATAATATCAGGTCTACTTGCTGTCAGATACAATAGACTCCCTATCATGCTTCTGTACATGGTGTTATCAACACCCTTACCAACATCGTCTCTCGACAGCTTCATAGTTTTACCCAGTGGGGTTTTCTTATGAGTTTCACTTTCTAGCCCAAACTTTTTGACTAAGTTCTTAGCATATTTAGTCTGGGAAAGGAAAATACCGTCATCAAGCTGTTTGATTTGAAGACCAAGAAAGTACCAGAGATTACCTTCCATGCTCATCTCAAATGTGTCGGACATTTGAGTGATAAACTCTTTGACCATCTGCTTGTTAGTGGATCCAAAAATATTATCATCCACATAAATTTGGACAATTAAGATGTGATTATTGGATTTAAGAAGGAACAAAGTTTTGTCAACTTCCCCTCGTCTAAAGTTCAAATAAATCAAATGTTGAGTTAGCCTTTCATACCAAGTTCTAGGAGCTTGTTTTAAACCATAAAGAGCCTTTTTTGATTTCAAAACCAAATTCGGTTTTTGATGAGCTACAAATCCTTTAGGATGCTCAACATACACTTCTTCACTTAAGACTCCATTTAAAAAAGCACTCTTAATGTCCATTTGATGCAATAAGATCTTCATATAACAAGCAAAAGCAAGTAAAAGCCTTACCGACTCAATGCGGGCAACATGGGCAAATGTCTCATCAAAATCGATTCCTTCAATTTGTGTATACCCTTGTGCAACCATTCGAGCTTTATTCCTTACGATGTTTCCAGCCTCATCAGTCTTGTTCTTGAATATCCACTTTGTTCCTGTCACGTGGGAATTTTCTGGACGAGGGACTAAATCCCAAACATCGTTTTTGGCGAATTGATCCAGCTCTTCTTGCATGGATTTTATCCAAAACTCATCCTTGAGTGCATCCTCCACACGTTTGGGCTCTGTTTTAGAAAGATACAAAGATTCACGAATCTTAGAACAATTAGTAAACAGACAGACATACCTGACCATTTCCTTGAAATTTATCTGTCGCCTTCTTGTACTCCTTTCATCTATATCTCCGATCATTTGGCCCACAGGATGGTTTCTCTGAATTCTGGATGTGATATCCCTCTGATGAAGATCAATGGGATCAGCTGGATCTTCTTCTTCTGATTTAGAATCTGATTATGCGGCGGTTTGGCTTGATGTTGGTTCTGATGTTGAGATCCCGAAATCAAAATTGGTACCAACATCGCTTAACTCTCTGAGTTCAGCACCTGCATCTCTGTTTTCAATATCTGCACTATCATCTGAAGGAGGAATGACATTTTCTTGAGGATTTTGATCATAGAATAGATCATTATCCTCTGTAGGTTTGACTCCACTCGTTAGATCATCGAACTTGACATTCATTGACTCAAACATGCTTCGAGTTCTAAGGTTAAACAACCTATATGCATGACTATTTTGGGAATAACCCATGAAAATGCACTTATCACTCTTTGAGTCCAGTTTAGCTAGATGATTTCTATCGTTGAGCACATAGCAAATACATCCAAACACATGAAAATAGCTCAAGTTTGGTTTTTGACCCATCAACAACTCATAGGGAGTAGCACATGACCCTGGTCTAAAATAAGCCCTGTTTATAATATGACATGCAGTATTCATTGCTTCAGCCCAAAAACGTTTTGCTATGCCATTCGAAATGAGCATAGTTCTATTCATCTCAGCAAGAGTCCTACTTTTACGTTCAGCTATGCCATTTTTTTGGGGAGTAATAGGTGAAGAAAATTCATGACTTATGCCCTCCGAAGTGCAGTGTTTTGAGAAAGATGCATTTTCAAACTCTTTACCGTGATCAGTTCTAATCCTACCAATGTTCACATCAAATCTTACACACAGCCTTTTTGCAAGTTTTTTGAAAGCCTCAAAAGTTTCAAATTTTTCATATAGAAATTCTACCCAAGTGAACCTAGAAAAATCATCTACAATAACTAAAACGTACCTCTTTCCACCAAGGCTCTCGACTTCAAGTGGTCCCATGAGATCCATATGAAGGAGTTCGAAGCAAGAAGATGTAGTGAGGCTTTGCTGAACTGGATGTGGCACCCTTACCTGCTTTCGTTTCTGGCATGCCTCGCACACAGGAATGATCTTGGTGTTGAGTTTAGGCAGCCCAGACACAGCTTCTTCCTTGGCCAACCTGTCCACCATCTTGTAGTTGACATGTCCGAGCTTTTGATGCCACACCTCAGCATCACTCAATTGAGACAGTTTGCAAAAGGCATCAATTTGGATTTGGTAGCAGTTATCCGAAGTGCTTTGACCAGTGAGAATACATGGTCCATTCTCCTCGTAGACTTCACACTTCTCACGGTTGAATTTAACACTAAAACCTCCATCGCACAGTTGAATTATGCTTATCAAATTTGCAGTAAGTCCTTCTACCAGCAGCACATTTTCAAGAGTTACAATGCCGGGAACTGTTGGGATTTGGTGGTGCCGTCGCGCAGCGGAAAACAAAAAATTTTTAAATAAGAGGAATATGAATCGAATTCAATTGACGACGACACATTTTTATTTCAATTAATTCAAACAATGTTTCAAATTGCTTTTCAAATTAAACAATTCGATTTTCGTAAAATCGAATAAGCATGATAGGTTTCTATTTAATATATATTAAACATATATATAACAATTATATATATATTAATATATTAATTGGGCTTGTGCCTCTTATGTTTTTAAATGGAAAAAAAAATAATAATAAGAAGAAGAAGGCTGTGAAGGTTTTACAGACACACGAAATCATTTTTTTTCGCAAAAAGCCCTAGCCACCAAGACCTTCTCCCAGCCGTCCACCTCCAGGCGCCGTCGCTTGCCGCCGGCCGCCGCCGTACCAAAACGTTCGGTCCTCGTATTTTCTCCATCGTTCTCGAGATCTCGACGTATCTAGTGCTTCGTCGCGAGAAGATTGGGAAATTCGGTGTGTGACACCTATTGCCAAGATGAGCCACTCGCCGGATCGCCGTCGTCGGAGACGCAACGCCACTGCCGCGTTGCAGCCGCCAGATTACTGCTGTTGTGGACGTCGTACCACTCCACATCGCAGCC
>BMAC01000982.1:108217-127212 GCA_014905375.1 Phtheirospermum japonicum | reverse complement strand
GCTCAAAGACAAGAACCTCAAATCAAACTTAATTAACTTCGACAGGCAAGCCATACAAACACAATATCGCGCGGGAATAGCAATCAATCACATAAAAAAATTTCAAATTGCACAATTTTCAAATATAAATCATACTCAACCATCCCCCCCTCTTGAAAAACCGGCAATCCCCTGATTGCCATAAATATTAAAGAAAAGTAATTCAAATAAGGAAAAGGTAAGAAAACATCCCTGAAAAATGAATGGTCAAGTCTTTTTCATTGAAGTTGTGCAACTTCACGTTCCCAGAGCCGCGTGAATGGATTCGTCCTCAAAACACAACAACCAAAATAAAAATAATTAAAAACAAAAATAAAAATCAGCAATAATAAATATATTAGATCGTTGCCACTGCTCTTCAGCAAATTTTCGAACAAAACGGCTATCGAAATCAAAGCTTCCGCCCAGGGCAGTCGGTCGCTGTGCGCAGGCGGCGTCGACTTGGTGTCGACCGACGCAGATCACCACCGCATCGACGGAGCGTCAGTCGACGCGACAGTAGGTTGGCGACAGGTTTTTACCGTTCGTATGACAGCCATCACTTCTTCTCCTAATTGATTTTTAACCATGGATAACTGCACAATCTCACAAGAAAAAAAAATGTCCATGGTGCAAGAAATACGAGAAAAAAAACAAGGCGTACGAAAATAAAATTTTATTAATTGATGAAACAAAATACGTAGACAACCGAAATAAAAATGAAATTGCAAATAAATTAAACAGGATAAGGTGGAAAGACAATTCCACGACTCGATTATGGAAAAACATAAATAGATAAATAATAGCTAGCCCCTAGAATCTAAGGAGATTTGGAACCCAATCGCTCTAACGCGACGACCTTCTTGCTAGCCTCTTCCAAGCACTGCTTCCAAAATCCCAAATTCCCCTTGTTTGCCGCGTTTCTCACATTAAAATCCTTGATGTGGCCCTCCAACTCCTCAATACGTCGTAAGAGTGCAAATTTCTCCTCGCGGATTGCATGGTTACTTCGCAAGAGGGTTATTCCATCTTGTGTCAAATTTCCTATCTCGGATTCTGCCTCCTTCAAGCGTCCGTCCTTCACATCGACCTCACCTGATAATCTGAACGTTTCCCATATCATTTCATTGTTATCCTTAGTCAAGGTGGCAATCGTCTCTCGAGCTCGGATAAGTGCGTCGCGGAGCTCGTTCTTGGTCATGGTACGTCATCAAGGTCCTCCCTCTGCTGTCCAAGGTCATGCTCAATACCCCTCAAGCGTTGAATGGTGGTCCTTAGTTGAAGGTTCATGTCCCTCAACCCATCGTTGATCTCCTCCGCCCTTCTCAATTCGTTCTTAAGAGCATCGATTTGGAGGGTATAGTTAACCTCATCCAATTGATAACCAACCAAATCTTTCGCCTTCTCGACTTCATCATGCAGCTGGTCCACTTTCTCGTTGTGGTCCTCCCTCAGCATCCAACTCTTCTCATGGTTCTTGGTGGTTCTTGGAATTGGCCTCATGGTAAGGAAAAAGGGAGGGGGGCGAAAATTTGTTGGTGTAAAGAGATGTATAGCCTTGAGAATAATG
The DNA here is from genome assembly GCA_014905375.1 of Phtheirospermum japonicum. Classification (NCBI taxonomy): domain Eukaryota; kingdom Viridiplantae; phylum Streptophyta; class Magnoliopsida; order Lamiales; family Orobanchaceae; genus Phtheirospermum; species Phtheirospermum japonicum. Next base: position 125,624 of record BMAC01000982.1, on the reverse strand, counting down.
AAATTAAGAGTGAAAGGGCCTGGTTTATATAGGGATCAAAAGATCTTAAAAATAGGAATCCTAAATTCACCCAAATTAAAGATAAGGGAAAATATATTAAGTTTCCTAATCTAGTTAGAACTCCATTAAGACAAAAGATCTTGTCCCCATCTTGACAAATTTCGTGCAAATACATCCCTTAAATTCACTCTCCTATTTAGAATAAAACTCCCAAAAATCGCAGCTAAAACTTACCAAAAATTGCTCACGCACACAGATGGCGTCGACGCCGCGTCGATGCTACATCAGTCGACGCGCGCACCCAGGCAACTTCGTTTCCGCGTCGTTGTTGCGTCAGTCGACACGTGCGCCCAGGAAGCGTCATGACCGCGTTGACACTACGTCGGTCGACACGGCTGCAGGCTGATTTTCAAGCAGTTTTTCACTCTTCAAAAGATGAATTAAACTTAACCCGACCTAAATCCTTTTCAAAAACTTACAAAAAGTAGAGAAAAAAAAAGAAATAACTAAAATAAAAGAAAATCAAAAATAAAGAAAATATAGTAGCTTGGGTTGCCTCCCAAGAAGCGCATCTTTTAACGTCGTTTGCTCGACGTTACTGTGCCGTGATTAAATTGCCAGCGAAGGTGGGTCCACCATTGCCCAGACTTCGCGATCTTGATTTGTTGACTCTCCATCACAGTACAATTTGACGCGGTGCCCATTAACTTGAAATGTGGCGTCTCGTTTCTCATCGTAAAGGGTAACAGCTCCAAACTCGTTGATCTCTTTTATCATGAACGGTTCACTCCACTTTGATTTTAGTTTCCCTGGAAAAAGTTTAAATCTCGAGTTAAAGACTAGAGCTAAATTACCTACCTCCAAATGCTTGTTGACGAGTTTCCGGTCATGGTAGACTTTGGTCATCTTCTTTTGCCTCCATGCAGTTTCATAGGACTCATTCCTTATCTCCTCAAGTTCAGTTAGTTCCAACTTCCTATACTCGCCAGCCTCGTCGTAATTCATGTTCAGTTTCCAAATTGCCCAACCAGCTCGATGTTCTAGCTCAACGGGCAAATGGCAAGCTTTCCCATAGATTAGGCGAAAAAGGCTCATTCCAAGCACTGTCTTGTAAGCTGTTCGGTATGACCACAGTGCGTCGACAAGTTTGACTGCCCAATCCTTTCGACTCGGCCCGACTATTTTCTCGAGGATGGCCTTAAGTTGACGGTTGCTCGTTTCGGCTTGACCAGACGTTTAAGGGTGGTAAGGCGTAGCTACCTTGTGTCGAACCCCATACTTTTTCATCAACTTTGCAAAAGCCTTGTTACAAAAATGGCTCCCTCCATCACTTATTATCGATTTCGGCACCCCAAATCTACTGAAAATATTTCCTTGGAGGAATTTGAGAACAACTTCTGCATTAGCTCTTCGAGTAGGGATTGCTTCCACCCATTTTGACACTTAATCGACACCAACAAGGATGTACTCAAAATCTCCACTCTTAGGGAAAGGTCCCATAAAGTTTATCCCCCACACATTGAAAATCTCCACCACTTGGTTGGGTACCTGGGGCATTTCGTCTCGCTTACCTATGTTTTCGGTCCGTTGGCAGTTGTCACAAGTTTTGCAGTATTCAAACGCATCAGCAAATAAACTCGGCCAATAAAATCCGGCTTGTAACACTTTAAACGCCGTCTTTTGAGCTCCAAAATGCCCTCCATGGTCATGGCAGAATTGGAGAATGCTCCTCATTTCGTCGTTCGGAATGCACCTCCTATTTAGACCATCCTTGCAGCGTTTGAAAACATCGGGGTCATCCCAAAAGTAGTCCCTGCATTTACTCAAAAATCTCTTCCATTCTTGGTAGGATAAATGGTTAGGCACGATTTTGCAAACAAGATAATTCACAATATCAGCGTACCAAGGGGTAATTAATTGCTCAAGATTAAAAACATTTTCATAAGGAAAAAGATCGTTAATCATAAATTTCTCCCCCTCATTCTCCTCAACTACCATTCTAGACAAGTGATCTGCCACAACATTTTCACAACCCCGTCTATCTTTTATTTCCACATCAAATTCTTGTAGCAACAAAATCCACCTAATAAGGCGTGGCTTACTTTGCGGTTTGGAAAACAAATGGCATAAAGCAGCATGATTAGTATATACAATTACCTTAGCTCCAACTATATACGGTCTAAATTTGTCAAGTGAAAATACGACCGCCAATAATTCTTTTTCAGTTATGGTATAATTACGTTGAGCATCGTTTAGCATATAACTAGCATAATAAATGATCCTAAGTAATTTTCCCACACGTTGTCCCAAAACAGACCCCACCGCCTCGTTAGAGGCATCACACATAATTTCAAAGGGTAAGGTCTAGTCGGGAGCGACAACCACAGGGGCAGACGTAAGACTCGCTTTTAACTCATTAAACGCATTCAAACATTCTTCATTAAAAATGAAAGGAGTATCTAAAGTCAAAAGTTTGCAAAGTGGACGACTTATTTTTGAAATTTTTTTGATAAACCGTCTGTAAAAGCCTGCATGACCAAGAAAACTCCTAATCCCTTTAACATATCGAGGCGGAGGGAGAGTTTCAATTACATCAATTTTTGCCTTATCAACCTCCAGCCCCTTTCTAGAAACAACATGGCCTAGAACAGTGCCACTTTTTACCATAAAATGGGATTTCTCCCAACTCAAAGTTAAATTTTTCTTAATACATCGTTCTAGAATTCTTGAAAAATTAGACAAATAATGATCAAAAGATGACCCAAAAATTGAAAAATCATCCATAAATACTTCAAGAAAGTCATCAATAAAATCACTGAAAATTGAGAGCATGCACCTTTGAAAAGTCGTTGGTGCGTTGCACAGGCCAAAGGGCATCCTTCGAAAAGCGAATGTGCCAAAGGGGCATGTGAACGTTGTCTTGCTCTGATCTTCCGGAGCGATGGCCGCTTGATAGTAGCCCGAAAGGCCATCCAGAAAGCAGTAAAATTCGTGTCCCGCAAGATTGTCGAGGAGTTGGTCGATGAACGGTACAGGAAAATGATCCTTACGAGTGGCCACATTCAACTTCCTATAATCGATGCACATACGCCATCCAGTAGTTAGTCGGGTTGGCACTATCTCACCCTTTGCGTTTTCGACGATGGTGATACCTCCTTTCTTTGGAACCACATGGATTGGGCTCACCCATTTGTTGTCGGAGATGGCGAAAATGATTCCTTCGTCTTTAAGCTTAAAAARTTCTTTCTTAACCACRTCYTAAAMCGTTGGCGTCAGTCTCCGTTGACTGTCCCTCACAGGCCTGGCATCGGGTTCCATCTCYATTCTATGCATYCAAGTCACGGGGCTTATTCCRTTGATGTCGRTGATGCTCCATCCWATTGCCTCCTTGTGGTTGCTTAACACCGCAACTAATTCTTTCTCCTCGTGCTCCGACAAGGCTGAGTATATGATGACTGGTTTCATTTCGTTGGGCTCAAGGAAAATATACTTCAAGTGGCTCGGTAGTGGCTTTAACTCTATCTTTGGACCAAGTTCGGGTGCAGTGGCTATTTCACACAATCTTCATCAAAATCGTCCATGTCTTCATGGTCTTCGTCGATCTCATTCAAATCTATCTCTAATATCTCGGCCACCCTGTTCAAAAATTCCGTGTCGTCCTCGACACTTAACTCATCTAGCACGGTGATCCCCTTAAGCTCGTGAACACAAGAGGCAATCGGGTCCACAAACGAGAAATCTTCATTCATGTATGGTGAAGGAGTGTTGTGGATATCTTTCATCGAAAACGTGATTGTCTCCCCCATCACGGATAAGGTCATCCTCCCTTTGTGTACGTCAATCAGTGTACGAGAAGTGGACATAAATGGTCGACCAAGCAGAATAGTATGTTCAGTGCCCTCCTTCGGAACCTCGCCGACATCTAGTATGATGAAATCGACTGGAATCACAAGCTCGCCTACTTGAACTAGAACATCCTCGAGTATGCCAAGTGGTTGTCTAATTGATCGGTCCGCTAATTGTAGTCGCATCATCGTTGGTCTCATTGTCCCCAAATCAAATTCCTTATAAAGGGAATAAGGCATCAAATTAATTCCTGCTCCAAGGTCAAGCATGCCTCGTGCTGTCTGTCCGTTGCCCAAGGTGATGGTTATGCAGAAACTTCCGGGGTCTCTTTCCTTTTTGGGTAGAGGCCCTTTGCATATGGCGCTCACCTCCTTTGTTAACTTAACTTGCTGAAGTGTCTCGAGACGCCACTCCCTCGCAACTAATTCCTTGAAAAATTTCACGTACGCGGGCATCGTCTTGATTACGTCTAAAAGAGGAAGATTAATGTTGACGTTTTTGAGCAGATTATAAAGTTCCATGAACTTTTTATTCTCTTTTGCTGGGCGTAGGCGACTTGGGAAAGGAACCTTGTCTCGAATAGTGATTGGCGATGCCTTCGGAGGCTTGGTGGAATCGTTATTTGTTACAGAAGAGGGCACTTGATTCGGGGACTTCCCTTTTAACGACCCAGGAATGTACGGATTCTGTGACTTATGCATTTGGTCAACCGATTTAGGGTCATTGTTCGTGGGCAGCCCCTCATTTGCAACATCAGTGTCCCCTTCGTTCTTTTCTTCGACTCCATTATCTATCYTCTTCCCACTTCGTAGAATATGAACCGCAGAAGCTTGCTCGGGTTGGCTCGGAAACTTRCCCTTTTCYTTGTCGTGTTTGGRCATGAATGTCGCCATTRGCCCCATCATCTTCTCCAAGTTCTTCACGCTCTTAGATAGATCATCCAAGACCTCTCCTTGCTTATTCACTTACGTGGTCAGACTGGTCAATCCATCCCTATTTCTCAGTGTCTCGGTGACTTGGTTCTGTTGCCAAATTAGCAGTTGATCATTTGGCTGTATAGGAACAGGTGTCGGCCCCGCTGGTAGTGATTTGCTCGGTGGAGGTTGTGTTGATTTATTTTGTGCTGGGGTGTAATGTGGATTCTTAGGGCCCCATTTCAAGTAAGGAGAGTTACGATTTGCATTAAACTTGGTGTTTGGCTGAGGCCTGTGCTCATAAGTTGGAAGATCTATGTTGCGTAATTGGTCTTTGATGGCGTGTGCTTCAGCGTCGGTATCCTCGTGATACCCCATTGTACATGAATCCCCTGCATGCCCTTGCTCTCCACAACGGTTACATACCTCGAAGGTCTCGTTACTTGGCACCTCAGTTGCCTCGTTAACCCTTATCTTCCGTGGTCGAGAGCTTGTTTGCCTCGAATTTTCGCTCATTCTTTCAAATAGTTGCTTGGCAGCCATCGCTGTCAAATCCCCAAAATCTCCTCCAGCAGCCACCTCTACGTTATTCTTATAAGAATCTAGAAGTCCCTCGTAGAAGAGCTGATTCACCATTCCCGGAGAGTTGTGATGATGGGGGCAAGCTTGCAATAAAGATTTGAAATGTTCCCACGCCTCGTGAAACAACTCCCCATCTTGCTGGACAAAGTTGGCTATTTGTCTCCTTATGTGGCCCGTCGTCTGAGCTGAGTAGTACTGATTAATGAATTTGCCGCTCACCATGGGCCAATCGACCAGAGATCTTGGTTAAAGTGATCAGCCAAGACTTGGATTTATCCTTCATGCAACTCGGAAAACACACCATTTGAAGGTCTTCGTGATGAAGTCCCAGAGACGGAATCCTACTAACTTCAGCATAGAACTCCTTTAGGAATGTCAGTGGGTCTTCGTTGGCGAGACCATGAAATGTTGGGAGGTTGTTGATGATATGAGGTTTCAACTCGAAGTCTCTCGCAGTTCTACCCAACACGATTGCCGAACTATAGGGACCCAATTGAGGGGTCGTGAACTCTCTTTGTCTTGGTTCGCGCGCCACCCGTTGGTATCTTTCTTGGTTATTACGCCTTGCGTATTCGTCTCTCCCATGGTACCTGTCATACGCGAGCCACTCATTGACCCGCTCGTCGCCATGATATGATCTCTCAGAATAGTCGTCCTGAACGTGGCGGTGGCGATTATCTTCTCTTCTTTGGCCGCCATTCTGGTCTATTACGTTTTGTTGAATATTCTCCCAGTACGCTTGAGGCTGTACTGGTCCATCGGGACGAATTGGCTCACTCCCGTACCCACTTCTTTGTTGCACAGGTGGATGCCTTGGTGGCTGGTCGTCCTCATTGTTGTGGGCTTGGTTGTATAGTCGCAACATCGTTTCTGGAACAGGATCACAAATAAAATCAGTCGTGGCAGACGATTCACTTGTGGGTGAGTGAGGTGGTCTCGCTTGATTCGGACGATGAACGTTGTCGATGAATGGTGCAAGCTCGAGCCTAAGCGATCTACGACCTTGCATGAACTCAACAACAAATCAAACGTATCGACTAGAGAAAATAATTATACAAATAAACGACTAGAATAAAAATAAAAATGAACAAACATGTTTTTGAAAACCTTTGTATAGTCCCCGGCAACGGCGCCAAAATTTTGATTCAAGCTTTTGTGTTGCCTACTTATGAAATTTTGTCAAAAGATCAATAGCTTGCCTGCAAGAGAATGGGGTCGCGCGTAGTTTGGCAACTTGACTCGAGTCGTCTCTCGAGGAACATACAATCGGAATTCTCAAATAGTTTTGTTCAATTCAATATCACATACATTGGGGGGGGGGGGGGGTTGATTGTTTTTATTATCTAAGAAATTTAAAACACATGAACTATAATTAAAACTAGGTAATTTAATTCAGCAATTGGAACTTATAAACTAGAGAAATTATTCTAAAAACTTTAAACACAATCAACTAGCATAAACGAATCAGCAATTATCTAGAACGAAATGTAAACGGAGTAAACTAACCAAGCATGAATAATAACTAAACATTAATTAAACTAAGATTACGAATTGCAATATCAAAAATATCTAAGGTTCGAAATATCAAGTAACTCAAGAACAATAATTTAAAAGCAACTACTTAATCGCGTAAATTAAACTACGAAAGCGAATAAAGGGTTTAGAGTACTTATTAAACTAGAAAAACGCAGTAAATTCTCCAGCTAATCCGGAGAGGTGGATTAATCTTGGTCGAAGAACGAATCACGAACGGACAGTTGAAGCTAGCGATCCTCGAATCTTCGACCTCGATCAATTGTTATTATATTGATGCGGATGGTATTGTTCTCGAACCCAAAAGATCGTACTTTCAGAGTATGGGGGAGAGGTCCTCCCTTTGTGACGGACTTAGAAGGGTTTAAATAGATTTCCCTTGACTTGGAGCATAAGAAACCCTAAAATCCCGATTCTGGGCCGTCGCATCGACGGTGCGTCGATGGAGCGTCGACTGACGCTTGCTGGTGCTCGGCGTCGGTGCTGCCTGGCGCGCGCGCGTCGGCTGGGCGGGTGCGTCGACGGTGTGCATCAACATCGACGCTTCAGCAAGTTGCGTCGACGTTGCGTCGACATCGACGCTTCAACAAGTAGCATCGACGTTGCGTCGACATAGGTGCATCGACATCGATGCTTCAGCAAGTTGCGTCGACGCTGCGTCGACTGATGCAGATCATGGCTCGCGTCGACGGAGCATCGACGGTCGCGTCGGTCAACGCGGCTGCGCGTCTACCTCCGTCTCTTTCTATCTTTTTGCTACTCGTTCACCGGAAAGCCCGTTCTCCATTTATCGAACATCAACTTCATCTAATTAGGCACTGAACTCGTCCGGTTACTTAGCTGTAAAGTGAAAAACCACAAATAATCACTTATTTGCATCAATCTAGGTCAAAACGCGGTAATATAAGCTGAGAGTACAAATATACGAAATAGAGCTTAAACTACCCAACTTAAACTAAAAACAATAAGAAAAACAAGCTATAATACTACTTAAAATAAGGACAAATATGTGCTAATCAACATCCTCCCCCACCGAAGTCATTTGTGGTATCGATACGACCAGCGGCGCAACAACGATAACCGCTAGTTCCGCCTTTTGGCTCTATCTCAAGGTTCTAGTCTCTTCCTCTCCCTTTGGTGAAGGTGCGGGAACTTAACAACTCGAAAACCCGGCTTCGCAGGCCAAAGAGGATAGTATTGAGACCCCCTTCACTGTCTCCTGACATGAATAGCTCTTGTCTCCTTATTGTCTAGGATGACTAGGGAGTTGGAATACGGGATTATGCAAGCATGGACCTGGTCGAACCAGCGCAACCTCAATACGATGTCATAGTTGTCCATAGGTACAACCGTGAACGAAACAGATCCTTCCCAGTTACCTATGCGTACCTTTACCCATTTTGCCTCGTTGATGGGTTTGGTTTCCGCATTCACTAACTTGATTGATCCTCCCATTGGAGTAATTACTAGCCCCAATGTCTTGGTAACTTCCATCTGCATAAAGTTATAAGTTGCTCCAGTATCCACTAACGCCTAGATCGTCTTGTCCCCGATTTTCACCTTAACAAACATCGATCCTCGGAATATCGTCTTAACTGATGTCTCGTTGGTCCTCACCTATGATGCACGGACACTTCAAAATATGATATTTTGCTATGTCGTGTCCCCCGTTTTGTGTCCTATTTTACATTATAATTTGCGTGTCATAAGTGTGTCCGCCTGTAGTGTCTCATGTCCATTTCCCGTGTCGGTGCAAAATAGGTCCTCACTGCTCCTAGCAACTTCAAGGACCCTACTTGAGCCACATCTTCTTCCACGGATGTCTCCTCTCCTTGAACCACTGCTACCGTCCATCTTTATTTGGACAGTTCCTCCAAAGATGATCCAGAGATCCGCACCTATAGCACACGCCCGTTCTAGGTGCCCCGATCATTCGTGTCTCTCCCTGGTTGTACCGCCTTTCCAATTAAAATGACTTTCCTCCCCCACTGCTCCCTGGATTTCCTCTTTGGGCCTGAACTGGGGACTTCTCGAATCGAACCTCGGTCAACCACTCAGCTACTGATATAGCCATCGACATCGTCTTTGCACTGGCACGCTGCACTTCTACCTTAACCCACGGCTTCAAGCCGCCTATGAACGCAAATAGTTTCTCTTGTTTCGTCAATGAAGGGAGTTCGAGCAACACCTCTTGGAACTTCTGGACATACTCATTGATGGTCGTGGAGTGGGTCAAGTCCCTCATTCTGGTCCTTGCTTTGAACTCAGCATTCTCCGGGTAGTATTGACGCTTCAGAGCCTCTTTGAAATCTTCCCAAGTTTCCATGGTCATGGTTCCCTTCTCGATTTCGGCCTTGCAACATCACCACCACAACAACGCCATATCTACCCAGAAAAATGGAGCAGTTTGCAGCTTCGTGGCATCATCCCCTATTTTGATGGAGCCAAAGTACCGCTCCATGACCAAAAGAAGTCTTCTACCTCTTTTGCACTCCCCGAGACTTTGAATGATCCTGATCGTGGCACTTCCATTCGGGAAGTTCCACCCCCAAGATTTAGCACACTACCCCCAGCTATTCCCTTGAGATTTCCGGCCTGACTCTCCAAGGTCACAATGCGGCCTATGATCTCCTCTTGTAGTGCGTTGAACAAGAGACAAATCTCATCCCTCAATGTTTAAAGCATCAGATCCCTCATCAATGCACAGTTCACATTGATGGTGTTGATCGCTTTGGTCCTCCATCGTTCTCCAACTTCCTCCAATGATAACACTCGAGCAGTCATCTCGTTAAGGCATATAACATCCATTGTGCGTTCAGATAGAATGTTTCTATCCTCAGCACCTTGGACTCCATCGTGGCCTCCGGATTCGTAGATCGACTACGAGCCTTCTTCCCCTCACGTCTTTGATCAGTAGTAGATCTTCCGTCTATGTTGTCTTCTCTTGTACACCTCAGATCTGGGTCTAGACTCTACACAACTATGTATTAAATGCCAATAGGGCTCTGATACCAACTATCATGGCGCGACGAGCTTGCAGCGAAAAGGTACATCGTACGGCATTGGTTTGACCATGTGCAAACCCTCAATGGAAGGCGAGATTCGGGCTGAGCCAACAAGCCTTCGAGGCTATCGTACAAGAAGAAGAAAGACAAGAACATGAGAAATCTAAGGAGGAGTTATGAGAGTCATGAGTTGGAATTAAAAGACTTCTGTTAAGAATCAACTTGTTTGTAATAACAATTACAATATGTGAGGAACCTATTTATATAACTACTGCTAGGGTTAGGTTTTCCCCTTCTCCAAGATACTCTATCTAGCCTGTAATTTGGCCCATAAGAAAGCATGAGAAAATCCGCCTTAGGGTTACAATATTTACCCTTATAAAGACAACTAGAAGATTCTGAACGTTGGGCCTTGAAGCCCACTCACTTGCATCCAAGATTTGAGTCTACCACTCTAGTGTTTGGGGAGGTGTGGATAGGAACCTTCCTTTTTTGGAGGAGGCGGTTCGGCCTCCTCATGTTCATGGGTAGAGCCCATCAAAGTGTCTCGGCGTGCCTCGCCCGCCGTCGTCTCGCATGGTGCAGGTGTCCCTCGCACATCTTTAATAAGCTGCTCTCGATCTAGGTTCCATCTCTCGCCCTCACATACAGTAGCCTCCCGCATGTCCGCGTCATGGTGTAATGTAGTCATCTCCAACCTAACACGTGTGAGTCTCTGGTCCATTCCAGCCAACCTCTCGACTATGTTGTCGAGTGCTACTCGCACACTAGCCAACTCTCCCGAGGTAGGGCGCGCCTCGCTTATTATGTCAGTCCCAACCAAGTCTTCCCGGTCTCGCCCTTGTCACTCATCATGGTCGTAACCCACTGGACATTACTCTTGACATTGAGGTGGGTTGGAATTAGTTGTGAAGGTGAAATAGGGAAAGATAACTTCACCCATTGTCGGTTGAATCACTACGGGCCAGTTTGTCCTATTATTTGAAATATTGGATTCGATATTTTGAATACAAAAAACTTTTTTTATTTTAAAATTCAAAAATCAAATACTCAATCAACAATTTCTTACAACTAAATAATTAAGTACCGCAAAATACAATATTATAATACAACATCATTCATTTTCAGATTTATTTATTTAGGTCATATCATATTTTTTTTCTAAGTTACTTATTATTTTACAATATTTCTAAGTTTTTTTTATTATTTAATAAATTTACAAATGAGAAAAAAAATCAAAAAAGTTATTAAAATATAAAATAATTATTTTTGGAGGCGGTTTTGTTAAGGACCGCTCCCTTTAGGGAGAATATTACACCCACAGGTTGCCCAGAATTCTTAGAGGCGATTTTTGTTATGAACCGTCTCTTATGGGGACAACTTAGTTGCCGGAGGTACCAAAAGTGCAAATCGTGTACTAAAGGGGTTGAGTTCACTTTAAAAATACATTAGGTACTAAACTCGCAAAATGCGTATATACATGTACCTAATAGTAACTATCCCTTTAAAATATTGTTGAGTGCTATTTTTTTGGTCGGATTGTGCTTGTGCATTGTAAAATTATTATGCACTACTCATTACGCTTTTTTTTTTTTTATCTTTTTGTGGTTTTTTTTTTCATATTTTCATATTTATTATTATTAGTTTTTAGCTATAGTGATTATTTTTGTATTTGAATTTAATAGAAATTTAATGTTAATGTTAATTTAATTATATAAATGGTAATATTTTAAAAATAATATGGGAAAAATTATCATTTACTACAATATCTCAACCATTAATTATCATATAAGACATTAACTCTTTTTTTTATACCCAATTAAGTAAAATATATTCCATATAGTTAAAAACATAATATAGAAAGACAATCTTTCTTCTTTCTTTTTCTTTTTGATTGCTTGATCTCACTTTCTCTAACAAGAGACACATATCTAAAATCCTCATAAATACTCCATTTTTAAAACCCTCAATTTCCAAATCTTCAAGTTAAATTTAGGCTATTGAGATTTAACAGAGACAAGAAGCAGAGAACAATAACGAGAGTCGACGACAGTATGAGCAAGTCCTAGGTGGTGGGAACTAGGTGATAGTGCACGGCTGAGCGACGCCATCCTTGGTGACGACCTGGTTCAGATTGAATGAAGAAAAACTACTCAAGTTTTGAATTTTTAGACCCTAATCTGGTATACTACTTGAAGACAACTGATAAACACGGTTTTTATGCACATTTCGGGACTTATTTGACCAGGTTTCAACTACTATTTGTGTATTTATAACGTCTTTTAATTTTATTTTTTATTATTTGGACGTTATTATGTGTTTAGTTATTTTTGTGATTTTGTAGGATTTTAGGAGTTGTTTGGATGCATTGGGCTTAAAGAAGCACAAATGAGAAAAGGATTAAGGATTTGACTGCATATAATGAAGAGAAGAGTCCATGGAGCCAAGAATGGAGCAGGCTCACAAGTAAATGGGCCTAGAAACCCAGTCACTGCTTTTGGTTTAATATGGTATCGATAGCAATAGCTGTTTTTCTAGTTTGACCCCATTTACGGTCGCGACTCTGCCATTTTCATGGAGAACATTTGCGACCCCATTTGCAATCCCGAGCTCGGCCACAAATGGACACAAACATTACAAAATCAGATTTAAAGTCTGGAGATTCATTTTTACTTATAAAAGAGGCTAAGAAGTTATCCAAATTCATCAAGCAAACAATTCTGGAAGTGAGTTAAAGGGATAGAGAGTGATTCATAGGAGAAACACGAACAATAGAAAGATCAAAGGATCCACCATAATCTCTACGATTTCATCTTTTCTTAGTTTTTCTTATAAACATCATGTGTTTGATGAATTGTATAGCTTATCTTTTGACTATGTCTAGCTAGACTTATTATATTCTGGGTTTTGGAAATAATGAATAATTGATGTTTTAATCTTACTTTCAATCGAGTATGATCTCTTTGCTATTTTTATGTTTGGTTTCATTGTTGCATGATTGGTTGGCGCCTTATTATGCTTATATAGTTATAATCGATTGACAACCTTTTATAACTATTAGTTTTGATATATAAACACTCGAGAGATGTGATTTATCAATTAGACTTTCAAGCATGAACCATTCTAATTAATAAAATCGAGGGGTTTGAGATTATTAATGAATTCTTTTAAATCTTTAAAAAAATTTGGAGTTCTAAGTGTGATTCTGAAAATGCGTCTCGCGTTTATAATTCACTATTTAATTATATTCGAGAAGGGCTAAAATATACTTGTAATCGACTTATAATAAACTGAATCACAACAATACTTGATTGATTGATAATGATAAATATTGAGGCTTCATTGGCCCCCAAACCCCACAATATCTTCCTATTGATTGATTTTCTCAATAGTCTTACTTCTTACTATTGTTCTTTATGAATTGAGATTAGTATCTATATAATTATTTATTTTATGTCGTCGTTGGAAATGACACAAACCAAATCATATTTATACTCATTTAATAATGCTAAATTATCTATATTATATTATTTGTCAATTTTCAAATCAATATTGGTCCTTTTGAAATACGACCTTACTCATCGTGTATTACATATACACCGTACACTTACGATTAGATATAAGTTACACAAATAAAATAACGAACAATGGCCTATGCTGCTAAAAGCAAAAGAAACGCAATCGGTGTGTTTTACATCTGCTCTAATTGAGCGGTGTAGTTTTATGTTACTCGTAGTCGAGTTCTTAGGGGTTCTAGGTAATTCGGGATGTGGCCCTAGGTTTATATCGGTGGAGATGATGCCTTGGCTGAAGTTCATGTTCTAGAACATGCGAACTTTAGCATTTTTCGACAGCATGGGGTCAGATGTCACCCTAGTTCGACATTAAAAATAGAATATTGAAAGATAACTGATCGGATTGTGGTTTATGATAAAGAAGAACACTATGTTTATTATTTGTTTTTTTAAACAAGGTTCGTTTTCTGAAATAAGGATTTAAATTGAAATGTCAAGTTCATTGGACAATATAAGTTGGAGATATTAATGCCTAAATTATACACAAACTTGTTGCCATGCAGATCTTTATTCTTATTAGTCCACCAACAAACATAAAAATACACCTCAATGTGTTTGAACAGATATATAAAGCCAACAATTCATATATCTCTAGTTCAATTCCATTCTATATTTATATTTTATGAGTCTTTATTATATTTTATGAGTCTTTATTAGGTTTAGTACCTAGTTTGATAAGTTTATTATGAAATTATTTGAGTTAGTATGAAAACCTAATAGTGCTAGAACGAAATATCATATGATTACTCCTATTTTATAATATGAATTGAAATTTAAAGAAAATAAATTTAAAAAATAAGTTGTATTTTATTTAGTATGAATTAAAAATAGCATGCTCCATACTAGTCATGTAGATTAGTATGACAAATTCCATAAAGAAAAAAATCATGGTTTAGTATGATTTTTCACAATATAGTATGAATATTTGTTTACAAATGAGTAATATTAAGTAATTGTGCCAGTGTGTGAATATTGATATGAAATTCCACGATAATGTATGGAATTTGTGCTTGTGAATGATTGGTATGAATTTACGATGTTATTTTAAATTCGACAGGTGGATGGTGATGGTGACCATGGTAGTATGAAATTTCATGATATAATATGAAATCCCATAACGTAGTATAAAGTCTCACGACATAGTATGAAATCTCTGGATATAGTATGAAGTATAATGATATGGTGTGAAATCGGTGAATAAGGGTAAATTAGTACTCTTAGGTAGTACTTTGGATTAAATGGGAAGTTAAAAATTCAATGTATTATTTGAGATGAAATGTTCATCTAATAGATAGATGAGAATATATGGTTTATATTTATTTTCTTGTTCTTATTCATATGGAGATTCATGGTAGATCTTCCTGACATCACTAACAGATCTCAGATACTGAAAGTGATACTGGCAAAGAAAGAATTGTCGAATGATGTTGATTTTGACGCGATTACATACCTGGCAGATGCCTTCTCTTACAGTGATCTCAAGAGCATTCTTCTAATTGCTGCTTCGTCGAGGTCGAAAGATCGGTTTGTGGCGGCAAGAACAAGAACCATTTTTGTATCCTTTGTAAGCAAGTTATCCCGATTCACCATGAGCTCTTATTTTATTTTACGTGTTAACTCATGCCCAAACTTCATTCTCATCCCAAAAATATTATCAACCTTTTACACGAGAGGTAAACAAGGCATCGGTACGCGACACGAGTCGAGAATACGATTTTTGAATTTTTATTTTTAGATTTAAAAATTCTATAATGATTAAAAATATTTTTTATATTTATCTTTTATAAATCTCGTGTAGCACACGGGTATTAAACTAGTGTGTGTATATAAAAATAAATTTCTCAAAAAGCTATTCAAATGCAAGGAAATGTCGATTTCGAATTTGTGAGCATAAAATTGTTAATTTCGAAGGATGAACTAATTTAGTGGCGTGTCTAATTGGACCTATATCAAAGTGTTGAAATTCTAATATTATATTTTATCTGTTAATATTTATATACAATATAAACACTGAAAAAGATCCAAATACAACAATTCTCATAAATCTTGCAATCAGGATTGAATGGCCCAAAATTAATTACAGATCAAATATGCTCATAATAACTTACCCATCTTCCTTCAAATAGAGGACTGATTAAACATAACATATTTAAACACGATTCATTTTTTTAAAACTTTTTTTTTTGGGTAAAAATACTCAATTTTACGTAGCGATTTACTCCACAAATATTGCCTCCTAATATTATATTTTATATGTTAATATTTACATACGGTCAATTAATAAAGAATAAAAAAATCCAAATACAACAATCCTCATAAATATAGATATCATAATTTAATCACCTCCTAAAATTATTAATTGATTTCAATCCAAAACTTCTCCTAATAACTTATTAGGCCTCCTTCAATTAAGGGATTGTACGTAATATATGTTCAAGATTCATTTTGTTTTATTTTATTTTTTATACAAACTCAAGTTTAGGCATGTGATTTACTCCAAAACAAGAATTTAATTCTAATATTATTTTTTCAAATTTACCCTTTATACACAATAAATTAGTAAAGACTCAAAAATGATAAAATTAAATATTTCACATAATCTATCATTCATAACCTATTATGTCCACTATTCATTGTCATTTTATTTTTAATATCCTCATAACATGTTAAAATTTATTTTTCTTCCTTAATTACAATATAAAACTATGTATATAGAGATGATTTTCGACAGCCATTTATCATTCACCCAAAGTAAGCAGCCCATCGGGAACACGTAGCTCGCGATTGCATTGATGTTTATAATATTGAGTTTGAATCATAACAATCAACCACAACAGAGAATGGAAAAACCAAGCTTGAGAAAATTGAAGATTGATTGATTTCTTTGGTATCAATATTTTAAATTTGACAACTGCCAAAATAAAGATCTTGCGTTCATAGTTTGGCACATAGATAATTACTATTTATTTCAATAAATTCTTTTGGTCAGATTTTTTTATTGCTTATGACAATTGATATATATTAATGGAATTTAAGATAATTATTATTTTACTTTCTTGATGCATTTTTTTTTTATAAATTCTCTGCAAGTATATGATTCACCAATATATTCAATTAATCACTCTATAAATTATTGTTGTATTCATCATCTGCACTTGCATTTGATAATCCACTACAAGAAAACAATCAAATTCCAACGAAAATTCCAAACGGTTAAAAAATTCATAAGAATTTCCAACAAAAATCCCAACAGTGTAATATACCTATTGGAAAATTCCAACCGAATTCCAATAGAATGTAAAATCATTGGAATAAACTATTGGAGATACCATTGGAATCAATATTCCTACAAAAATTCCAATGAGAATCCAACCGTTGGAATTTCTTAACAATTTTTAAATGGTTAAATTTTCAAAAATTTTGATCATATATCTAGGTGTTTTAAAATTTCTCCCTTAAAAAGAAAAAATATAATTAGAAAGATTACATACCCAAAATAAATTAGAATCATAATATCATTCTTAAAAAAAAAAATCAATTTTCTCTAGTATTAAATATTTAAGAGTCACTTTTTTTATACGAAAATATACACTCAAATTAGCTGAATTATTAAACTGGGAGCCCTAATCTTCATCGAACGAAACTATCCCTCTTACTAATCATCCTTCGATCTCTTCAGCTTCTCATTCGCCGTCGTTGCCTTTCACCGCCGCGACATTGATTGACCTTGCCGTCATCTAAATCGCTCCCTCCTTCGCCGTCATTTCCATCTGCAACAACACAATTGTCAAAACCCGTGCAAAGAAAATCTTCACCTCGATCAACCTCCTTTCTCGTACCACCGGAAAACGATCGGTCGTATCTTCACGACTGGCCATCGTCCTTACATGAGAAGAGAGAGAGTTGGTGGTGATGTCGAAGTTCAACATTTGATTCAGCGGCGATTGCGGTG
>BMAC01000982.1:96542-107299 GCA_014905375.1 Phtheirospermum japonicum | reverse complement strand
TATTAGCATGTGGAAAATTAATCAGTTCAAAGTTTATTCTTGCTTTTTTCTGGTATTTTACACTTTTTCTTCTTGGAGTCTGTTTGTGTACTTTACCTTTCTTGTTTTCAGAACATGGCATGATTTTTTTTTAAACTAAGCGTAAATAAAACCTATTGAGGCAATTGTTTCAATAGGTTTAAATATTTTATATGTTTTAGGCTTATATTTTATATGTTTTAGGCTTGTTGAAACACGCAATTYTTTCTTGTAACTGACATCAGTATTSAGGTTCAAATATTTTGCTTATATTTCATATATTTTTTAGGCAGAGGAGCTTAGAGTTGGCAAAGAAGGTTAGTCTTTCTTTCTTCTCTTTTATTTATATACATACACACATTATTATTTATTTTTATTTTTTGGGATATAACACACTGGAGAATGACGATGTTAATTGGTTATATATCTWCATAGATGGAAAATCGGACATGGTTCAAGTTAGGCCGAAGGGTGGAGGCTCAGCTGRCGTTGCACTGTAAGTAAACTTTCAACTGTTTTAACTATAAACAAACTAATTTAAATCCGAGAGTTTTATTATCTCCAAGGTGTTATTGTATTACTTTTACTTCTCATCTGATTTCGAAGCACAATTCAATTTTCCATCTGAAATATATGATATTCGGTAAGAATTTAAAATATTTGAAGAAATGTTGGATTTTGCATGATTTTTCATTAATTGACCAAGTCTATTTCAGAAATACATTGCCAAGCCAGTGCAAGCACACCATGGATACTTATTCGTAGCCGCTCCCCATGTACGTTCAAGTCCACACTCCTCCATGTACATGGGTGGGGTACCACCTTATGGCCCTTCCGTGTTCAATGGTTCATCTATGCCTCCATACGACGTTTCATTTTCCGGAGGATCAGCATATCATTATAATTACGGAGCCCGATTTTCTGGAGGCAGCCCATATCGGACCTTGCATTTATCTGTCCCACCTCCTTATTCAGATGGATCAGTAACGCGAGCTGGTATATTCTCTATCTTGTCAGTATTTTGATGTTGGTTCATCATGTCCCTTATGTTTATGTATCCCAAGATGGCATCTATGATTTTCACTCTAGGATGAAAATTATAAGGATGTTTACAAGGCATGCTAGCTTATTGGCAAGTGCATTGCACCTACGAACTTGTTGGTCATGGCTTCAAGTCTCATGAAGAGGATTTGCCATTTGGTCAGTGACTTGGAGTCTGTCAATATGTTTTTTCAAGTCAAACCGATCTTGGAATTTACACGTTTCTTTTCTTTTCCTCTTCTCTAGTGAGCATTGATCTAGTTTCTGAATTATGCTTTATTTCAATTTGCAGGTTTGAGAAATACCCTACTGCAGAGGCGCTTCAGAGAAATGAGAATGATACCCAAAAGGCTCTAGATGACTTAACTAACCCTGAAGCCAGTGCTGCGTTACAAGTCAGTTTTTATGTGTACTTTTTCATTGAATTTTTCCAGAATTCCAACCATTGTTCTACTTGGTTTGRAGAATGAAGTAATATGAAGGAAAAGGAAAATACTGAATAACGCAACATCTGCCAGAGAAAAACTTATATCCATGGATTTTGAGAGAGCACAGGTGCTTAATAATATACACATTTTGTCTGCGCTCCGCTGTCAGTTCTTTTCCTCTTCGTTTACACATTGGTTATTTGGCAATGACTTAAAAGTACCCCATGTTACTATACGATAAGTATAGGCTTGGTCAGAGCAACAGGGAACAACAAGATTCATGTACTCAACCCAAGTAGGAGAACTATATGAAATGACTTTAACCGAGTGCATATTGTATTTCCCTGCCAAGTTATATATYAATTAAAGCAGTTCAAACATGAAAATTGATTGTCCCATGTTTATAAGACCGACTCTAGGCTCTAAATCATCATCTTCATTTTCTCTAGTTTGATGCTCATTTTGTTGCATGCAACAATCATAATTGCGGTGCTGCTGCTCATCTTGGTTTTTTTTTTTTGCGACTTTTGAGATTGAGTTCTCTTCCTGGTGTGTTGCAGTGGAGCCAGCCCTTGGTATGTTTGGTGGATCCGAGGAACAATCATTGAATCATCTGCTAGGATAACCCAATGAAATGAAAATCCTGCAAATACAGTGGCTGACACTCTGGCTCTTGGCACAGATAGCTTAAACGCAGGTGTTGATGGAAGATCGAATGTCGAAGGCAGTGGCGAGGGTCCATCGAGTCGAAGTGTTCCTGTGGTACGACATGTGGAGATGGAGGATCTACTTACTGAGGAATTGCACAATGCAGAATGATATTCAAGTTACAAAAGAAGGCGAAGCTTTAGCAGAGTATTAGTTTGAGTTGCTATTTTTGTTTGGAAAATGATGAAATCCTTGAGTTGTAGTTGTTATTCGTATGTAAATTGTGATGCAATTTAGACATTAAACTTTATGTTTCGAGACTGAAATATGATCGTTAGAATACTTTTAGTTTTGTATCTTCTATCGTCTTAACTATTAGTTTACAGTTTTTATTTTTTTTAGGTACTAGTGGAATACATATGGGCAAGCCTTTTCTTTTTTACCAAAATTCCAACGGAAATTCCAATGGAAATAGTCGTTGGAATTTGCTCCAATGAAACCCATTGGAATAGCTGTTGGAAACTATTCCAACGGAATGTAAACCAATGGAATAGTTGTTGGAATTGACGTTYGATTTTATTCCAATGATTTGATAATTCCAACGGACATTAACCGTTGGAATTTCCGTAGGAAAGTGCTTTCCGTTGGAATTCCGTGGGAATTTTGAGATTCCAACGGCCATTTTTCCAACGACTTGCTTACCGTTGGAAATTCTGTTGGAATTGGCTATTCCAATGGAAATTTCTTTTAGATTCCAACGAATTTTTTCCGTTGGAATCTGGTAGTTTTCTTGTAGTGATCTTGACTTTGAATATTGTAACAAAAATCATATATGTTTAGAATATAACATAAATTAGGCAAATATATTATTCATTTATTAAATATCAGTGTGTTTTAATATAATCCTCTGTCCAAACTTATCCAAATTATAATAAAAAATCATATTACTACAAATTATTAAATAAAATCTTCAATCTTTTTTTTTTATATACATTTTAGTCTTTCTAATTAAAATCATACAATACAAGGAGCGCATTGCTATTTTTTTTCAAGTGAAGAAAACGGTTAATGTAGTTTACGAAGAGATTTTCTAGAATTTAAAAGTGAAAAATATATTTTATATTTTTGTATTAATAATTCACTTACTAAAGTTAATAATTATTTTTTATAAATGTTACAATTTTTTCTATATATGATCGCATAACGTGGGTTTTACAACAAGTAATTCTTATGATATTTGTTTGGTTTGATGTGGTAAATCGATGTTCTTTTGGGGGGTTTTCTTTTCTATGTTTTTTAAGTCTTCATTAATTAATATGACATACCATTCAACTTCTCTCTCTCTCTCTTTTCCAAAAAGAAGAAAAAAAAACTCAAGCAGAAGCCACACATCAAATCAAAATTGCAAATTGCAAATGAATCTCATAAATGTAAAACACAAACCAAAGATAAAAAAAATCATGAATAATAATATATGAAGGCAAATTTAGTTATATTTGATTTCAACTCCATCACATGCTACATAAAATATTGATTTTACTTAGTAAATATAATTATTACTTTTCTTACAAATTCGTGTAACACACGAGACTTATACACATCAATTGAATTATATTTGTGTTTTTAATTTGTATGAACAATTCATTTCTCCAAGTTGATAACTTATTTCTCAAAATTCATGTATCATTATGCGATGAAGATGGTATCACTGACAGTTAATATAGTTTACAAAAAAAAAAATCAAAATTTAAAGTGAATAATACTTTTTTCTTTGTATTTGTTATTCACCTTTTGAACTTAATAACCTTTGATAAGTTTTACATTTTTTATGTCTTTTTTCACAATGCTCGCGTATTACGCGAGTTGCGAAACTAGTTCTAATAAAAGTACATTTGCAATATGTTTATCAATTATAAAATAATAAAAATAAAAATTAAATGTATGAAATAAGGCATATTATAGGGTATTTTTCCTCATTTTAAAATCTAATGTAATTGTCGGAGATGGGAGTGCGGGTTTTGAACAAAAATTGTACCAATTATGTAGTGGAATAGTGCAAGCTAGCAATAAAGGAGATTCCTATATTTTGTTTATTGTCATTATATAATTTGTTCAAATATTTATGTGTGCGGCTACTCATGTATAAATATCTTGTGAAGATCTGTAATCTTCAATTATACTAAGATAATCAGAAAGCACTACTCTACTACTCTAGACTACTATAATATTGACTCTTTTTTAATTTCTCGCAATGCAGTTGATGATCCTTTTCCAAATGTCATCATAGTTCCAAGGCGGTCAGAAGTTTAGAACAATGTCACCATGTTCAGTTCTCAAGTAGAAAACAAAGGTATATACCACATAAAAATGGAAATAGAGAAAATAAAAGTAAAGTATCAGAGAAATTACCTTTTTCATAACACACTAAAGCAATCTGGAGTAGATCTCTTCAGCCATGGACGCCACCCTTCCGACCTCCTTAACGGCCTCAACGGCCCAATGCCCTGAACTGGTGCATTGGGTCTTTTTGTTTCATGGCAGCGGGAATTTTTGTGTCCCCAATACATTGTTGTTAGGCTTGAAGCGGTTTTCAACCTTCAAGATTAGAACGAAGAGTTTTGGTTTAAATGTTTATAAATATAATTAGATGAAACAATCAAAAAATAAAAATAAAATTTAGAAGATTTCAAATGACTCTGTTTAAGTTGAATTGTAAATTCATCATAATTACTTAAAAGCAATAGTTCCATAGTTTTTTAGTGGATTTGTTATTATTGATTTAGATAGGCATTAAACTAATAAATCGGTGTAATTGTTTTTTAGTTGGCCTACCGATGTTCTATTCATTTGTGATTATAATTTCATAATTTCATGTATACAATTACCACGAGATGAAGGTAAGATACATTATGTTTGAATTCATAGTTTAAACAGATTAAGTTTGAACATGTTTTAGATGGTGAATTTGTTTTAAAAAACGAACACAAAATCTCTCTATACGAATATGTATCTTTGAATAATTTATATGTAGAGTTCCAACGAGTAGGCACATCGGTTGAAATTTTTTTAGGTTCAAACCCGTTTTCCCTACAAATTCTTGCCCATTTTCGTTGCAAAAATTTATTTCTATGAATACACGTGACCGCCGCTTTAATTGGAGAAAGTTCATTTTTCAAAACATTCAAACCATCTTGAGCACACAAATTCAAAATATGGCATATGCATCTAATATGAAAGAACAAGCCACCAATAGATGGTTTACAAATACTAATAAGCTCATTAACACTCGCCGTATTAGAAGTTGCATTGTCAAATGAAATAGAAAATATTTTTTCAACTAGACCATACTCTTGACAAATCAAATGAAGTAATTGACAAATATTATGTGTATTGTGAGGAGCTTTAAAATCTTTATATGCAAGCAAACGTTTTTGTAAAGTTCATGAATTATCAACCCAATGACATGTAACACCCATGTAAGAGTTTTGTTCCCAATGATCACTCCAAACATCCGAGCAAATTGAAACTTTGTTTGGTAAACTAGCAAATTCATTACATAAGTTTAACTTATATTCACCAACAACTTTTTTAATATCACGAGTAAGGGTAGAGCGTGAGACTCTCGTACTCGAGGGATTAAAAGAAAGTTGGGTGAACTTTTCATATAAATACTTTTTTAATATCACGAGTAAGGGTAGAGCGTGAGACTCTCGTACTCGAGGGATTAAAAGAAAGTTGGGTGAACTTTTCATATAAATCATCATTGGCAAAGTTAAAAGGAAGAGATCTAGAAGAAACAGATTTTGCTAATTCCTTTCTATGAGTAGCGTCAGAATATATAAATAAAGAAGAGGAGTTCGTACTTACTTGTCCTCCTTGTAGTTGCGTTTGAGTACTATCGATGCCGACTTTGTCGGGGTGTTTGTTGTTGAGATGGTTGTGCATATTCCCATAAATTAGTAAGTTGATGTACAATAGTTACAAGTGACACGGTACCTCCTTTTTCATTTTTTGCCGTCTTCCGGAGGTGGCTCGTTTGCGGGTGACGGGATCTCGATTTTTTTGAAAATGTTTCTTGAAAATGTCGGATTTTAACTCCGTTGTTGCCCGAGAACGAGTTCTTGGGTTTCTTGGAGGAGGCAATTCATCCTCCTCTTCAATGGGTATGGGCGGCACTTCTTTACCGGCAAAGGCGGCGGCGGCTCGATAAGTTCGYTCAATGTCGGTATCACTCCAATCTTCGTCAATGTCGATGCGATTGGGATTGTAGTCACCGACCGAAGGGGTGTTGCCTTGTGATAAGCCAATGGGATGGACATTGGCGTCATCATCGAGTGATATACTCTTTCCCTTATCGGCTCGACGAGAATGAGAAGAACCTCCACGACATGACATTCTTTTTTAGAAGTTAAGATTAATTAATACAAAAAAATAATAAAGAGTAGTAATGGGCTAAAGTAGTAGGATTATAAATTTAAGATTATAACTAGAAAGTACGAAATATATTTGGAATTATAACACTAAACTTAAATAAGTTTAGTTTAGAATTAGGAAGGCTTGATAATAATTAAAGAATCTTAGTAAATCACAAAATTTGCAAAGAGGGACAATGTAGAATAGAGAGATTATAGAAGATGAGAGATTGGTGTGAGAGAAATGAGTTGGGAATGGGGGGTATTTATAGGAGTGAAAAAAAAAAAAGGTAATCCGCGAGTAAACTGCCGGTTTTGGACCAAACCGGCCAGTTTCGGTTCAAACTGGCGGTTTGTCCGGTTTATCCAAACCGGTGGGCACCTCTAGTTTCATAAGACGATCATACTTTTATAGTGAAATATCATGTTTTTATTGTAAAATTCATATAAAAAATATAAATAATTAATTTGAAAATTATGATTTTATATATTAAAATTATAACTTATGATTTGAAAAATATGATCATCTTACATGAGACACCGTGTGAATAGTACATTAAATTTGTATAAATAATTATGATTTTGCCAATTACATTGAAAATATATTGACAAATTTATTAAATATATATTTTTTATTTATTATAATAATATAATAAATAAAAATATTTGAAAACGTACCTAATCTTCGTCGTCTAGTCATACCTTAGGCTCCGAACCTTGCGAAGAATACATAAAGGTAGCAATTTTAAAAAAGAGTAAAGTACCGGAAATAGTTTTTTCCCCTATTAAAAAACTAAGGATTAAATCAAAATTATCCAAGTTTTAATGGGAGCGCACTACAGGAGGTGGATGCGGAGAGCGAAACGGAGAAAGGAGAGCTAAATTCGAAGATGAAAAGGAGAGCAATCTCCAACATTAAAGGGTTTACGGGGAGGCGCAAGCCCGCCTGAAACTGGTCGGCGTAAAACTTTAAACGATTGGTCGGCGCTTGACACGCCAGAATGCCTGCCAGAAGGTTGAGTAAATCAAACTCATCGGGGATTTTGTATTTATAACGAAAGTCCTCTACGGTTTTGTCACTAAGGATCGAGGTGATTTTAGGGTGGTCAGGGATAAGTGGCGGATATTCAAGGGACGACGATAAGGAAGGGGCGGCCGCCGCGGCCGCCGAATGGGAGGACGGTGAGGATGAAGGGGCTGACACCACCGGAGGAGAAGAATTGACGGGAAGAGCATCGGAGGAAGAAGATGACGTTGACATTATTGGAAAAGTAATATGAGATTGAGAATGTACCTGGTAAATGAAGGTGGTCGGAAAAATTGAAATCTTGAGAACGCTGAATCACTAAGGAGAAAAGCAGAGCGTATAAGTGTTTGTGAAAGTGAAAATGTGAAAAGTGAAGAAGAAAGAGAAGATAACGGGAATAAAAGAGAATAGAATAATTTCAAAAAAATGGAAATCGAGTAAAAAGCGGGATTTGATGGGATCCCCGCATTTAATGCTTGTTAGATGAACAGTGCCCTAGGTGATTAGCTGGAACACCAACCGTTGCTAGGAAGGGCAAACGCCGCTGACCTATCAGTAGTACAGTACTCGAGGAGACGTGCGAATATGGTAACTGTCTCTGGATATGGACCGTCACCAATAACGCCAATGATTAGCCCTGGTTAAAAGGCGAATTTTTTGGGATCTGAACAGATACGGAAAATTGAAAGGACGTGTGTGACTTTAATTACTCCTCAAAAGAAACCCTAAAGTTTTTACAGATCTACCCCAACTATCTTGGGGGGGAGGAGTTGATATGACCTGGATGAGTAGACCTGGATTGGGGTAGATCTYGTCAAGGGTCATTYGHGAAARGCCCGAGAGCCAGACCAGCTCTGTCCCTGTGAGGTCCTGAATTGACTTCCCCAGAATGGATAGACTCTGACCTGATTTGCCCTCATGGGGTCCTAAGCCGACTTTCTCGAGAAGGTAAAGATAACAGATGGATATGAGTAAAAGATAACCATAACTCAGGATAATCCTGGCCTGATCTAAGGTCTTGGATGAACTGAGTCAGGAAGAGCATCCTGACCTGATCTGAATCCGCTGAGAAGAGTTATAGAAGGGCAGGCTTATGGAAGACCAGGTGTTCTAGTCTTCCCAGAAAGGAACAGGTGGTTCTGGTCTTCCCAGAAGGGAACAGGTGGGACCACCTGTCGTGACTATTTGCATAACGGCCCGAGATTCACGGTCTTTATTTCCAAGATCCCGGAAGGGGTCCCCACCAAGGAAAATTATAAATACCTCAGGCCCAAGGTTAAGAGAGGTATGACATTCTTGTGCTTGTCTTTCATTGCCTACTGAACCTCCAATACGTTTATCTGACTTAAGCATCGGAGAGGTTTCCACCGAAAAACCTCCGGTGGTCCTTTTCTGACGTATTTGTGGGTGCAGGCCAGGCGTGTATCAGGTGAAGGTTGGGTTTTGGGCGTGGCCAAAATCTCGGGTGAAACAACTGGCCTGTTTAGTATCAATTTTATTGAAATGAGATTTGTCAAAAAATACTTTTTTATATCAACTGGTTTTTATTTACATTAATTTTACTTTTGTATGTCTGTTAGATCTATATGATAGATTGTTTTTACCAGATGTGATTTTTATGATTGGATTTTCATTATAGTCAACTAGAGCTGGTTGTTTCCAACAACATTAATGATATTTGGTTATTTATTTCAAAAAAAAAAAAGTTCCATAGCTTTTCAATGGATTTGTTATTGTTGTTTTGAAATCCATGAATATAAGTCATTCCATCTAAATGAAATCTTAGCTAATTCATAAAACAACATATTTAGTTAAATTTGTGGCTAGAACTAACATTCAAAAGCGTTGTCACTGTTCGATACATGTTTTGCATGTAATTGTTGTATTTTTCTCGTATTTTTAATTAGGTTTTTATTGTGGTTTTAATGGTTTTTACTTCGGTTATTTAGGTTTTTAAGTCATTTTTCTAGTTTTGTTGTTTTTCTTGTTACTTGTTAATTCTATGTTTAATTGGGTTAAATGGTTCCAATTAGTTTGAGGTTTGGTTTAATTCTTGGGGTTTTGAAATTTAAAATTCCTAATTTTAAAGGTGGAGAAATTGAGGGCCAAAATACAAGCCAAGTAGAAGCCAAGCCATGCCAAGAATTGCCAAAAGTTGTGCCAAAATAAGCTTCAAAAGTGGCAAACATTCTGGAATGCTCGCCAAGCATTGCCAAGGCAAGCCAAAACCCAAGCCAAAGCTCCCAGCAGCATTTGGCGCACGCCAGGAGACGCCAAAACCCAAGCCAGCGCCTCCCAGCAGCATTTGGCGCACGCCAGGAGACGCCAAAACTGATGCCCAGGCTCAAACCGACGCCAATCAGCGCCAAAACTGACGCCAAACCCCTTACCCAGCGCCAACCGATGCCATTCCACGCCAGAACTGACGCCAAATCCCTCACCCAGCGCCAACCGATGCCAATCCACGCCAGAACCGATGCCAAACCCTGCCCGGGCACCAACTCTCGTCCAGCCCAAGACCGAGCCACCTCCGAGCCATCTCCAAACCATCTTGAGCCAATTTGGTCAACACGGGTCCAATTGGGTCAAACCCGAGATTTAAAGAGGCTTAAAGGTCAAATTGACCCATTTAACCCAATTTAATCTAGTATAAATGGAACACAACTCTCATTTTTGTAAGACACCTCCTCCCAACCCAAGCTTGGGTTTGGGACTTGATTTCTCTCTCTAGATTTAATTTTCAAGCTTTGCCTTGGGTTTGTAAGCTCAAGAAGGATTCAAGTATTCCCTTGGATCTTTAATTTCTTGCAATTTCAATCAAGCTTTTGGATTCTCTCTTTAATTCTATTAAGCTTTCTTTTAATTTCTTGCTTTGTTCTTCATTTGTTTTATGCTTTTTGCCTTAGGTATTAGAATTTGTGCTTGATCTTGTGAATTGGCTATGAATCCTAGTTGAGTGAGACATCTAGATCATAGATCAAGTCCTTGATTTGTTTAATTTCAAGTAATTTCATATGTTTCATGCATTTTTCTTCATTTCATGCTTTTAGCCTTAGCACCTTGAATTCATGATGAAACATATGAATTGGCTATGGAATCTAGATGAGTGACACATCTAGGTCATAGATCGACTCTTGGATCCTTCATTTCTTGTTATTTTCTTTAAAGTTTTAAATTTTCCCG
>BMAC01000982.1:80380-93144 GCA_014905375.1 Phtheirospermum japonicum | reverse complement strand
ATCTTGATTTTGAGTTTTTGCTATGCTTTATTGCACTTTTATTTTTATACTTTCCATTTTCATTGCTCTATCCATTCATGCTTTCAATTTTTGTCAATTTGCATTATTTGAGTTTTTATGCATAGTTGTACCTTGTGCATGCATGCTTGTACTTGGTGAAACTTTGCATTTTCTTGCTTATTTTCATTACTTACTTGCATTTACTTATTGAGGCATACGACGAGGCATCCTACCAACTTGCACTTTCATTTTATAGGATAGTTAGCTATTTTAATTGCTTTATTTTTATTTTCTATTTATTTTTCAAGCTTGAAACACCTTGAAACTTGCAATTGAATCGAATTCCGATAATATCGAGCCAATGAACCCGTTGATTCATTTCAATACCACGAAAACTCTTCTAACAATACACATTGATTTTATGATTTCAATTAGTAGACAATTCACTCTCTCCACTTTTATTTGCAGTGCAAGTTTCGGTTTCTTTATGGTGGTTCTTAGATTTGACCTCTTCAGACACTTTGCCAATCGAATGTTGTAAATTCAAAAACTCGTGTTATACAAGTTGCAATTAATTATGAAAAACATATTAAATTGCAAATTCACCAACTTGTATACTTCATGTTGCGTTAATTACGAAAATTCAGTGTTCTAAAAGACAGCAAAAGACGGGGCCTAGGCGTGAGGTACGGGGGAAACGCCTCGCCTAGTGCATAAACGTGTAAAAAGGCGATCAACTTGTTTGTTGACCGCCTAGACGCGCTTAGGCGTGAAAAGGCGCATGCCTTTTAGTTTGTGCTGTTAACGAATCGAGTCGAACTCAACCTAAGAATTCAAGCTCGTGTTTGACTATTACCCGAACAATGTTCGAGTTCGTTCGATTAATTTTTTGTGTAGTTCGAGTTCGTTCGTATTCGACTCGCTTAATTTAACGACCTTTCTATTTGTTCGATTTAGATTGAATTCAAATTGTTGGAACAATGTTTTCTCATTAAGTTTATTTTTTATTAACAAAATAAAATATAGAAAATATAAAGAAATAACCAAACGCGCGCGTGCGTACACACACACACACTCCCACACACACACACACACACATATATATATATATATATATGTGTTGCGAACGCTCGATAATGTTTGAGAACATACTTGTATTCGTTTAATTATTAAATGAGCCTAATTTTCTGTTCAAACTCGACTCGATTACTAAACAAACAAGTCTTAAATGAGCTCGAACGAGCTTTTGTTCGCGAATGTACGGTTCGTTAACAACATTACATTTAGATGAGTAACCTGATTTTTTTTTTTAATTTGACAAAATATTACAAACTATAATGACACCAACGAATGATCAAATAATTAATATTTTGCAAAACTATTGTAAGTGCGTCTTATGAATATGTTTCATAAGACAATCATACTTTTATAGTGAAATATCATGTTTGTATTGTAAAATTCATATTAAAAAAATATGAATAATTATTTTGAAAAGTACGAATTTATATATTAAAATTATAACTTATGATTTGAAAAATATGATCATCTTACATGAAACACTGTGAATAGTAAATTGAATTTGTATAAATAATATAATAAATAAAAATATTTATAAACGTATTTCCACCTCCAATCATCGTCGTCTAGTCATACATACCTTAGGCTTTGAACCTGGCGAAGAATACATAAAGGTAGCAATTTAAAAAAAGAGTAAAGTACCGGAAATAATTTTTCCCCTATTAAAAAACTAAGGATTAAATTCAAGTTTTAATTGAGCGCACTGGATGCGGAGACAGCGAAACGGAGAAAGGAGAGCTAAATTCGAGGATGAAAAGTACGTTGAGGAGCTAATTCAAATTTTTTTGTTAAAAGAAATACAAATGACCTGAAAGAGGTTTTACGTCATAACCAGGACACTTTACTATGCATTCCAATAACTGAAGATCATAACTAATCACTTTCTACAAGGATTATATAAGTTACATAAAACAACAAGAAGCATCATTTCCAAGTACTACATCAGCGCCTTTTCAAAAATATTCTCATATTATGTGGAAAATGGGACCCGAGCCCAGTCGAGCCACCTCGCAGCTACCCTATGATTGCCGTCACCGGGAACCACAGTCACGGCCCGATCGAGGACCGACTGTGGCCCGAGCCGATCGAGACCCCTGTTTCCAAAATTGCCACCCAGAGGCCCCGCGATTTCAACACCATCGCCGCCGATGTCCGCTGCCCGACTTGCTGTCACCGTTGCCGCGTCAGTTGCCGTCGCCGTCGATTTCGGGAAGGATCAGGTCCGCCCGGGCCCGAAGATGACGGAGCGTCGCTAACCAATCGCCGCTCAATTCGCCATCGCGAGTTGTCGCTGTTGCCGTTCACCATTCGCTGAGCCGCCGCCGTGGTGGAGACGAAGAGGGGAGTGCTGCCGCCATTTTCTGGATTTTTTTGGAGAAGAGGGGAGCCGCCGCCGTCGTCGATTTCCGAGATGCCAAGCCAAGCGTCGCCGTTCCTCGTCACCAGTCGCCAGCCAAGCGCCGCTGTTCCTCGTCACCAGTCCCCAGCCGTCCGCCGATCGCCGCCACACCGCCTTCGCAATCGCCCGAATTGCGAGTCGGCCGATTTCTGTTTTTGATCGAAGAAGGAGAGATGAGTTTGGTGAGGGATAGGGTTTGGGGTATATACGGGGAGGGGGATTTAATTTGGTTAAGTGGATTGTGTAAGTTTACATAAATACCCTTCTCCTTCCATGTATATAATTAAATAAATTTAAAAAATAGAAAAAATTTGATCCACACAAATTATTAGATCTAAGGCCTGGATTGGTCCATAGGTTCGCATATATTGACGTGGGTTTCATTTGAACCTAATTATATATATACACACACTTCTACGGTGCCTTCACGGCACCATTCCCCACTTAGTGAGGTGCATTTTACCAACCATTAGATCAATTTTAGGGTTTTTAGATTAAGAGATTTATGATTGTAAATGCAGGGGGTGGGGTGCATGGTGCCCTTAAAGGCACCATAGAGTTTTCATATATATATATATATATATATATATATATATATATATATATATATATATATACACGTTCAATAATGTTAGCGAACATGCTTGTATTCGTTTAATTATTAAATGAGCCTTCTGTTCGAACTCGACTCGATTACTAAACAAACAAGTTTTAAATGAGCTCAAACGAGCTTTTATTCGCGAATGTACTGTCGTTAACAACATTACATTTAGATGAGTAACTTGATTTTTTTTAATTTAACCAAATATTACAAAATCTATAATGACACCAACAAATGATCAAATAATTAATATTTCGCAAAACTATTGTAAGTGCGTCTTATAAATATGTTTCATAAGCCGATCATACTTTTATAGTCAAATATCATATTTTTATTGTAAAATTCATATTAAAAAAATGTGAATAATCATTTTGAAAAGTACGATTTTATATATTAAAATTATAACTTATGATTTGAAATATGATCATCTTACACGAGACACCGTGAATAGTACATTAAATTTGTAGTATAGATAATTATAATTTTGCCAATTACATTGAAATATATAGACAAATTTATTAAACATATTTTTTTCACTTATTATAATAATATAATAAATAAAAATATTTGAAAAGTCATACCTGATCTTCTTCGTCGTCCAGTCATACCTTAGGCTTCGAACCTTGAGAAGAATACATAAAGGTAGCAATTTAAAAAAAATAGTAAAGTACCGGAAATAATTTTTGCCCCTTTTAAAAAGCTAAGGATTAAATCAAAATTATCCAAGTTTTAATTGGAGCGCACTACAGGAGGTGGATGCGGAGACAGCGAAACGGAGAAAGGAGAGCTAAATTCGAGGATGAAAAGTACGTTGAGGAGCAACGGTTCGAGAATTCAGGGCGTGAGGAGGGGACGATGGAACGGGCCGGGCCACGCCGAAGACGATTGGGGTCTTATTACTAAATCTCACTAATAAGGTGAGCTATAATTTCGATTAAATATCTATTTACACGTCTGTGGTGCACATAATGA
The DNA here is from genome assembly GCA_014905375.1 of Phtheirospermum japonicum. NCBI lineage: Eukaryota > Viridiplantae > Streptophyta > Magnoliopsida > Lamiales > Orobanchaceae > Phtheirospermum > Phtheirospermum japonicum. Next base: position 89,095 of record BMAC01000982.1, on the reverse strand, counting down.
TATTGAAGTACGCTGCTCTGTTTTTTAATATGCTTCAGGAAGTGCTATGTTAGTGTGAAACGATTAAACTTCTTCTCACTAAAATTCTCAATATAAATAATAATAATAATACCCGCGCATTTTAACTAGTTGAGGAAGGAGGTTCTGGTTTGCTATGCATCTACAAATCAATCGTCTAAGTTCTGTAACGGAAGTTGGATTGTCTTTTTTGTTCTTTTCGTCATTGTCGGGTCAATATATAACAATAAGTCAGCAATGCAAGGAGAAACATCTGTGAGTTCAATCGCACAATTTCTAAATTACACGATTTTCAAGTATTGCTTAATTTGTGTCATTCGAGTTACCATCTCTATTCTCTAGTTAGATGGCTTGTCTAGCAGCAAAATTTGACCATTTTATAAATTCTTAATATAAAAAATATTTATCTTGGAAATTATGGGATAGTATAAAATAAGAAGAATTAGATAATTTCAAAATTTGACCATTTTGTAATTAGGCTAAACCCCAGGAGTACTTTTGTAATTAACTCTAAGATCATACTACATTTTTTTTTTCCAGTTAATGAAGTGGAAAAGATTTTTGTTCATATCAAAATCTGGTATCCATATTTCTTTAATGCTTTTATCTTGCTTTATTCAATATGAATGCATGGTGAACATGCAAATGAAGCATGATGTCACAAATGCATTGTGTGGAAAAGGCAGTGGCCGAGACTTAGTCACGGCCAGGGGAAGAGGTGGAAAACGAAGAAGTTTAATATGGTATGCATTGTGAGTATATTTGGAGTTATTTGCTTSMGTCAAGTGAGRATGGAAGGATAGAGCTTATATTTTCAWTTTCACRAAGTATAGTAGTGTTATCAAGATAATGACATTCGTGTTGTGTGCTTAGATGGCATAAGGGCTCAAGTTGTTGAAAATATTATCCTGATCAAATGTTTTTTTTAAAAAATAATGTAACTATATTTTAGTGATTTTCTCCTTGTTGCATTTTTTGCCCACAATTACGTAGATGTTTATTGTTAGTTTAGAATTAGAATTGTAATTACAGATGCTGTTGTTCCAGGATTAACAAACCAAATGCCCCTAATATGAAAATTCCATGTAGACTTTTAACGACTAGATGCTTGTGCTTGTGCATATCCACGACTTTTAACGACTCTTGCAAACTTATCAAACCACTCTCTGGGAGATTGTTTCAGACATGGAGTTACTTTTTTAAGTTTACACACTCATTTTCAAAACCAGGAGGAAAGTCCATAAACTCATCTTTTAGTCCACTCAATGGAAGTCTGAATAGTGGTTTTAAACTAATTCTTAACCATGGAATGAAAGTCTTCAAAATTTTTTGATGCCTCTGATTTTTCTTTTAAGAGGTAAACCCAACAAACTCGTATGTAGTCATCAATAAAAGTAATAAACCACTTTTTTATATGTGAAGGACCCCAGGTATCAGTATTTATTAACGAGAATGCATTGAGATTCTTTGCAAGGTCTAACAGGATAAGGGGCACGAACGTGATTTGTCAAGAAATAGAACTTGGATTTTTTTTATTTAAACTAGATAGTGGGAAACAAACGTTTTAGGTAATGAAAATTAGGATGACCGAACCTATGATGCCATGACATAATTACATCATTATTAGAAACATAAACAGATTCACTTTCAAGTTTCAGCCATAGAACCTTGTTTTCTCCAAGAGATAATTGTTCTCTTTCTCTAGCAGTGCCAATAGTCTTCCCTGAGGATTCGCTCTTGTATTTCACAAATCTTAGCAGAGAATTTAGCAACAGTCATTTATTTTTTACTTTTTTTTAGATTTGTAATTCTTTTCACTTTTTCTAGTGCTTTTCAATTTTTTTTGTATTTTATTAATCTTTTATTTTTTTAGGATTTTTTTTCAATTTTAAGAGTTTTTCCCAGTTTTTGTTCTTTTCGTTTTTTTGGGGTTTAAATTTTTATAAGATTTTTCTATTTTTAACTATTTATTTTTGGATTTAGTGGATTTGGTCTAACGTAGACGGGCCTGATAGGAGAGTGTTTCATTGGTGTATGATTCCGTTTCATAAAAGTCAAAGAAACTAGATTAAATTAAATTTCTTCCTGAACTTCTGCCATGATATGAATCATCTATGATAAGTGATAACAAATTTCCTTTTCGCTCATAAGATTGTTGTTGTTCACGTGCTTTGTTATCGCTCCTATTATTATTGCCTTGTGTTTGCTCCTTTTTTCTTGGCAATGACACATGTTTGATGTGATACTATCTCAGTGACAGCCTACAAGAGCTCCATTCTGCGATATTTTGCACTTCATTTCATTTTCATGTCCGAATAACACTTGCGATAAATGAAATGTTGTGGTATATTATTTGCACTACTAGAAAAACACGCTTTTGCAACTAAAGTTAATTTCTCAAAAACTGGTGTTGTCGCTAAAGGTTGTTTATTTACGGAAATAACAATTCATTAAATTTCACACGCCTTCATCTCCCTCTCAATCTTACACCCTAACCCTAAAATCGCCCTCCCGCACCTTATTTATAGCCGCCGCTCATTGTCAATTCGTGCCTCCTCTCATTTCTTTTGTAATGAAGTTTCTCATTCATTTTTCATTCTCAATCGTTGAATAAATTTTTGAAATTTGACTAACAAGTCAAGTGTTTCTCTGTTTCCTTTATAGTTCTCAATTGTTTAAGGCATTTTTTTATCCGAAAAATCACAACAAAAGAAAAATCATATCTGTTTGTAATTGAACTTGGGACCTCTCTTTCCTTGCTAATTTTGTTAATTTTTCTGCTGCTTTTCTCATTTTGTTTTAATTACTGTTTTGAAGCCTCGGCTTCCTGATCTGGAATTGAGGGAAAATCTATTATAGGTGCTAATTAATTAMTGATCATTTAATTGTATTTTGCGTAACTTTGACAAGCCTCTTTACTGAGGATTAATTGCGTATTTGTATTGCTTTTTGACAGATCTGGATTAATGAAATTCAAGTGAGGTCTTGAAGGTTTAAAAGTATTCCAGATCTGGTGAGTTGCTTAAAATTCCAGCTAGTTTTTTTTCCCTTTTTATTTCTTGTATTTTTTTAAACACTGTTGTTTGTTCTTGTGAGCTAATCGTAACTGGATTTCGTATCTGGATGTTAATACTTGATTTTCATGCATTAAATTTACAAATGAAAAAAGAATGAAGGAAAAAAGGGGTTGTCAAGATTATAAATGTATGTAAGCCCTGTTATCTGCACATATTTTTCTGTCAATGTGAAACTTGAAGCAATGTTGGTGTATTTGGTGTTCCATAGGAACAAAGAATCTGATAAGATCTCAACCGAATAGTTCTATATAATGAATCATTTTTACTAGTGGATTCTTATATCTTTAGCTCGTAATAGATGAAATATTTGCCATTTTTCGGTTAATTGATCATAAATGCTTATAGCAAATAAATATCTAGATAATGTGTTTTAATGTGATTTCTCCTAATTAAATAAATTGAAAATATGCACTCAATTTGTATATTGCCTATGGTATTTTTGAGATAAATACAGAATTATTATGAATTGTTATTTTTGTTTTGTATTAGTTTAATTATGTTTATTTATTGTATTATTATGAATTTTTTTTTGATTTATCATTAATAAATATTGTATTAAATAAAATTTCAAATTCAATATTTCTTATCGGTTATAAAATAATAAAAATTAAAACAAACTAAATAGAATTATATAATATTCTTTTTTTTAGAGCAAAATTTTCTGTAGCTGTTGGAGATTGAGTGCAAGTTTTACACTAAAATAGAGCAAAATCTATACTAGAATAGTGCAAGCTTTCGGAGATGCTCTTTATATTTCTTTCTACGTTATTATATAATTTATTCAAATATTTATGTGTGCAGCTTCTCCTTCCGCCCCAAAGAAATGCAAATTTGTGTGCCCTTTGATGAGGAGACTGACTTTTCGAAGGACTGGACAACAACTGCACTATGGTATGATAGTGCCATCGGGATCCTTACTCGATGCCATCAAGATTTGTAGTCTATATATAATATACAAAAGAGCACCAAGAGAACCATTCCAATCAACCAAGCTTACCTTATAGTCATGATATAGGGTTGATATCGGCATAGTCTTAAAAACTAGTTCCATCACATCAAAGCACACCAAAACCTCATTCCCATCATTGTTGGCCTAACAGAGACCAACTCAACTATGCTCAATACGGCCAAATGCAGCATCTTAATCAGCTTATCCCTCGAGCCCGTATCCCACAAACTAGCTGTAAACACATCCTCGGCCCAGCCCTGATCCATCAGCATGCACGCCCACGAAACTACGTTAAACCCATCCTCATGCAAATAAAACGACGGGTCGAGCACTCTTTTATCCGATATAAACACATTCTCGGCCCAGCCCTGATTCATCAGCATGCACGCCCACAAAACTACATTAAACCCATCCTCATGCAAATAAAACGGCGGGTCGAGCGCTCTTTTATCCGACATCAATTCCAAAAGCACCATGCCGTGGCTCTAAACATCGGCCTTATTCGAAACCCGGCCCGTCAACGCATATTCCAGCACGTATATTTGCAAGTACCGAAGACCCGAGTTGTTATCCGCAAGAATCTTGGAAAGCCCGAAATCGGACAGGTACGCGTTATCGCTGTCCAATAAAATGTTACTAGGTTTGATGTCCCAATGCAGAGCGCACGGATCGCACTGGTGATGAAGGTAATAAACAGCCGACGCGACATGGATCACGATCTTGTGAAGCACGTTCCAGTCGAAGGCCCGTCTGGCCCGGTGGGAGATAATTATATATTAAAAACATCTCCGTTTGGCTTGCGTAGTAACCGATTAGCGTGATGAGGTTCGGGCGTTTGATCCTTCCGAGGATGCTGTCCTCGGCGTCGAACTGCGGGGCCCCTGGTTCCCGTTCTGCGGTTAGCCTTTTAACTACGACAACGCTTCCCAGGCCGACCTCGGCCCGGTAGGTCAACCCGAACCTGCCGTTCCCAATGCAGTGTCGTCGACTGAAATTCTCGGTGACCCGGACGATTTTTTCGTAGGTCAAGTGCACGCTGATGTTTTTGAACACGACGATCCGACCGTCACGGGTGGCGGGCCGGGCTGATGTCGATCTCGACCGTCGGATTTTTTCCGAACTGCACTCAACTGAAAACCCACATTATAATCCAATAATCTGATTTACCAGAGTACATCTCAACCCCATTAATATTTGTGCCCTTTTGAAAAAAAGCTCGAGCGAGGGCTTGCAAACGGATTTGAATCGGGCGATTGATTTCACGGTGTGTTTGATCCATCTGAGAATGCTGACCTCAGCGTCGAACTGTGGGGTCCCTTGTCGCTGTTCGGTGGTTAGCCTTTTAACCGCGACGAAATAGCCCCGGCCGGCTAAAATTCTCGGTGGCCCGGATGATTTTTTCGTAAGTCAAACGCACGCCAATGTTTTTGAACACGGCGACCCGGCCAGTCACTGGTGGCGGGGCGATCTCGACCGTCGGATTTTTCTTACACTTTCTTTTGGCGTAACAGAATACGACTATGAGAATTCCGAGAGCAGCTGATATGTATATTATTATCCATATGCAATGGAAAGTGGAGATAAAAATCCATGATGGTGCTTTTCGGAATGATCGTGGTCGTTCGACGACTTTTTACTGTTCTGCTGAGTTTATGGGTAAATTAGCTAATGCATCAGACTGGAATTTATATACGAAAAATGACAAGTATGCAAATGATGGATTGTAAAGAGGGACGGGCTTTTTTCGGACAGATGGAAATCGATGGATCTCATGAAGCCCACAGTCTTCCAAAGGTGAAACAATCTTGGACAACTTTCATAGCAGGGTTCTACAAACCAAGCGTGCTGAAAATGTACATCCGGAGCATTGGATGCGTTGCTGCAATAGATTCTCGTCACCTAAATTTCTATTAGTTTTTTTTTTTTGGATTTAGTTTTAGTGGATTTGGTCTAACGTCAAACGGTCTGACACAAGAGTGCTTCATTAGTGAAGTGGAGTAGCATCTTAGTTTAATGAGTTATTTTTTCGTATATTATGAAGTTTAATTTTCATGATGAAGATGATGGGATATGTTATGTTCAACTAAAACAAGAATTGTAACAAAAGGAAATGGATAAGTTTTTCATTGCCCTCCTCCTTTCTCCAGTACAATATAAATAGTTATAATTGCATTTCATGGGTATATAAATCTATCCCTAACAAACTTGCCAGCCGGAGTATATTCTAGAACCATCAAGAGAATATATATTAAGCTAGATATTTCTCCAAGTACTTGGGCCTTGATCTTATGCGTGCTCCTCGTCTCAACCCATTATTTTCCTGTGTTGGTCTTGCTGGCCATTGGTCATAACATTGCCTTCCCCTGCTAGCGCAACCCTGAAGTCCGTGAGATCGACCCACGTAGTGTATTCAGGTGGAAAGTTAGCCCATTCCACCAACAATTGCTGGTATGACTGACCACCTTGCCAACATCGAACACTCGATCTGAACGATGACTGTCAGATTGTTCTTTCATACGATTCTGAGCACGCTGTAAATTTAATTTCAATTGTGCTAAAATCTTATCTCGATCCTTCAGTGCTTGTTTGTACTAGCGCAGCGTTGGTAGCCGAANAAGTATAGTAGTGTTATCAAGATAATGACATTCGTGTTGTGTGCTTAGATGGCATAAGGGCTCAAGTTGTTGAAAATATTATCCTGATCAAATGTTTTTTTTTAAATAATGTAACTATATATTAGTGATTTTCCCCTTGTTGCATTTTTTGCCCACAATTACGTAGATGTTTATTGTTAGTTTAGAATTAGAATTGTAATTACAGATGCTGTTGTTCCAGGATTAACAAACCAAATGCCCCTAATATGAAAATTCCATGTAGACTTTTAACGACTAGATGCTTGTGCTTGTGCATATTCACGACTTTTAACGACTCTTGCAAACTTATCAAACCACTCTCTGGGAGATTGTTTCAGACAGAGTTACTTTTTTAAGTTTACACACTCATCTTCAAAACCTGGAGGAAAGTCCATAAACTCATCTTTTAGTCCACTCAATGGAAGTCTGAATAGTGGTTTTAAACTAATTCTTAACCATGGAATGAAAGTCTTCAAAAAATTTTGATGTCTCTGATTTTTCTTTTAAGAGGTAAACCCAACAAACTCGTATGTAGTCATCAATAAAAGTAATAAACCACTTTTTTATATGTGAAGGCCCCCAGATATCAGTATTTTAATGAGGAGAATGCATTGAAATTCTTTGCAAGGTCTAACAGGATAAGGGGCACGAACGTGATTTGTCAAGAAATAGAACTTGGATTTTTTTTTTTTAATTTAAACTAGATAGTGGGAAAAAAACGTTTTAGGCAATGAAAATTAGGATGACCTAACCTATGATGCCATGACATAATCACATCATTATTAGAAACATAAACAGATTCACTTTCACGTTTCAGCCATAGAACCTTGTTTTCTCCAAGAGATAATCATTCTCTATCTCTAGCAGTGCCAATAGTCTTCCCCGAGGACTCGCTCTTGTATTTCACAAATCTTTGCAGAGAATTTAGCAACAGCCATTTATTTTTTACTTTTTTTTATATTGGTAATTCTTTTCACTTTTTCTAGTGCTTTTCATTTTTTTTTGTATTTTATTAATCTTTTATTTTTTTAGGATTTTTTTTCAAAATCTTTTTTTTTTTTTCAATTTTAAGAGTTTTTCCCAGTTTTTGTTCTTTTAGTTTTTTTGGGGTTTAAATTTTTATAAGATTTTTCTATTTTTAATATTTTTGGATTTAGTGGATTTGGTCTAACGTAGACGGCCTGATAGGAGAGTGCTGCTTCATTGGTGTATGATTCCGTTTCATAAAAGTCAAAGAAACTAGATTAAATTAAACTTCTTCCTGAACTTAAGCCATCATATGAATCATCTATGATAAGTGATAACAAATTTCCTTTTCGCTCATAAGATTGTTGTTGTTCACGTGCTTTGTTATCACTCCTATTATTATTGTCTTGTGTTTGCTCCTTTTTTCTTGGCAGTGACACATGTTTGATGTGATACTATCTCAGTGACAGCCTACAAGAGCTCCATTCTGCGATATTTTGCACTTCATTTCATTTTCATGTCCGAATAACACTTGCGATAAATGAAATATTGTGGTATATTATTTGCACTACTAGAAAAACACGCTTTTGCAACTAAAGTTAATTTCTTAAAAACTGGTGTTGTCGCTAAAGGTTGTTTATTTACGGAAATAACAATTCATTAAATTTCACACGCCTTCATCTCCGTCTTCCTCTTACACCCTAACCCTAAAATCGCCCTCCCGCACCTTATTTATAGTCGCCGCTCATTGTCAATTCGTGCCTCCTCTCATTTCTTTTGTAATGAAGTTTCTCATTCATTTTTCATTCTCAATCGTTGAATAAAGTTTTGAAATTTAACTAACAAGTCAAGTGTTTCTCTGTTTCCTTTATAGTTCTCAATTGTTTGAGGCATTTTTTTCTCCGAAAAATCACAACAAAAGAAAAATCATATCTGTTTGTAATTGAACTTGGGACCTCTCTTTCCTGCACCTATAATAGATTTTCCCTCAATTCCAGATCAGGAAGCCAAAGCTTCAAAACAGTAATTAAAACAAAATGAAAAAGCAGCAGAAAAATTAACAAAATTAGCA
>BMAC01000982.1:52559-77568 GCA_014905375.1 Phtheirospermum japonicum | reverse complement strand
CTAATAGAAATTTAGGTGACGAGAATCTATTGCAGCAACGCACCCAATGCTCCGGATGTTGTACATTTTCGGCACGCTTGGTTTGCATTAGTGGAAGCCAGGGGATTGTTTTGTAGAACCCTGCTATGAAAGTTGTCCAAGATTGTTTCACCTTTGGAAGAATGTGGGCTTCATGAGATCCATCGATTTCCATCTGTCCGAAAAAACCTGTCCCTCTTTACAATCCATCGTTTGCATACTTGTCATTTTTCGAATATAAATTCCAGTCTGATGCATTAGCTAATTTACCCATAAACTCAGCAGAACAGTAAAGAAGTCGTCGAACGACCACGATCATTCCGAAAAGCACCAGCATGGATTTTTATCTCCACTTTCCATTGCATATGGATAATAATATACATATCAGCTGCTCTCGGAATTCTCATAGTCGTATTAATTTTTTAATTTTTTGGATTTAGTTTTAGTGGATTTGGTCTAATGTTAAACGGTCTGACACAAGAGTGCTTCATTGGTGAAGTGGAGTAGCATCTTAGTTTAATGAGTTATTTTTCGTATATTATGAAGTTTAATTTTCATGATGAAGATGATGGGATATGTTATGTTCAAATAAAACAAGAATTGTAACAAAAGGAAATGGATAAGTTTTTCATTGCCCACCTCCTTTCTCCAGTACAATATAAATAGTTATATGCTCATGCATTTCATGGTATATAAATCTATCCCTAACAAACTTGCCTGCTGGAGTATATTCTAGAACCATCAAGACAATATATATTAAGCTAGATATTTCTCCAAGTACTTGGGCCTTGATCTTATGTGTGCTCCTCGTCTCAACCCATTATTTTCCTGTGTTGGTCTTGCTGGCCCATTGGTCATAACATTGCCTTCCCTTGCTAGTGCAACCCTGAAGTCCATGAGATCGACCCACGTAGTGTATTCAGGTGGAAAGTTAGCCCATTCCACCAACAATTGCTGGTATGACTGACCACCTTGCCAACATCGAACACTCGATCTGAACGATGACTGTTAGATTATTCTTTCATACGATTCTGAGCACACTGTAAATTTAATTTCAATTGTGCTAAAATCTGATCTCGATCCTTCAGTGCTTGTACTAGCGCAGCGTTGGTAGCTGAAAAAGGTACATACGTACTCAAATTTGGGGGCTCTCATTCCGGCCGAAGTGTGGTAAGAGGTGTTATACAAGTATTCGGCCCAAGCTAAATATTTAGACCATTGTGAGGGTTTATCCATGACAAACCCACGGAGATACATTTCCAAGGTGCGGTTCAGGCTCTCCGTTTGCCCATCTGACTGCGGGTGATATGACGAAGACATGTTCAAAGAAGTCCCTTGAAGTTTAAATAATTCGCACCAAATAGAACTCGGAAATTTTTTGTCTAGGTCACTCACTATGGAACGAGGAATACCTTTTAATTTTACCACTCCATTCATGAAGACTCTAGCCACTTTGCTCGCCGATGCATTCGGTGTTAACGGGAAGAAGTGGGCATATTTAGATAAGCGATCGATAACCACCAATATCTCTGTATACCCTAGCGAGTTAGGCAAACCCATGATAAAATCCAACGAAATATGCTCCCATATACGATTTGGTATAGGTAGCGGCTGCAACAAACCCGCCGGTGCCAAAGTAGATGTTTTAATCCGCCGGCTCACAAGGAAATGCTCAACATATGTGCGAATATCCTTTTGCATACCAGGCCAGAAACAACTCGCCGTGACTCGATGAAAGGTACGCCAAAAACCAGCATGACCACCGATGACCGAATCGTGAAATCCATTGGTCATAACAGGATATTTCGATCTAACTTGAGTGGGAGGTTTATGCTCTATCTTTCCTTTTTCAGTACGAACACAACATGTTGCTGGTATTGCTCAAGAAAGATAGATCAAGGTGGGGTCATGATTTTATCTTGTTTTTGCTCGTTTTTCTTGGTAATGACGCACTTATGAAGTAATATTCTCTCAGCTACAAGAGCTCCATTTTGTGGATTTTTTTTCTCAGATGAAGAAACTATTAGCTACCTCTATCTGTTTGCATCCAGGTAGCATATTAAAGTTGTTGCAATGTATTTTTGNAAAAACATGTGTTGTCGCTAAACATTGTTTATTTGCGGAAATACCATTTCATTTTGTCGCTTATATTTCATTAAATTTCACACGGTTTCATCTCCCTCTCACTTTTTTTCTCACGCGCCCTAACCCTAAAATCGTTCTTAAGTCCTTCCCGCACCTTAACTTATTGCCGCCGCTCATTTATCTTGGAAAGCTATTTCTCATTCCTTATTCGTTCTGGTGAACAAACAAATCAAGCTTTTCTCTTGRTCCTTTCTTGTTCTGAGTCGTTGAAGGCAATTTTTTCTCCGAAAAGTCACAGCAAAAGAAAAATGAACGGAAAACCCATTTGTAACTGAACTCTGGATCTCACTTCCTTGCTCATTTCTGTTTGTTTTTTTTTGCTACTGTTACGAAGCCTAAGATTCCTGATCTGAAATTGAGGGAAAATCTGAAATAGGTGCTAATTAATTAGTACACATTTGATTGTATTTTGAATTGATAAACCTTCTAACTGAGGATTAATTGTGTAATTGTTCTGCTTTTTGACAGATATCGATCAAGGAAATTCAAGTGAGTTTTTGACGGTTTAGAAGTATTCCAGATCTGGTTAGTTTATTTTTTTGTATATTTTTTTAAGCCTTTGTTGTATGTTCTTTTGAGCTAATCATAATTGGATTTCATTTAAAGTTGATTGGGTATGATTTGTTTGATGCTGGATGTTAATATGTGCTTTTCATAACAAATAAAAGAAACGAGAAGAAAAAAATGGAAGTTACACTACAAGGAACCGAGTTAAAAGGTCTGTAGATTGAATAGTTCTTAATAATGAATAAGTTTTACTAGTGGATTCTTAATTTTTTAGCTTGTTATAGATGTAAATATTTTTTTTTTCATTTTTTGTTAATTAATCATAAATGCTTATAGCAAATAAATCTGGAATCTGGATTATGTGTTTCAATTTGATTTTTTTTTTTTTGGTTTCCCTAATGTTTATTATGTATGGTTCAAGATTAGAAGGTGTGTGTATATGCTTGAGATGATTGAAGTGTGTAAAAGATGTTGAATCATCATGTTTCATTTCCATTTATTTTGACTATTATCTTGATCGCTGAAACTATTATCTTGATCATATGCTTTTTTAAATAATGCAAGTCTGTTTGTTAGTGATTTTTCTTCTTGTTGTTCCAGGATTAACAAACTAAATGCCTCTAATAATTGTAATTGTTTCTTAGTCAACCTGCCAATGGTGGTGTGGTTTAATAAACCTTTTCCGGTGAATCTGTGTTCTAGTCTATTCTTTTGTTGATGTTGATGATCTGTGATTATAATTTTATAATTTCAGGTATACATACATCGTGTTAGGATGAGGACCTGTAGCCCCACCTGTGTGGGATCATCTGGTGGAGCACAACCAGCACAAGATGATCCTCCTAGACTGTACTCTCATTGCGAGTCGGGTAATTTAAATTATCGAGTTACATTCATTCGTTCATTATATGTTGCATGTGGACAATTTCCAGCAATCTCCGTATATATAAGAGAACTGCGTTCTCTGCTATTTTTGTGTTGGATTGTGCCCAACAATGCACTAATATTCTGCACTAGCACTGCACTATTCATCGCGTTTTTCTTTTCTTTTTCTTTTTGTTGTTTTGTTTTTACAATTGTTTGTATTTTTTCCTTTAGTTTTAGATGTTGTAATTATTTTGTATTCCAATGAATTAATAGAAATTAATATTAAAATTAATTCTATTATATGTTTTAAATTTTTTAAAATAATATGAAGTTTTATTTTAACACGCTTCATAACGTATAGGCAGTGCACATACTCAAAAATAAAAACCAAAGAATAAAACACACCGTAGAGATTCATTCTTTAAAGAAAGAGAAAAGATAGTAAAAAATGAAAACAAAGAAAGAAACCCTAGCTTACATTACCGATGACGCTGAAAGGAAGGAGATGTATGAGAAACTGAAGAAGGATCTAATGAAGAAGGTGAGCGAGATTAAAACCTTTTTGCCTTTGAAGCATGCGCCATCATCTACAGCTCGTACGATTCAGAGCCCGAGGTTAGCCATTGCGGCCTGGGCGCAAGTGGTGCTCATCCGGAGATGGGCAGAAAATGGTGTGAACCAGGAAAGCTTCACCCGCCAGCGGATCAAGAAGAGCAAGGCAGAAGAAATTGTTTAACTCAAGTGAGTAACTCAAGAAATTATTTCACTAAATAGTACTATTAGTGCTATCAGGACAATGCTAATTGTGTTGTGTGCATATTTAAGGCATACATACATCATGCCAGGACCTGTAGTTAATTATATTAAATTATTGGGTCACATTCATTCATTATAGGACATGTATTTATACCATCCCCATAAATCTCCTTAAAATAGCGTTAACTGCTGAAACGTAAAAGTACAAAATTGTAAATTCATATACACAATTATCATGACTTTTTTTTGGCATTAATTTAATTAAATTAAATGTATGATTATGAATTTATTAATTTTGCGTTACAAATATTATATTAAATAAAATCACATATGAAATTTTGTATCGATTATAAATTAACAATTAATATTAAATAAATAATATTCTTTTTTAGAGCAAAATTTAATTCAGTTGCTGGAGATGGAGTGCAGGTTTTGCACTAGCATAGTGCAAAATTACCGGAGAAGATGGAGGTTTCGTACCCAGCCCACACCGAAGGATTTCCGACTGTAAGAGAATGATCAAGACGCCAATAATGTCACCTATAACAAGGATTTTTACAAGAGACTTCTATTTAATCAGGTTTACATAACATAAGCATCTGAGAACAATTTTTTTTTTTTACCTAGCCTACTCTCAGCAAAACTCATAATAAAGAATGTCTTGATAATACGATGCATAAAAAACCATTCTAAGCGCCACCAATGATATACCTAGCTAGTATTAGTCCGAGAGAGTCAATGTTACCCTATTTTTAATTTACTTTTTCACACCACCTAATACAACAACTACAAGTTTTTTGAACAATCAGAAAATACAGCCAGCCCCTTCGTCAGGGTCAGTAAAATTAAAACGGATTAACACAGAGTACAGATAAAAAAGCTACCCATTAAAGGTTAGTGGAAATTACAGACCCATTAAAACGACATTTTTTGGATTTTTGTAGTCACAATATCATTAGTCACCTTCGTTCTCCAAGTGAGAGGCACACTCAGTTTTATTACAGGAAAGTGACTTCCTCGTTGAGGGGGCGCCGGTTTGCCAAACCACTCTATGCTCTTGCTCGGTTGACCGTAGACTAAACTACGTCAGCAATTTCATCCTAATGTCTTTCTCTATATAGCCGTCACACTTCATCCAACGTGTATTCTTCACACAGCCTTCAAAATTCTCGTCCAAGCACCAGGACTCGTTAGTCAACCAGCCAATCCCGAGTCGACGGCTGGCACCTTCTCATGAGAAAAGGCGTCGTCTTACTCGATAGGAGGGGCGAACTCCTCGCTCAGATCGGGAATGACGTGACGTTCAGGTCGAGCTGGCGGGAAACCGAGGACGGCTTTTTTTCCGTGCTTCCGACTTAATGCTTTTATTATCCAAATCGGAAAACGGGCCAGGACAACACTATTGTTGTTCTTGGGCCAGAGCTAGCCTTAGGATCCATTCTAGTTGGTTTTGACATCCATTTTGTTTCGTTCGGCTCTCGAGCTGGTGACGTTCTTGTGTCCTTTAGGTTTTTGTTGAATTATTTCGACGCTCTTGGTGGGGAAGAATTGAGATCGATAGGCTCTATATCTTTTACAGAGGATACAAAATTCTAAGCCGATGCAATGGTTGGTGAGGTGGGGGACAATACAACCTCATTGGCAGATGCATTGATCAGTGAGGGAGAGTTAAGGTCAATAAGCTGTGGGGCCAGTGCTATTATTGTGCTGTATTTTTTCCAGTATTGCATCAGTATTTTGCACTAAAATATTGTGAACAGTTTTGCGCTAGAAATAGCAGTGAACTATTTATCTCGCTATTCTTTTTTTATTTTCTAATTACATATGTAATATGTTTGTCAAATATAAATTGGTAAAAATTAAGATTAAATGAATAAAATAATAGAATATTATTTTTTAGTTAGATGGAGTGCGTATTCTGCATTACAATACTAAAATATTACAGAATATTGGAGATGCTCTTATTTAGTTGAAATTGTGTTTTAACTCAACTTTTAAGAAAAATTCTTTACATATGTGGACGGAATAACTTAACATTTATGCAGCAAAAGTCGTTTGTATTTATAGCTTTTCTGGCAGTGATCTCAAGGGCATTCTTCTAATTGCCGCCTCGTCGAGGTCGAAAGGCCTGTTTGTGGCAGCAAGAACAAGAACCCATTCCGTATCCTTAGTGAGCAAGCCATCCCAATTCACCATGAACTCATTGTTTATCTTACGTGTCAATTCATGCTCAAACTCCTTTCTCCTCCCGAAAATGCTGTCAACCTTTTACACGAACGGTAAACAAGCTATTTTAAGACTAGTGCTTAAATTGTTGAACTTTTTCATCAGCATAAACCATACCCCGTCAATTAGCACAACACTAGGAGCAACTTTGCTGGGTAACGAGAATATAGCCTTCACGAATTTTTGAGATTCTCCATACCACTATATAATAAAAGAGTAATACTTAAAGTGAGATGCAGATGTATTGTATTACACAAGAATTACAGCTAAGGAATTTCACTGCTTTATAGCGAGATATTTAAGAAATTTGCACCAGCTTCGGTGGCCACAGCCTTGGCAAGCATAGTTTTCCCTGTGCGGGCATTGAGAGTCGGGTCATTTAAATTATTGAGTTACATTCATTCATTCATTCATTCATTATATGCTGTTTTAAGATAATTTCCAGTAATCTCCTTAGTATAGTGCTGAGTGCTATTTTTGTGCTGGATTGTGCTCAGCAGTACACCAATATATTGTGCACTAGCACTGCACTATTCATTGCACTATTCTTTTTCTTTTGATTGTTTTGTCTTTTAAATTGTTTTGTATATATTTATTACTTTCAAATATTGCAATATTTTTTTGTATTTCATTTAATTAATTGAAATTAATATTATAGTTATTTCAGTTATACTTGGCAAAAACTTCAAAATAATGTATGTAAGCCCTGTTATCTGCAGATATTTTTCTGTCAATGTGAAACTTGAAGCAATGTTGGTGTATTTGGTGTTTCATAAAAACAAGGAGTCTGCTAAGATCTCGACCAAATAGTTCTTTATAATGAATAAGTTTTACTAGTGGATTCTTATTTTTCTTAGCTTGTAATAGATGAAATATTTGTCATTCTTTTTGGTTAATTGATCATAAATGCTTATAGCAAATAAAAATTTGGGTAATGTGTTTTAATGTGATTTTTCCTAATTAGATAAACTGAAAATATTCACTCAATTTGATGTTGAATAATCATATTTTTATTTTATTTTTTCATTTCTTTTTGAGTGATTCACTCAGCTTGAAAAGTTTTGCTAGTGGATTCTTGTTTTTTAGCTTATTACAGATAATAAATCTGGAGTCTGGATAATGTGTTTTAATTTAATTTGATTTTCTCAAGGAACGAAATCGAATCAGAATCAACAACCGACATCCGCAAACAAAATTCTGGTATAGAAAGCTTTTGATCATAGTACCTTTGTAAAGTGTTGATCCGGGGAATGCTTTCCCATTAAAGTTGCTCTCACGAAACACGAATTTAGGGCGAGTAGGGCTAATGTAGCGCCATGATTTGGATAATACGCAGGTTTGAAGTGCCTCTTTTTGTGAGAGGAAACAGAGTATGTGGTGCAATATGGATTTTGGCAATTGGGATAACCTGTTACTCGAACCTTCGCTCTCTGCCACCTGTTTCTTCATCCCGATTGAATCCTGCATATGAACCCTAAAACCCCATTGCAGAGTAAATTTCAAATTAGTAGTTTTTCAACCATGGAAAGAATAAAAGAAAACTTTGATAATTTGTTAATTTCTAAATAAGTAATAATCGAGTCTGGTTTTCCCTAAAGGCCTAGGCATCAATCGAGTCTGGGTTTTCTGAAGAAGTTCTCTTTTCCTTATTTGTTCATCTTATTTTCTTTTACGGAACAGTTCTGTCCATAAACATACTGCATTTAGTTAAACTAGCTTGCGTAGTTAATTCCTAGTATTTAATCTGCTGGATTGTGCTCAGCTAGTGCACCAATATTCTGCACTAGTGTTGCACTATTCATTGCGCTATTCTTTTCTTTTGGTTGTTTTGTTTTTTAAAATTTTTATCTATATTTTTATTAGTTTCAAATATTGCAATTATTTTTGTATTTCACTTAATTAATAGAAATTAATATTATAGTTATTTCAGTTATCCTTGGCAAAAACTTCAAAATAATGTAAACCCTGTTATCTGCTGATATTTTTCTGTCAATGTGAAACTTGAAGCAATGTTGGTGTATTTGGTGTTTCATAAAAACAAGGAGTCTGCTAAGATCTCGACCGATTAGTTCTGTATAATGAATAAGTTTTACTAGTGGATTCTTATTTTTCTTAGCTTGTAATAGATGAAACATTTGTCATTTTTTTGGTTAGTTGATTATAAATGCTTATAGCAAATAAAAATCTGGATAATGTGTTTTAATGTGATTTTTTCTAATTAAATAAACAGAAAATATTCACTCAATTTGATGTTGAATAATCTTTTTTTTTTCTTCATTTCTTTTTGAGTGATTCACTCAGCTTGAAAAGTTTTGCTAGTGGATTCTTGTTTTTTAGCTTGTTACAGATGTAAATAAATCTGGAGTCTGGATAATGTGTTTTAATTAGATTTTTTTTTTTATTTACCTGATGTTTATTTTGTATGGTTCCAGATTGCGTAGAGGTGCGTGTATATGCTTGAGATGATTGAAGTGTGTAGTATATATGTTGTGACGTTTCATTTCCTTTCATTTTGACTGTTATCTTATCATTGAAACTATTATCTTGATTATATGCCTTTTTAAATAATTTAAGTATATTTTTTAGTGATTTTTCTTGTTGCATTTTTTGCCCATAATTAACCAGATGTTTATAGCTTCCACCCACTCCCCCTATGTGATGTAGTCACACTATTCAGCTAAAACTAAAGACGTAATGTTTAGTTTAGAATTAAAATTGTAATTACAGATGTTGTTCCACTATTAACGAACCAAATGCCCCTAATAATTGTAATTGGTTTTCAGTCGGTTTGCAATGGTGATGTGGTTTAATAAACCTTTGCTGGTGAATATCAGTTCTAGTCTATTAATTTGTTGATGTTGATGATCTGTGATTATACTTTTATAATTTCAGGTATACATACATCACCTGTGTGGGTTCATCCGGTGGAGCACAACCAGCACGAGATGATCCTCCTAGACTGCCCTCTCATTGCTAATCGGGTAATTTAATTATTGAGTTACCTTCATTCATTATATATGACACGCTGTATTTAGACAATTTCTGATAGAGTCAAGGGCCAAAGATTATAAATTGCAGAAAAAATAAAAAGGATAAAAAAGAAACAGAACAAGAACTCGCGTTCTCCTCAGGATAACTCCCGCCCAAACTTAAAGCCGAATCATAATATATTTCTCAATGCCTCATACAGAATAAGAAGACAAACTTAACAAGGAAAAATAACCCTAATAACATAATGCTACTAATGGGCTCAAGCCCATATTATTAACCTTTAAACTTTAACCTAACCAAACTAATAATAGATTAAATAAATAAGTTAAATAATGAAAAACAACGAGAGTACCGATTTGATCTCTTACAATTTCCTTAAAATAGTGTTTTGTGCTATTGTTGCGCTGGATTGTGCCCAGCAGTGCACCAATATTCTGCACTAGTACCGCACTATTCATCGCGCTTTTTTATTTATTTATTTACAATTGTTTGTATTTTTTCTTTTTAGTTTAGATGTTGTGATTATTTTGTATTTCAATGAATTAATAGAAATTAATATTAAAGTTAATTCAATTATATGTGTTAAATCTTTTAAAATAATATGGAGTTTTATTTGACGACAACAACAACAACGACAACAACAACAACAATAATAATAATAATAATAATAATAATAATAAAACTATTTTATTTAAAATACTACACATAAAATAGAAGATATTACATAAAATTACATTCAATGTTTTGACTCTAAACCATGTCAGCAATTTCAACTTAAAGTCTTTCTCTATATAACCCTCGCACTCCATCCAATGTATATTCTTCTAACAGTTCTCGAAATTCTCGTCCAAGCACCCGGACTCGTTAGTCAGGGTGCTATCGGAATCCTGCATCTCGCTATGCCTCCTCTTCTGCCAACCGGCCAATCCCGAGTCGATAGTCGGCACCTTCTCGTGAGAAAAGGCGTCGTCCGACTTGATAGGAGGGGTGAAATCCTTGTTCAGGTCGAGCTGGTGGGAAACCGAGGACGTTTTTTTTACCGAGATTTCAATTTGGTTTCGTTCAGCGCTCGAGCTGGGGACGTTCGTTGTGTCCTTTGGGCTCAAGTTCAGGATRTTAACATCTGCTATGTAAATGTCGTCAACACTTGTTCGAATACAAACTGCCGCAGCTCGGATTTTCTTCTCTCTCCATTATCATTGCCCGCGTTAACTGCAAAGGAAGACAAAAATGATGAGAGCATAATAAAATAGAGAGAATTTAACAAAAAAGTATTTAGAGTTGGATTGATAGATACCATTTTTTTTAACTATAAATGAATCTTGGAAACAACTATTCACATAKATTTGACCCTTTGTACAAAAAACAAAAAACAAAAAAACAAAACAAAAATAACACGTCATCGTAGACATGTACGAACACACTCTCTGAATTTTATTATGAAATGGATTTAAAGAAGGTTGCATTAAAGCAAACATACCTTTATTAGTTCCCTACTCGGAGATATTAGTGCAATGCTCCTCCCATGGCATTCCCGCAACCAGTTATCAACGGCTTTCGAAACACTTGTTATTGATGCAGTGAGTTCTAACTTGCTAAAGAAATTCAGAACTTCAAGGGCTTCTCTTGGTTCTTCGTAAATCGTGTCTCTTCCTAATATAACGCCAGTGCTATTTGTATTCTTTTCCGGCAGTACATCAATATTAATATCGTGAACAGTTTTTTTGCGCTGGAAATAGCGCGCTGAACTATTTATCACACTATTTTATTTATTTACATATGTACTATGTTTGTCAATTATAAATTGATAAAGATTAAGATAGAAGAATAAAATAATAAACAATAGAATATTATTTTTTTTAGTGAGATGGAGGTGCATATTCTGCAGTACAGTACTACAATAGTGCAGAATCTGCACTAAAGTAGTGCAGAATATTGGAGATGCTCTTATTTAGTTGATATTGTTTTTTAAGAAAAAATCTTTGTTTATATGGACCAATTAACTTATGCAGCAAAAATCTGCTTCAAACTTTTCAAATTACGGCAAAATTGCAGATCCCGTACATTCGACACCAATATTATGCCAATAAATTGATTGTGCTTGTTCATTGCACCAATATTATGCAACAACGCCTCCTTATTCATCGCTCTATTCTTTTCTTTTTGTAGTTTTTTTTTCTTCAGATTTTTGTATTTATTTTCATTAGTTTGTAGCTATAGTAATTATTTTTATATTTCAATTTAATAAAAATTTAATATTAATGTTAATTCAATTATATGTGGTAAATTTTTTAAAACAATATGATATGTAATTTTATAATAATAAATAAATAAAATACAATGAGATTTAAAATACTACAATAAAATTAAAAAGATTTCATAAATGACATTGTAAAATGCCGAAACATAAAATTACAACAACAATAAAATCTAAATAAAACAACTAGAATAGATAAATTCACATAAAATAACAAAATATAAGATTATTATGAAGTTTTATTTTTATTTTGTATTAATTATAATCAAGTTTAGCATATTATTATGAATTGTTGTTGTAGTTTTGCATTAATAAATATTATTTCAAATAAAGTTACATATGCAATATGTATATCAATTAATAAAAATAAAAAGTTTGAATGAATAAAATAAGGAATATTATAAGTTAAATAGTCAAGCTTATCTCCGGATATATTCATACTTTCTTTTTTCGTTTTCTTTTCTTATGGAGATGTATTGTAGATTTGTCTAACATCACTAACAGATCTAAGAAATTGAAAGTGATACTGGCAAAGGAAGAGTTGTCGGATGATGTTGATCTCGATTCGGTTGAACACATGACATATGGCTTTTCTGGCAGTGATCTCAAGGGCATTCTTCTAATTGCCACCTCGTCAAGGTCAAAAGGCCTGTTTGTGGCAGCAAGAACAAGAAGCCTTTCCGTATCCTTAGTGAGTAAGCCATCCCAGTTCACCATGAACTCATTTTTATCTTACGTGCCAATTCATGCTCAAACTCCTTTCTCCTCCCGAAAATGCTATCAACTGTTTACATGAGTGGTAAACAAGCTATTGTAAGAGTAGTGCCTTCACGAATTCTTCAGATTCTCCATACCACTGTAATAAAAATTTAATACTTAAAGTGATGCATGGGTGTATTGTATTACACAAGAATGACAGCTAAGGAGTTTCACTGTGTTACTGACCTTTGAAGTGATACTGGAAAGTGAGATATTAAAGAAATTTGCACCAGCTTCGGTGGCCAGTCTTGGCAAGCATAGTTTTCCCTGTGTGGGCATTGTGGGTCAGGTCATTTTAATTATTGATTTACATTCATTCATTCATTATATGACATGATGTATTAAGATAATTTCCATCAATCTTTTGAGCTGGATTGTGCTCAGCAGTACACTCATATATTGTGCACTAGCACTGCACTATTCATTGCACTATCCTTTGTCTTTTGATTGTTTTGTCTTTTAAAAATTGTTGTGTATATTTTTATTACCTTCAGATATTGCAATAATTCTTGTATTTTTTTAATTAATTGAAATTAATATTATAGATAATTCAATTATATGTGGCAGACTTTAAAATTACTATGAAGTTGTTATTATTGTTCTGTAAATTTAACATATTATTATGTACTATTATTTTAAATAAAAGTATGCATGCAATATGTTTATCAATTATAAAATAATAGAAACGAGAATTAAATGTATGAAATAAGGCATATTATAGGATGTTTTTCCTCAGTTTAAGATCTAGTGTAGTTGCCGGATATGGATTGCGGTTTTTGCACTATTACAAAATCTGTAGTGGAATAGTGCAAACTGGCATTACCGGAGATGCTTATATTTCATTCAAAGTCATTATATAATTTGTTCAAATATTTATGTGCGACTACTCATGTATGAATATCTCTTGAAGATCTGTACTTTTCAATTGCTTCTGCTAGGAGAATATATATTATGGTTTATTGTACAACATATGTAATATTACAAATCTGTATTACATCTGTAGTATAATTTGTGATTGTATACATCTGTAATATGTTGTACTTCTCATTATATAATCATATATGTAATATTAACTATTTTTTCCTTTCTTGCAGTGCAGTTGATAATCTTTCGCCGAACGCCATCATAGTCCCAACACGGTCAGAAGTTTAAAACTATGTCACCATGTTTTAAACTGGAAAAAAATGGGAAAAAGAAAAGAAATTAGAGTTTCAGAGTAAATTACTTTTTTCGCCTCCATCTCTTCAGCCATGGCCGCTACCCTTCTGACCTCCAACAGTGTATCGTTCTTAGGCTTGAAGCAGTTTTCAACCTGCAATCAAAAAACCTTAAAGATTAGAACGAAGAGTTTTCGGTTTAAACAAAAGTGAAGGCCAATTGGGAAGCAAATTGCTAGTTTAGGGGACAAGTGATGATGTTAGATGATAATGGCCAATAAAATATTTGGATTCTAACTAGTGTTTCTTATAAAGAACATATTAGGCAGTGATAAGTCTAGTTTATCGCCGGCAGGCTCATATATATCCTTTCTGATGCAATTATTATAATGCAATTTCATAATTTTATTAAGCAAATAGCAACGCTGGATAAGATTTACTCCAATCAAAGAGTACTCCATATCCAACATTATATATGGATGTCAGCAGCAGGGCTTGGGAAATGGAGTAGAATTTGGTAGATATGTTGATCAATATAAATTGAAGTGTTAGCTAAATTCCATTAATACCAGAGGAAGATGAAGGATTTCATCTTGGCCAAAAGTGTTTTAGTCCTATTTCTGGAAACTATATTCATCTGTTGCATTGTTCAACTTACACTAGCTTTCATTTTTCATTGTAATTGCAATGTGGACGTCAAGATTGCAATCCAATGTTTTAAGTTATTTAGAAAAACTAAATAAGTGATTATATATTTAAAGTTAAGCAATATATATTTAAATTATCTAATTATTTCTCAAATATAGATTATTATTATTATTAAAAAAAAGACATGGTTCATAAAAATATTGCTATTCGTTGAAATGTAGTTTACAAATTATAAAATATTTAGTTGTACAAAATATTCACACGCTATTATCCGACTTGCAATAAAATAAAATAAGAAAATGTGAGACCATAACAATTATGCACTATTAGCTCAAATATATAAAAATTGTAAGATAATGATTTTAAATCATGAACCTTAAAATCAAAGTCATGTAATAGTAACAATTTTAACAAATTGTAAACTCCTATTGCAAAGAATTTAGCAAACTCATATCGTACATAAACAACAGTAAACTTTAATGACATACATGTATAATCTTAAATTCTAGTCATTTACACTAAATAGTAAACTTTAATAACATACATGTACAATAGTAAGTTCTAGTCATTTACACTAAATATTACAGTAGGTTTTTCATCTTATTCTAGAGATGACATGAAATAATATAATCATCACAATATAACGCGATTAAACTCATAAAAATTTGAGAATCAAAAAAATAGTATATCTATTAAAATAAATAAAAAAAATTAATATTACAACAAATACCTTAAATGTTTTAATCCTCTGATTTTCTAAAAACTTGAGGTAAGCACTTATATAGAATATCATGATCAATTCTTTATATAAACTTAACCAATGATAATTTTATTATTAAAAAGGGACAAAATATAGGAAAAAAAGATTGGCTTTGTCGTTTTCTCTTATGTTCACACAAATTCATATTTAGTCAAAATACACTTAAAAATATTTCTCATATATATATATATATACTAGTTTAAAACCCGTGTATTACACGGGATTTATAGAAATACTAAATATAAAAGTATTTGTAAAAATTATAAAGTTCAAAATTGAAAATAAAATATTGAGAAGATGTCTCAATAGTACCCTGTTCAATTTATTAATTATTATAATTATTAATTAATATTATATTTTAATATTTAGATTAAATTCGTTAATAATTATATTTACATACTTATAAAAATTCAAAAGATGTCACATTTTCAACCTGTCTCTAATATATACTAATTAATAATTATTAAATCTTTTTATATTTTTACATTTAGATTAGTTTTGTTAATATAGTTACATACTTTGAAAAATTTAAAAATATTTAAAATTAACTAATATTATATAACTTTATTTTATAATATTTAGATTGAATTCGTTACGAATATTTAGTTACATACTCCAATTATTTCAAATATATCATAATTTAGTATACAAAATATTTAAAATTTCAAAAATAAATTATTTCAGCTTTTATTATAAATACAATTTATATAATTATTTTCATAAATAAGTTTTTTTTTGTAATTAAAATTATTTCATATGCAAATATCTCTTTAATTAAAATACTTAATTTAAGTTTTTTCTAGTAATTTAATATGAATTATTTATATTTTTATATTAGGAGTATAAAAGAAGATTATTGAATTAGACAAAATATAATAAAAGAAAACTATTAATTTAGGCTAAATATAATAAGTTAAGTATATATTAGGCACGGATATCACATAAGCAAAAATCATCATTTTTTTTTAATTATTATCCAAGTGAAGCATACACATAAATTAGGAGGATTTTGCATTAATATATACTTGTTTAACACCCGCGTATTATATGGGACTTATCAAAAGATAAATATAAAAAATATTTATGATAAATTACTGAATTTTAAATCTAAAATAAAAAATTAAAATAATGTATTATGAACCCGTGCCTTGTACATGTCTAATCTATTTATTAATTATTACAAATATTAAATAATTTTGTATTTGATATTTAAATTAAATTCATTAATAATCTTAATTACATACTTACAAAAATTCAAAAGGCATCACATTCTAAACTCGTATCTAATATCTATTTTATTAATTATTATTATTATTAAGTCATTTTATATTAATGTTTAAAATAAATTCGTTAATAATTATTAGTTACTTATTTTGAGATATTCAAAAAATGTTATACTTTCAACCCGTGTCACATTTTACTGGTGCCTAATCAATGTTTATTAAGTTTATTAAATAAATAGTATAAATTTAATTATAAATTGAAAAAATAAAACAACTTTAAATTTTTTTTAAAAATCAGGTCGGGACGCTAGTGACAAACGCGTCCCGCCCATTAAAATTAATTTAAAAAATTGAAAAAATGGGACGCTAGTGACAAACGGGTCCTGGACCTTTTTAATTAAAAAAACATTGGGGCCGTTTTGAAAAAAAAAAGTTTTGGGAGGTCGGGACGCAAGTGTTAAACGCGTCCCGGGTAAAATTTATATATAAAAAAAAAAGTTATAAATCGGGACGCATTTGGCACAAACGTCCCGGGTGAAAATTAATTATCAAACGTTAATTAAGTAAAATTAATTGTTCTTACTAAATTGGATTCATAATTTCAAATGCTAATACAATGAAATATGATCTTAATTAATGTTCACATCTTAATTTAATTTTAAAAAAAGTTCCAACGACTGATTTGGCTCAACCATTCAAAATTTCAGGACAATTTTTCTTTTTTTCCTTTTATTTTCCCAAGCTCCACCCCACCCCACCATACCATACGCCACCCCACGATATCATATTCTGGAGAAAAGAAAAGGGGATCTCCATTAGCCACCCCACCATACTCCACCCCACCATACGCCACCCCCACAATTCTTTAATTGCTCCAGGTGTGATTTTTTTTTTTTTGCCTCTATTGTTGAACTTATTAATTTTATACTGTGCCTCGATCTGCATAATACGAATAACAAAATTATTTACTAGTCCCGTGATTGTACTTACAAAATATTTTATTTAGTTACTTATTAAAGGGAACCGTAACTAGATAATCATTAATTTTATAGTCTAGCAAGGTTTAATTCATATTTGTGGTTCACATAGGATAGGGCGGCATTCGAATACTAAAAAGCAGGCTAATTGAATATTCAACTACCGTGGACCAACTCTCACAGCTGCCTTGTTTTTTCCACTAAAACCTTCCATTATAATTGCTTATTTACCATATTTTCTGATATTTCAATTTGTTAGATGAATAAAAATAGAAATTTTAATTGTTAACACTATATAAAAAAAAAAGGTGAAAATATCTGAACTATAAAAGTTCGAGTTCTGATCAATATAAAGAGTGGAATCATTTGAACTACAATATCAATGATCCTAAAATCATGATTCTATAATATAGACATCATATTATTACAAAAAAAAAATAAAATAATAATAATAATATGAGGTATGGAATTAGATTTTTGTATTACAAAACTGATATATTTCGGTTTACAGGTATGGAATATGAAGAAGTTGAAAAGGACTTTGTGCCACAAGTTGGCGATACCTTGATACCAAAAGTCGGACAAGAGTTTGAGTCGCATGAAGAAGCTTACAAATTCTATAACCGGTATGCACGAGAGACTGGATTTAGTGTACGCAAGAACAATAGCAAGAAAAATAAAGAAACAAATGAAGTGTACTGGAAAGAATTTTGTTGTTCAAAGGAAGGAAAAATAGATTACAGCGTGCAACAAAAGTACAAAGATCTTGAGCCGCGTTATTGCACTCGCAAACGAGGTGAAACAAGGGTTGGTTGTGAGGCACTCTTACAAGTTGTTAAGCAACAAACTGGACATGGGTGGATCATAAGTGGTTTTGAGGAGAAGCATAATCATGTTTTGACAACTCCGAGGAGAGTCCATTTGCTAAGATCGCATAGGAAAGTTTCAAAGGCAAAGAAGGCTCTCATACAACAACTTATAGAGGCAAATGTTCCTACATGTCAACAAGTGAGGCTCATGGAAATTGATTCAGGGGGTCCTGAAGCAATTGGTTGTACGGAGAGGGACCTTAGAAATTATGAGAAAGATCTATGCAAAGAGTTGGCTGGACACGATGCAGACATGTTAATAGATCAATTCTTGGCTGCAAAAGAGATTAATCCAGACTTTTACTTCGATTATGAGACTGATGATGATGGGAAGCTATTACGATGCATTTGGGCCGATTCTCAGTGTAGGCGGTCATATGCGTCATTTGGTGKGGTTGTTGTGTTTGATACAACTTACAACACAAACAAATATAGTATGATTTTCGCGCCTTTTGTTGGTGTTAATAATCATGGTCAAACGACAATATTTGCTTGTGGGTTATTGAGCAATGAGACGATAGACTCATTTGTTTGGTTGTTTTCCAAGTTTTTAGAAGTGATGCCTAATGAAGTTGCACCACCAAGAGTGATTATTAATGATCAAGATGCTGCTATCTCAAAAGCAATTGCAATAGTCTTTCCAAGTGCAGTGCATCGATATTGTTTGTGGCACATTCTTAATAAGTTTTCAGAAAAAATTAATGTGATAAAGTTCAACGAGGAGTACCACAAGTTAGTGAACATTATCAGATATTCTGAGACCGTGGAACAATTTGTGAACAGTTGGACCGAGGTGATGTCCAACTCTGAGTTGGATTGCAACGACTGGTTAAGTTCAGTGTACGAAATAATAACTCGATGGGTGCCAGCTTATGTGAAGTGTTTTTTTAGTGCTGGAATGTCGAGCAGTCAGAGATCGGAGTCTGGGCACTCATTTATCAAGAAGTACGTCAATAAAAAACAAACTTTAGTTCGGTTTGGTGCTTCATTTAATAGAGCTTTAAGACACCAACGCCATGAAGAATTGATTGCAAATCACGCAGACCTGACTGAACGCCCTAAACTTGCGACAATACACTCTATGGAGGAGCAAGCGGTGAAGGCGTACACGAAGTACGCATTCTTAAAATTTCAAGATGAGTTTCAAATGAGTTTTATTTATTATTGCCAAAAGGTATCATCATGTGATAGTTTAAAAATGTACTCGATTGTTCAATATGAAGGAGGTTCATCAACAGCAATCGGTAACCATCGAACCATCAGGTACCATCCATCAGAGGACATATTGGAGTGTAGTTGTGGAATGTTTGAATTTTACGGGTGGCCATGTAGACACATTCTTGCATTTTTGATCAAGAAGAAACAATTGATGGTGTTGACAGAGAAGTATATTCTAAAACGATGGACCAAAAAGGCCATGGTTCGGTCAATTTACTCCGTAGGTGAATCGAACGTTGAAGTGACGGGGAGATCGATGATGGTTTGGAAATCAATTTTATCACAAAAGACATCAATGTTGATTGATGATGTTGTTTTGACTGAAGAAAGAAGTATATATTTGGACAAAGAGATTGGTAGATTGCTACGCATAATCAATGAGTTAGACATTGGCCCGTCAGTGGACATTAGCAATATTAGAGGAAAGACCATGAGCAGTACCCCAATTGTTCGTGAACCAAGAATAGTAAAAGCCAAGGTAAGTGGAAAGCGGTTAAAAACATCAAAAGAAACGGCAATTTCAAAACAGGGGAGGCAGTGCAAGGTTTGTGATGGTGTTGGTCATAATAGGAGAACGTGTCCACAATTGAAAATTTCACAATCTCAAGTGACAGATACAGATAATGAGGCTGATGATGACGAGATTGATGATAACGAGGTTGATGATGATGAGGTTGATGAAGGTATGAACTTATATGATTCAAAATATACACTAAGTTAGCTTTTTTAGTTTTTATTTTTTTCCTGTTATAGCGTTTAAATAAGGCTTTTTTATTTTTCAGGGGATTAATATGAAGAACACAAGTCAAGTCACCATTCAATTTTGTGGTGTTGATGCCTTCATATGTTTATAGTCTCTTTATTTATCATTTCTTACAAATTCTAATTCGTATATTTCAATTTTGGAAAATTTTGAGTATTGTCGGACTAGTGGATATTTAATGTTAGTTTGGTTCTAAGATTTTTTTTAAATGGAGTTATTTGGAACGTTGATATACTTAAATGGTTTATTTTACTAGAATTTGAGTTGGGTGTTTTGATTGATTTTTGTATTTATTTTCAAATTGATATCCATGCAAAATGTGCTCTGTGGACTCCCAGTATTATAACCTACAATGTGCATGTGTCTGTGACCGTAGTTTCATTTAGTTTCATTGACAATTTGCGTGTGGTTTTTTTTCCCCCCTTTTTTATAAGATGACAGTAAGGTAACTTGGATTAATTTTTTTTGGAAGTTTAGAAATTGTAGAGGGAAAAGTTAAGAAGCAAGAAAATGCGGCTTTGGAAAGTCTTGACCAAGTAGGATCCGATTGACCTGTTGTGGCAAAATTTGTTGATATGGGGTAGGATTTTTCTAATTTACTAACACAGTAGAAGTGACGAGTTAGTCTTATTAATTTATCGAGGAATTTTGTTGTTAGCGTTTTTTTGTGCTTCCGTTAGTCCGTTGCATAATCGAGCGAATTGAGGTTAATTTTTAGTTTACCTCTGAAGGATCGGACTAAGGTGGTGTTAAAAAGCTTCATTTTACTTGCTCTTTTTCCGGCATAAATGTAAACGGCTTTCGCGTTTTGAAGAGGAATAACTCTACATTGATTGAATTCTTAGTGTTCAAGTAAAAAACAAAAAAGTTGATGTTAGTATGTTAGTGATGTCAACATGTCCCTTTCAATTTGTTTTCTTGATGTTGAAGGAATGTTTTCTTTGCCTGAGAAGTAGCTTTCGTTGTTGTTTTCCTGCTGAGGAACTTGTCAACCCAGGCAATACTGAATGCTTGTGTTTTCTCACCTTCCTGTAAACTTGTTTGAATATTTATCGATCTTCAATTGGATAAAGACTTGATTTTAATATAATTAAACTTGAACAGAAGCATACTGTCCAGTCTGTTCTATTGCAACTTTTGGAATATCTTTTCAAAGAAATTCCTTTGGCGACCATTGCAGTTGGGCCAAAGCACGCATCCAATTTCATCGTATATTCTCGAATCAAAGCTAGTAGTATTACTGTATGATTTGGCAGAGGCTGATTCTGATTTATGCTTCGTTTAACCAAAAGCGTGATTCTGATTATTTTTTGTAAGATGACAGTAAGGTAACTTGGATTAAATAATTTTTTTGTGTCATATAGCTTTCTAAAGATATAATCTCACAACAGCATGAATAAATATATCACAAGTCCAGACACTGTAAAAGAAAAAAAAAATCAAATAGTTCCTTAAACTCTCATATTACTATGTCTGAAACTAAAAAGATTTAAACTCGGACAATGTAAAAGAAGAAAAAAACCAAATGGTTCCTCAAACTCTCATATTACTATGTCAGAAACTAAAAAAAAAACAAAAGATTTTATCTTAGACAACAGAGTATCGGCCAGGCTCTCAACGACTCAGAATCTGCGACCCCTTTCGACTAGGGCCACGTTGATCCGAAGAGGGCTTCTGATCCGGGCCTGATTTACAACATATATACACAAGATTATCTTCACTACTTGTGTAGCTTAAATTACAAATCCTCACAGGTGACACTTTTTGCTGGCAAGAATATAACTTGCCAAGCTGCTTCTCATTTTCGACCTGGTGACTTAAAGCTCCTTTTCCCCGATCCCACAATCCTGCCAGGCGGGTAATACTGCCCCCACGTCGTGAAGGCCGTCAATTTCGAATACTAAATCAGGCCCAGCCTCTCCTTGTGCGTCACCTTCCATCGAGCATTATGCGGAAAATCGTTTATCTCCAACTCATGAATATTGCTCGGGTATCGCATCAGCCTGAATCTTCGCCAAGTTATGCTGCAGGTTCATAGTGCCCCGCCAGGGCTGCCGTCCCAGCTGCCCCATCACCGGTGCCAGCTGATAGCCCAACCACAGAGCCGCCAACCACCGGCACCACGCCCGACATCGTCAAATTAAGAACATTCGGCAAAGAAACATGCAACCCCCTACCGTTCGAAATGATCTGGGTGGCCGAAATTGAAGACGGGCCCGCTTTAGAAACAGCGGCATCAGCGGCTTGAGCCATAGCCGCCTGCTGAGAAATATCGCCACCGGCTTTCCTAATCCCGTCATCTTCATAATCAGAATCAGATTTATCCTCCTCGAACCCATACTCCCTTGTCTGGGCTTTCTTGGCCGCCTTCTTAACTTCGTCCTCCTCGTTGAATTTGAACACACTACCGCCGTATGTTGTAACCCAAATAACCCAGTCTGCATTCTCAAAAAAAAAAATTTAAAACAATTTATCGAACTATTTGAATAATGAAGAAATTACATGATTAATTAGTTCAACAAATAGAGGAAATAAAAAATAATAATAAGAATTAAACACCTGGAGTCGGAGAGAGAGCCGAATGATGAATGCGGATGCTTTGCCTTGGGATGAGCTTTTGACTTGAGAGAGATCCCCTTTTCTTTTCTCCAGAGTTGTAAATGATGAATGGGGATGACTTTTCTTTTCTCCAGAATTGTGGGGGTGGCGTATGGTGGGGTGGAGTATGGTGGGGTGGCTAATGGAGATCCCCTTTTCTTTTCTCCAGAATATGATATCGTGGGGTGGCGTATGGTATGTTGGGGTGAGGTGGGGCTTGGGAAAAGAAAAGGAAGGGGAAAAAAAATTGTCCTAAAATTTTGAATGGTTGACTGTTGCCAAATCAGCAGTTGGAACTTTTTTCCCTCCCCACTAGGGGGAGGGGATCATTTATATATATATATTACAATTTCAACAAACCAACTAAACCAACTCAAACATTATCCTCATTTCTTGAGGCGATATGCCCACTTCACACAGCGCCTTTACATATATGATCTCAACATATTTATAAAATATTGTAGATGAGTTAATGTAAAGCTAAACCATGGAGCCATTATGCAAAATATCAATTTTTCTGATTGTAGAAAGAATTTAGTTATTCGATCAAAAAAAGAATTGTATTTTGTGTTTTGAAATCGAAATGAGGGAGGTAGTTATTTATAGTGATAATATTTATGCATTTTTATTTATTATAATATTTTGTATTTTTACTCAGCCTTTAAAATAACTTCAAAGAAAGGATTTTCGGTTATAATGGAAGTTTAAATATTTTAAATTTATATCATTATTATTTTCCAACATGTTATCAAACAACTTCTAGAAATAATTCATACAAAAAAAATTATAATATCTTTTACCAAAATTAAAATATTACTAATTGAAATTACAAAAGTGTACCAAAATCTACCAATATTAATAAATCATACCAAAATAATACAAATGATCTTCTATAAAAAAAACAAATAAATAAAACCTCATAACAAAATTAAAAGGAATAAAACTGAATTTATTTACAACAAACTTTGAACTACAACAAAATTGATTTGAATTAAGAAAGAATTGAAAAAAAAACTTTTTTCAATAGTTTTACAAGTTTATTAACTGAATTTAAGATTTATTATTATTATTATTATTATTATTATTATTATTATTATTATTATTATTATTATTATTATTATTATTATTATTATTATTATTATTATTTTTATCATCAGAACAAAATATATATTATAAATTTCTAATCAAATTTAAGTAAAAAGTTAATGATATTTCCATAATTATTAAAAATAAATATATAAAGAATTATTTTTATTTTTATTTTAATAATATCACTTTTAATATAGATTGAGAGTCAATCAATTATTCATCAAAAATTAAATTAAATATAGATTAAATGTAGGTACCATATTTATTTAATTTTAATTAATGAGATTGAATAATAATTTTTATTTGATTTGTTATATATCTTATCATTAATGTCAATATCAATTTATAATATATAGATTGCACGATTTCAGCCAAAAAAAATAAATGTATTAATTGAGATTAAATATAATATTAATTACACTTCATTGTTGTATATATCTTCCAATTAATTAGTTTTTTATTTTATATAAAAATGATTTGTACCTAAATGAATATAGACTTATTTTGAAAAAAGAAAATTGAGTATTCAATTAAACTTATTAATTGAAATAAAGAAAATGTGATTATTGATTTCTCATATACAATAATTAATTGAATTATTCCTAAATTAACCGCTATCATACAAATCATAATCGAATTTGGAAAGTTGACCTCTATCATACAAATTATTATAAATCATTATTTCAATATTCTTAACTCAACCTTTTTAGTATGAATTGATTGGTTATAATCATTTATAAAAAAAAAAATAAAAATCCCTAAATTAAGGAAAGTTGACTTTGTATATTTAGCCTTTGTAAGGTATAAACATAATTAGAGTAATAATATAATTAAGAAATTTAATTGATCATAATAATCAATCTTAATTTTTATTAGGAAGACTTTAATTACTAAGATTTGAGAAATAATTTGGTTAATCTTAACTTTCATAGTTGACTTTAATAATGGTGTGTGTGTATATATATATATATATATATATATATATATATATATATATATATAGGATTAGGTTCAAATAGATCCCACGTCAATATATGTCCAAAATACCCTTTTTAATTAAATAATGCATTATTTTACATTATTACCATGCCTGACATGTCATGATCTCAACCATCAAGATTATCCAATCTAATGGTCAAGATGAGTCCCTAGGTTCACATATATATGACATGGTTCCATTT
>BMAC01000982.1:21685-52534 GCA_014905375.1 Phtheirospermum japonicum | reverse complement strand
AAAATTTTGAATGGTTGACTGTTGCCAAATCAGCAGTTGGAACTTTTTTCCCTCCCCACTAGGGGGAGGGGATCATTTATATATATATATTACAATTTCAACAAACCAACTAAACCAACTCAAAACATTATCCTCATTTCTTGAGGCGATATGCCCACTTCACACAGCGCCTTTACATATATGATCTCAACATATTTATAAAATATTGTAGATGAGTTAATGTAAAGCTAAACCATGGAGCCATTATGCAAAATATCAATTTTTCTGATTGTAGAAAGAATTTAGTTATTCGATCAAAAAAAGAATTGTATTTTGTGTTTTGAAATCGAAATGAGGGAGGTAGTTATTTATAGTGATAATATTTATGCATTTTTATTTATTATAATATTTTGTATTTTTACTCAGCCTTTAAAATAACTTCAAAGAAAGGATTTTCGGTTATAATGGAAGTTTAAATATTTTAAATTTATATCATTATTATTTTCCAACATGTTATCAAACAACTTCTAGAAATAATTCATACAAAAAAAATTATAATATCTTTTACCAAAATTAAAATATTACTAATTGAAATTACAAAAGTGTACCAAAATCTACCAATATTAATAAATCATACCAAAATAATACAAATGATCTTCTATAAAAAAAACAAATAAATAAAACCCTCATAACAAAATTAAAAGGAATAAAACTGAATTTATTTACAACAAACTTTGAACTACAACAAAATTGATTTGAATTAAGAAAGAATTGAAAAAAAAACTTTTTTCAATAGTTTTACAAGTTTATTAACTGAATTTAAGATTTATTATTATTATTATTATTATTATTATTATTATTATTATTATTATTATTATTATTATTATTATTATTATTATTATTATTATTATTATTTTTATCATCAGAACAAAATATATATTATAAATTTCTAATCAAATTTAAGTAAAAAGTTAATGATATTTCCATAATTATTAAAAATAAATATATAAAGAATTATTTTTATTTTTATTTTAATAATATCACTTTTAATATAGATTGAGAGTCAATCAATTATTCATCAAAAATTAAATTAAATATAGATTAAATGTAGGTACCATATTTATTTAATTTTAATTAATGAGATTGAATAATAATTTTTATTTGATTTGTTATATATCTTATCATTAATGTCAATATCAATTTATAATATATAGATTGCACGATTTCAGCCAAAAAAAATAAATGTATTAATTGAGATTAAATATAATATTAATTACACTTCATTGTTGTATATATCTTCCAATTAATTAGTTTTTTATTTTATATAAAAATGATTTGTACCTAAATGAATATAGACTTATTTTGAAAAAAGAAAATTGAGTATTCAATTAAACTTATTAATTGAAATAAAGAAAATGTGATTATTGATTTCTCATATACAATAATTAATTGAATTATTCCTAAATTAACCGCTATCATACAAATCATAATCGAATTTGGAAAGTTGACCTCTATCATACAAATTATTATAAATCATTATTTCAATATTCTTAACTCAACCTTTTTAGTATGAATTGATTGGTTATAATCATTTATAAAAAAAAAATAAAAATCCCTAAATTAAGGAAAGTTGACTTTGTATATTTAGCCTTTGTAAGGTATAAACATAATTAGAGTAATAATATAATTAAGAAATTTAATTGATCATAATAATCAATCTTAATTTTTATTAGGAAGACTTTAATTACTAAGATTTGAGAAATAATTTGGTTAATCTTAACTTTCATAGTTGACTTTAATAATGGTGTGTGTGTATATATATATATATATATATATATATATATATATATATATATATAGGATTAGGTTCAAATAGATCCCACGTCAATATATGATATGCGAACCTAGGGACCAATCCGAACCGTAGATCTTATAATATGTGTGGACCAGATTTTTTCTATTTTTTAAAATTCATTAAATTACATATATGGAAAGAGGAGGGCTTTTATGTAACTTTACAAATCAGCTAATCAGAATAAAATCCCACCATCCTCGCATTAAACCCAATATTCCTATTCTGTTTAATTTTCCAATCATCCCAACCCTACAATCCGCCCCTTTTCTTCCCCGTCTCCTCTCCAATCGGCCGAAATTCTCCAACTCCTCAATTCAGAATCGGCCAAGTGCAGCAACGGCGAAATTGGCGTAGCACCGGCGGAGCGGCGGATGGCGACGGCGACCCGTAGCGGCGGTGTGACGGCGATGCTCCAATTGGCAGGCAATTTCTCTGCCTTCTCCGAAAACCGATGGCGGCGATGGACTCTCGGGCAGGTGGCTCGGCTGGGCAATCCGGCGGGTGAGGCATCTCGTCTGGTTCTTCGTGGGGCCGCTCGATGATTACCGTGGCGCTTGACCACGGTTAGAATGGATCTGTGGCCGGGCACGGCTGAGAAGGGTGGCGGTCATGGTGGGCGGCGTAGCGATGATCGACTATGGAGGCGGCGGCTCAAGAGACTGGGAAACATGGTGGTGGCCCTCGGCGGATGGCGGCGTTCGATTCTCCGGCTGGTTTTGCGTCTGGCGGCGGGTATTGTGGCTGAGAGCTATGGCTGTTCGGAACCCAACCCTATATATATATAATTATATATATATATATATATATATATATAATATATATATATATATATATATATATATATATATATATATAGGGTTGGGTTCAAATAGAACCACGTCAATATATGCGAACCTAGGGACTCATCTTGACCATTAGATTGGATAATCTTGATGGTTGAGATTATGACATGTCAGCATCGTAATAATTTTAAAAAATTCATTAAATAATTAAAAAGGCATTTTTGACATATAACGACATTTATGAAGAGCACTAAATTACTTTTTAGAAAGCACAAAGAATATATAACTGCAAATTCAAAGAATTTATAATTAAAACTCAAATCTTTCAATGAACCATAACTTTTTTAATTTTTATTCATTTTTAATGAAATATATATCAAATTAATCACATTCTCAAGATCTACGATTTAAGATACATATTGCATATTTAAAAATGTAAAAACAAATAAATATAATTAAATTTAAAAATCTGAATATTAAAAGCATTGTATATGACTATTTATAGCACTACACAAGTCTTCGCAGTGCTTTTTTTTTATGTTGGCGGTGCTAGTTTTTTGGAGTGCTTTCTTAATATTGTTGCGGCGCTTTTTTTACTATACTACCACTGCTTTTTATTTTTCAACATCACCGCTGTCCAAGTCCAAATCGTCGTCACCATCCGGAACAGCACCACCCGGCGACCCCCACGCAACCCTCCGTCACCCTCCGTCCAAATCCAAATCTCCGACAACTAAAACCCAAACAACCAATCAACAGCCCCATCACCGTCGCCACCCGATGCCCTTGTCAATTTCTCCCAAAAGCACCGGGGTATTCCTTCAAAAAGCACTGGGGGCCAATTCAAAAAAAGCCTTGATCGCCACCCAGTGCACCTGCCAATTTCTCCCCAAAGCACCAATCAATCATCTCTTGTGTTTCCTTCATCCCTCTAATACCACTCCCAGCCACTATCTTTCTCCCTGTTATTTACACACACCATTTATAAGAAAACACGCACGACGAGCCCGACCCGGAGGCCAACATCAACTTCCAACAACCCAAACAAGACCCACATCAATTCTCCATCACCCATCAACACACCATCAACACCATGGACCATTGAATTCTCCATTTCAGTACACAAACCCACAAATCTGCCCAATTCTCGATTATGGGCTGACGAGCCCGACACGGAGGCCAAAAGCACTGCTCTTTCTATAACGCTCGCCGACATCGACCAGTTCCTCTTCGAGAATTTCAGACCGCTCTACCGAGAGGATGCGGCGGACGACGACAAAGAAGTAAAATGTCAAAACAAATTCAGAAATCGCTTCACGAATGCCTCTCGAGAATAAAAATCTCCAACAGACAACTCCAATTCCCAATCCGCAGTTGCCAGCGCACCAAAACGTCGTCGTTCGCCGCCAACGAAGCCAATCCGAAGAAGAAGGAAAACGACACCGTAACGCTCGCCGACATCGACCAGTTCCTCTTCGAGAATTTCAGATTGAGAGAATGCGGCGGACGACGGCGAAGAAGTAAAGTCAAGGCGCGACGACGCCAAAACGGCGGCGTTTCTGATCGATTTGCCGGGTCTTCTCGGGAATCCGGCGACGATGACGCCAAAACGGGCCTCCGCCGCAGCACGACGTTCGAGTGATGGAGAGGTTGCCGATCTTCTGCCGCCCAGTTCACCGCCGATGACCGAAGGGGAGGGGCAACCGCCGCCGATTCTGACTGGAGAAGGAAGGAGATTGCAGAGAGGATTATGGCCGAAGGGGGGATTGCTGCCGAATTCTGTGTTGGAAAGATAAAGATGAGAAATGGGGGAGAAAATAAGGGGCTGGACGAATTAGGTTAATCAGATTTGGTATTAAATCTGATTAAAGCAATTGTTAAAATACATAAACACCCTTCTCCTTCCATATATATAAATTAATGAATTTAAAAAAAAAAGAAAAAATCTGGTCCACACATTTTATTAGATCTACGGCCTGGATTGGTCCCTAGGTTCGCATATATTGACATGGGTTTCATTTGAACCCAATCCTATATATATATATATAAGATTGGGTTCGAATGAGAACCCTGTCATTATATGTGAACCTAGGGACTAATCTTAACCTTAGATCTAATTATGTGTATGAACAAGACTTTTTCTACTTTTTTAATATTATTAAATTAACAATATGGTAGATAAGGGATGCTTATTTCTTTTTACATAAATCAACAAAAAACCCTCATTCTTCTTTGCGGCTCCGCCCTCCCAAAATTCCCCAACCAAAAATCTGCATTTTCCTTCCTTCTCCAAGGCCGGCTGTGCCATCCCCTTAGAAGGTGATGGTCGTGAGCCCCTTATCCCGCAGCCGCCAATCTATGCCTTTCATCGGACCTTAAACCGCCAGGTACGGAGTATGGGTGCACCAAAACAACCACAAATTCGCCATCGCCGCCGCTGGGTCTGTAAGTCCGGCCATCCAAAGTGATGCCCCCTTTTGAATCGATTCAATAAATCTCTCTATCGCTGCTCATTTTTTGATTTTTTGGGGGGGAAGGTTTGGTCCGTCTAGGATTTTGGTTTCTCACGGCGATATGTGATTTGGGATCTGGAAAGGAGGATACGAATTTTTTGTTTCTCGGTGAAAGGTGGCAATGGGGGTCGTTGGGTGGTGGCGATTTGTATTGTCGGGGTTGATTCGGATGGTTGCGATGGTGAAACTCGGCGGCGTTGCTGACCGATTATTTTTTATTCAAAAAAAGCATTGTTTAGTGTAGTACAAAGCACTGTAACAATATAAGAAAAGCACTCCCAATATCGCACAGTGCAATTATATGTCCAGATTCACTGTGCTTTTTATACAGTATTGTAGTGCTAAAATCAGTCATATGCGATGCTTTTACTATCTAGTTATTTTAATTTAATTATATATATTGTTTTTTGCATTTTAAAACATGCAATTTGTATCTTAAATTTTAGATCTTGAGAATGTGATTAATTTGATATATATTTCATTATAAACGAATAAGAATTGAAAAGGTTATGGTTTGTTGAAGATTTGCGTTTTATTTTAGAATTTTGAATTTGCATACCTAACAATAGTTATATACGAAATTTGTGATTCTCTTTTTAATATAGTCATAATGCTCTCTTTTTATTACCCGTTTTGCTTTTTAAGGAGCAATGCAATGCTCTTTATAAAAGTTGATATATGTCTAAAATACCCCTTTTATTAATTTAAAGCAGTTTTTTTACATAATTACTCTGCTAACATGTCATGTTCTTAACCATTATGATTATCCAATCTAATGGTCAAGATAAGTCCCTAGGTTCACATATAATGAAAGGGTTTCATTTGAACCCAACCCAATATATATATATATATATATATATATATATATATATATATTATACATACATACATACATATATATATATATATATATATATATATGTGTGTGTGTGTGTGTGTGTGTGTGTGTGTATAAAATATTTATATGTATATGGATAATATAATATTTATAAGATTGCTTAGATTGTGTTAATAATATGTTAACTATTTAGAGTTTGTGTGAATGTTAATATAATTAATAGTATATTTGGTAAATAGAATATCAGTCGTGGGAGGTTTGTGTAGATTGGGATTACGTAATGAGAGGTGATTAATTTGCTAAACTCTAAATAACAGCAATGTTGCACTGTTAATATATATTTGGTAACATAATTAATTATATTAAATATGTTTATTCATTTACACTTCAATTACCAAATATGTAGTAATTATGAGTGTAACAGTTTCGTATATATGTATTTGTATTTTTGTAAGAACCAACTTTGTGAGAATTATATTCTTACTAATTATATATTTGGTAACACAATTAATTGTGTTTAATATATTTTTCCATTTATACTTCAATTGCCAAATGATAAACAATTATGAGGGGAGCTATATGGAAAAACTAAGAGACAAATTTTTGAGAATTATATTCTTACTAATTATATATTAGGTAAAATAATTAATTGTGTTTAATATGTTTTCCATTTATACTTCAATTACCAAATGTGTAATTATGAGAGTAGTGTGATTTGATATGTAATTATTGTATGAATATTTGAAACCCTTAATCATGGTACCTATATATATATACACACACACACACACACACACACACACATGTATACATGTATATGGATATTTGTTCATAAATATAATTATCGTAAAATTTAATATACTAATACTAATAAATTGACAAAGATTGACGATGAAGAGAACATTATAATAATTGAAAAACTATATTTAAGACTAAAGTGAATGAATTAAGTCTTTCCGGAGGTAGAAATTATGGGAGGAGTTGCAGAATAGTTATCGAAATCCTAGTGATTTGTAGTTTTTAGTGGTGTTGAAATAAGAAAAGTAGGTTCATGGCTCGTTATTATCGGAATTCGGTTCGATTGTAAGGATCAACGTGTTTTTAGCTTGAGAGAATAAAGAAAAAACAAAAATAAATGAAATAAAGCAAGTAAAGGAAATAAAATGAAAGGAAATGCAAGTTGGTAGGATTCCTCGAGCGTGTGCCTTGTGAAAATTGCAAGCAATAATGAAAATAAGTAATAGAAAGCAATG
The DNA here is from genome assembly GCA_014905375.1 of Phtheirospermum japonicum. Taxonomy (NCBI): domain Eukaryota; kingdom Viridiplantae; phylum Streptophyta; class Magnoliopsida; order Lamiales; family Orobanchaceae; genus Phtheirospermum; species Phtheirospermum japonicum. The sequence goes on along the minus strand of BMAC01000982.1, from coordinate 45,314 downwards.
TTTCACTATGAACAAGTATGAAAGCTTAAGGTACAACTATGCATGCATGATCATAAAAACTCAAAAAATACAAATTGACGAAAATCAAAAGCATCAATGCAAAGAGCAATAAAAGTTGACGTGAAAGTTTAAATCTTTTCGAGAAATAACAAGAAAGAGTAGATCTAGGATTTAATGAAAAACCATGCATGAAAATAAAAACCAAAATAAAGCACATGAAATACTCCAAATAAAAATGATTCGAGACTCGATATATGATCTAGATGTGTCACTCATCTAGATTCCATTGCCAAATCATAAAATCAAACAACTAATTTAGGAGATAAGGCAAAAAGTATAAATTGAAGAACAAGCATAAGCATATAAATTACTTAAAATAAAAACGATCAAGGACTCGATCTATGATCTAGATGTGTCACTCACCTAGATTCCATAACCAATTCACAAGATCCAACAATTAATCTAAGAGTTAAGGCAAAATTCATAAAATGAAGAACAAGCATGAAATTAAAGGAAAGCTTACTTGAATTAAGAAGAGAATCTAAAATCTTGAATGAAATTACAATCAAAATAAAATCCAAGAGAGTACTTGAGTTCTTCTTGAGCTTACAAACCCTAGGAAATGCTTGAAATTAAATATAAATCTAGAGAGAGAAATTAAGTCCCAAACCCAAGCATGGGTTGGAAGGAGGTGCCTTTGTTGGGGGCAAGATGTGGGGTTTATATATTTGATTTTAGGGGCAAAAACATCAAAAATGCCAAGAATCCTGAGAGTCGCTGTGATGCAGTCGATCGACTGCAGGTTCAACCGATCGACTGCCCTGCTTCCAAGGGATTTGGCTACTGCTGAGCAGTCGATTTTGGCGCTTTCAATTGATTTGTGGTCAGTCGATCGACTAGTATTCCATTCAGGCTGCTTCTGGCTCGGTTTTCTCATTTTGGTACGGATTTTGGGCCTCAATGCCTTGAATCGAACCTAGATGTATGCCGGAATGTCATGGAGCAAATCCAATTCCTTAAGCCACCTACAACATAAGAATCTTGAACTCAAAAACCCACGAATCGTCACCAACAACGTATATACAAAGCTCAAAACTTTAAAACAAGAAAACAACCTAAAAACATAACGAAACATGACTCAAAACTACTAAAAACAACATTAAACCCTAACTAAAAACATGGAAAAAATACCACAATTACATTCAAAACAACCACCCTATACTTATCGGTTTGTTCGTCTTCGAACAACGAAAAGAATCGAGAACGTACATGCAATGAACATTATGTAAAAAGGAAAATCCTTGTGCTTATCCTAATTAATATGATGGGAGTATCAACATAAACCCGCTATCATCAAACATTGCTCGTATTACCCCTTCTCAAATGAAAACCAGATCGATGACTTAATGGAGCTTTTGAGGGTGTTTTCTCGTTTCACTCAAATGTTTCGTTAAATAGGACGTGTATACACTCAAATCGGAAAATACATGCACATCGTCAAGATTTCACAAATTAGAACTCAAGATTACCCTTTGTACATGATCAAACAAAAATCTAAAGAGGTCTTTATTTCGGGTTGTAATGTTGGCTCTTTGGTAAGGTATGGAATATTTGGATATAGTGGATAAAACACGAGACCCTAATTTCTAAAACCCGAAGCTTATGATCACTTCACCCTTCCCAAATCACCAAACTTTCGTTCGAAACACTTTTGTACACTCACACACTTTTCCGTCTTTATTTCACAACACTTAGAAGCTTTTTGAATTCACTTCTTTTTACTAAACTTAGCCTTTTTAAACATTAGGCTCTTCACTTGAATGCACGCATTATCACTTTTCGTGATTTGTGTTGGATTTATTCTTTTTTTTTTTGTATAAGAAACTCAAAACCCGAAACCCACAATTGATTTCCCACACATTTCTAGTCAACTAACAACATACACTCTCACCTCACAACTTATGAAGATATAAGAGCTAAAATCGAGCTCGGCTAACAAGAAACGGGGCATAGGCTCAAGGGGTCTCATTTGGAATTTTTAAGTAGCTTATATATTTGGATATGGTCGGAATAAGGGTGATACATGTGCCTCGAGGTCATTTCCAAATTCAATCATGTACGAGCAAAATCAAGCCACCTCAATGAAATTTCTATAAAAAAATGCAAGCAAAATCGATAATTCACACAACGCTACTCACTAGTTTGCACCGGGTTTTGGAAAACACAATCAAAAGAGCTTTTAGAGCTTTGCAATCTTTTCACGAGTAAATGTTGATTATATATATAGGCGGGTTTTGGACGAAGCACAAAAATTCAACTCCTCACACAAGAGGGCATAAACATGTAAAAACCCGACAAGTAAACTATTGAAACCTCCAAGCATATGGTGATTGCTCAACAATGTAATAAAGACACAAAAGACACAAAAATGACTCAACCATATAAATGCGCAATTAGTAAGCGTCTCTTCGCCAAGAATGCGTCACTTTGCCAAAGCTCGAGTAAAGAAAGACAAATCATGCTATGTAAAATCCGGACCCTAACCACCTACCCACCCCACACTTAAACCATGCAATGCCCTTTTAATGAAAAAAAAGTAAAAGGAGGGTGAGAGAGAAGCTTCCTAAATCGAGCGAGTTTGGGTCGATCTCAGTGGGGTCCACTTAAGAATCAAGCAATACGAACAAAAACTGAGCATGGCTAGTTTCTCCCGGCTCCATGAATGCTACTAGCTTATCAATTCGGCCAAGGTTGGAGTCGGAAAGAAAAATACTAAAACGAAAAATCACACAAAGTAAAAAACACAAGAAAATATGTACATAATTCAAAACAAAACAAAACAAGGTTTAAAAAGAACCAAAAGACAACAAAAATCTCTTTTTAATTTTTTTTTTCAATTTTTCAATGTTTTGGATTTTTGTAATAAGAAAGGAAGGAAGAAATAAATGTAAAAATAAAAGAAATAAACAAAAAGAATGTGGGTTACCTCCCAAGAAGCGCTTGTTTTACGTCACTAGCTTGACGAACTCCCTTTTTGGTCATGGAGGAAAGAGAATGGGAGGATCCACTGAAGCATTAACCTCCTTGTTGGGAGGGTCTGTTCTTGGAACGTTCTCAGGGCATCGTGTAGCCCATGTAAACATCATTGAGAAGCAAACGTTCCAAAGGTCATTTTGGCTCGATCTTCCGGTGGAATGGTGGTTTTGTAGTGGCCCGATAACTCATCTAGAAATCGATAGGAATAATGGCCGGCTAGTGTTCCCATCGGGCAAGTAGAGGTCGCCTCGGGTAGATCTTCAGGTGGAATTGTGGTTTTGAAGTGACCCGACTACTCATCCAAAATACAAAAGGAGTAATGGCCGACTAACTTTTCCAACATGTGGTCGATAAACGGGGGAGGAAAACGATCTTTCTTGGTAGCCTCATTTAACTTCTTAAAATTGATCAACATCCTCCATCCCGTTTTAGCCCTCGTGGCCATCAACATTCCTTTTTCGTCCTCGATCATCTTCTCGTCATCCACTATCTCCTTAAAATTTGGATTCAAATGCCTTTGAAATTCTCAAGGTGGTTTGGCATCAACCTCCAAGACGAGTTTATGTAAGTAAGTCTAAGGGCTAGCTCCCTTATTAACTCCGGGTCTCCAACCAATTGCACCCTTATGAATTTTAAGCTCTTCAATAGACCCCTCCTCTTCCTCTCGGTCCGAATTTGTAAAGATGATAATCGGCTTGCTCTCCTCTTTCTCCAAATCTACACGCTTGAGGGGAGATGGAGGAGGCTTAGGCTCGGGCTTGTGCCTCCTCTCTACCTTGTTGGGGGCTAATTCAAACAAGTCCACGATCCCCTCAAGATAGTCTTCACGCTTTTTAATCTTATCATCAATAACCTCCACCTCCCCCTCTAAAAGTCATCGTTGCCCTCAACGACGCATAGATAATCTTTTTCACTCAAATCTTGGGTACATTGAAGCACAATGGACTCGTCGTTATGAACTAGGGACACATTATTCTCACAACAACCCTCAATATAGACTTCCCGGCCAAACTCATCTTCAATGCTCATTTCCTCCATATAAACTTTCTCGACCGACTCTCGGATCACATCCATATGTAACCACTCTTCAAAAGATATTTTTGAAGGATAGGGCATAGGGGCTTTAGATGTTGGTGACTTGTACGGTTTTGAGGATTTGTGTAGTCCATCGGGAAGTTCCTTTGCCAACGTGGGGCCCACGGAGGTGGAATCAAGAGGATTAAGAACACTCGTAATAGAAGCCACTTCCTCGTCGGACGGTGGGACAACTGTATTGTTAACTTCTCCACACTTATCAAGGATCGTGACCGTATGAGTATGTGAATGTGGACTTGGCAATTGCCGCATAACGACCAAGAGATCCGGATCAAAAAAGGTGGAGTAGAATCATTCACCGATACAAGTGGACCCACATGAGGAGTAACACCCGCATATGTATTGGCATAAATAAAATCGTGTTGCATGCGGTTGCTAGGATGAGAAAGAGGATTATGAGTCGGCGGTGGAGCAAAAGATGGTCTAGCACAACCGGGTCCCACTTGATATCCATAACCCCCATACACTTCCTCCGAACGAGGCATAGGAATGTTGAACGAGGTCTATGAAGGACAAAACGTGGTATCGTGACCAAACATTCCACACGATGCACACGGGGGAGCCAGGATCGGCCTAGACAACTTAGAAACTTGAGCCTCTAAAATCGCGATCTTCTTGTCCTTTTCAAGCTCTTGAGAGGAAGAAACTCCACTCACTTCATTATCACTATAAACATGGCTTGAGAAGAACTTTGCTCGGGCGGGAGGGATATGCGAGGTGGATGAAATGTCCCCAAAATGGTTTGTTAAAATCGCCCATAATGTGGATAGGGGGTGCATCGGAGCTCAAACCTCGAAAATACTAATATGCTCATATGGATCGGGATTCTGAGCACTATTGGTGGTACTAATCTGGGTATGATTGAAATTGTAAGCATGAGGACTTCCATACGGGCCGGAATTTGAAAATTGGTCACCCACATTCCCATTCGGACTCACAAAGCCTCCATTACACATATTTTGATGATTGGAGGCACCGTATTCTCCATATGGACCGGGATTCAGATTTTCGCCACCAATGTTCCCACTCGAACCAACAAAGCTTCCATTATACATATTTGGATAGGGATTGGGAGCACTATATCCTCCATATGGACCATTCGTAACCGTGAAGCCACTATACCCAACATGGTTTGCACCATGCCCTCCCATGTTGGGTTGTCCATAGCCGATTCCACCACTGGCAACGTGGTTTGCACCATGCCCTCCCACGTTTCCAAATCCATTATAACTCATCCCATTCCTAACATGGTTTGCACCGTGCCCTCCCATGTTGGGAATGTAACCTCCAATGCCATAAGTACCTTGCATACTTAAAGAAAACGTCAAATACACAAGAAAGCTAGAAACACAAAAAAACTACAAGCAAATAGAAAACCTTAACCAAGTCGAGTCGCAATGGCGCCATTTTGTTTTGTAGTTTTTAGTGGTGTTGAAATAAGAAAAGTATGTTCATGTCTCGGTATTATCGGAACTCGATTCGATTGTAAGGATCAATGTGTTTTTAGCTTGAGAGAATAAAGGAAAAACAAAAATAAATGAAATTAAAGCAAGTAAAGGAAATGAAATGAAAGGAAATGCAAGTTGGTAGGATGCCTCGAGCGTGTGCCTTATGGAAATTGCAAGCAATAATGAAAATAAGCAATAGAAATCAATGTTTCACTAAGTATAAGTATAAAAGTTTAAGGTACAACTATGCATGCATGATCATAAAAACTCAAAAACCACAAATTGACGAAAATCGAAAGCACCAATGCAAAAGGTAATAAAAGTTGACATGAAAGTTTAAATTTTTGAGAAATAATAAGAAACGAAGAGTAGATCTAGGGTTTAACGAATAACCATGCATGAAAACAAAAACCAAAATAAAGCACATGAAATACTCTAAATAAAAACAATCTGAGACTCAATCTATGATCTAGATGTGTCACTCATCTAGATTCCATAGCCAAATCATAAGATCAAACAACTAATCTACGAGCTAAGGCAAAAGGCATAAATTGAAGAACAAGCATAAGCATATGAAATACTTAAAATAAAAACAATCAAGGACTCGATATATGATTTAGATGTGTCACTCACCTAGATTCTAAAGCCAATTCACAAGATCCAACAACTAATCTAAGAGCTAAGGCAAAATTCATAAAATGAAGAACAAGCATGAAATTGAAGAACAAGCATGAAATTAAAGGAAAGCTTACTTGAATTAAGAATAGAATCCAAAATTTTGAATGAAACTACAATCAAAATAAAATCCAATGGAGTACTTGAATTCTTTTTGAGCTTACAAACCCAAGGAAATGCTTGAAATTAAATCTAAATCTAGAGAGAGAAATTAAGTCCCAAACCCAAGCATGGGTTGGGAAGAGGTGCCTTTGTTGGGGCAAGATGTGGGGTTTATATAGTTGTTTTTAGGGGCAAAATGTCAAAAATGCCAAGAATCCCGAGAGTCACTATGATGCAGTCGATCGACTACAGGCTCAGCCGATCGACAGCCTGTCGATCGACTGTAAGGTATTCGATCGACCGCCCTGCTTCCAAGGGGTTTGGTTACTGCCGAGCAGTTGATTTTGGCACTTTCAGTCGATCCGTGGTCAGACGATCGACTGGTAGTTGATTCGGGCTGTCTTCAGTCGACTCGGCAGTCGATTCGAGCTGCTTCTGGCTCTGTTTTCTCGTTTCGGTATGGATTTTGGGCCTCAATGCCTTGACTCGAACCTAGATGTATGTCGGCACGTCATGGAGCAAATCCAGTTCCTTAAGCCACCTACAACATAAGAATTTTGAACTCAAAAACCCACGAATCGTCACCAGCAACGTATATACAAAGTCAAGTGCTAGAAGAAAGGAAAATGAGAGAACCGTCAGCACCACTTAACTAGTAAGGGAAAAGCCCTTGACTAATAATAATATATAGGCTTTTTCGCTTGTTCGTCAAGCTTTCGAGCAGGTCTTTCAACTGCCCCCTAATACCCCCAAAACAAATATTTCTACAACACAAATGTATCTCAAAAAAATGGAATAAAATCTAAACAAAAATAGATAATTGGCAGTATATTTTTTATCACATAAATTAATCCATACCGAATATGAAATTACCACCTAGTCCTCTAATGCGTAAGTGCCTCTAGTTTGGTTTTCGTATTGAATTGGTATTTACTGATTCAGCTAATTTATAATGCAATTTGAGTTATCAAAGCGTGACACACAGATTACAATAACCTTAAGAATTTAGAATTTTTGAAAAAGAGTTATGAGAAGGGAGAGTAGAACAATCAGTCGGTCTTAGTGTATGTTTAGCGGACAAAGCAGATAAGCTAGATGATGACTGATAGGTTAGTTTTGAGCTAATGACTGATAGCTGGAAAACTAGCTGATATAAATAAAAGCGTTTGTCAAATTTAGCTGATAAGTTAGCTCAAAAATACAAAAGTACATGGTTAAAATAATTTTTTTTTATTTTTTTATTTTTTATATAAGTTTAGCATTGTAAGTTTAATTTTTATTTTTTCTTATTCCAATCTCATTGAATATATATATATATGTGGGGACTTCTATGATGCCGTGCATTCCCCACTTAATCAGAACCATTAAATTAAAAGTTAGTTATAGATAATGGTAAGATCAATGGATGTAAATGCAGGGGGGTGGGAGGTATGGTGCCTGCATGGCACCGTAGTCATTTCCTATACATATATATATGCAATAGTTCTCAATAATTGCATACCAATTAATAATAATAATAATAATAATAATAAGTTTATATATTCAAGTAACAATTAATAAAGTGGTGAAACACGTAATGAAATAATAGAGTTTTTCAAAAAAATAAAAGGTTAAAAGAGGAATAAAARRAAAAAHCTCCATGAGCTTATTTGAAARGCTTGTAATAGTAGCATCTGAGATAAYRTCWGACTTTTRAAATAAGCTCATCCAACCAAACGAGGCTTATTTGAATACATGGAGCTTATAAGCCCTCTAAATAAGCCATAAGGTAGCTTATTGTGCTTATCAAACATACACTTATACTGGTGAACTTTATTACACTTATGTTCCATTTTCTGCAAATTGTATGTATCCCATTAGTACGAGACTTCATTTAATTCCTGGAAACACTCCTTTTCATTGGACTGTACTTGGAGAAAATAATGACATGTTTCTGTTTATATTATGGTAGAAAATGGATGGAAAATAATTGCTTTTGTTAATTCTTCATGCTTACACATCTACAACATTGACAGGTTTCATCTCTTGTCAGATTTTGAGAGGGTAGATGTAGTTGTCGAAGGCTTGTGATATGAATCAATGAAGTGGAGTGTAGAAGCAAGTGTGTACCGGCAGAGCGTTGAACGACGCATGAGTGTTGGCAGCGGCGGAACTGTCTTAGTTGGATCTGACAATGATTTCCATGGTAGTGGATATGAGAAATTAATGATTACAACTTAGGAGAATCCATCTGGAACAGGATGGCGTGGAGAAACGAGATGAAGAGCTTTTCATATATGGGGAGAATGATGAGAGAGTTGACGGCACTGAAGACAAGAATTGAGCCCGTTGGAGTTTTGAAATTAGATTTGAGGTTAGGGCTCGGTCTAGATGCTCTGTATCACTTTCTTGAAGTAAAGAGGCTCCAGCCTATGGCGATAGTTTACAACCACTTTGTGATGCGCAACTTCCATGCTCGTAGGCATCGTTAGTGTTAGTGGATTAACTTTGCACAATGATAGAAGAATATTGATGGGTCTGAGAATGAGAAGGGAGATAGTTAATGCTTATTTTCTCTGTGACTCTCTCTTAAATAGCTTCCTCTTCTATTCTCTTAGCCTTTTCTATTCCTTGATATTTGGTGGGATAGAGACAGAAGTGTCAGAGAACCATAACAAATACAAGTCCATTCAAGCAGCAAGAAGAATAGTGTTCATTTGTTGACAATTTGAAGATCAAACCTGTCTTCAACATTATTTTTGTTGTTTACAACGTCGTCATCTTGGGAAGGGTGAGGAGGGTTTGAAATTGCGCTCACTTTGTGTGTGTTTTCCTTCTATAAACATGATTTTCCTCAATTAGTTGTAGATAAGTCTTTGTGGACATATTTTTGTAAATTCCTATTTTACAATTCTTTGAATCAGGATGTGTAAGCTTCATGTTGATTCCTAGTTTAAGTAATCTTATTACTCGCCGTAGTAATTTTACTATTGATTGCGTAATTGTTGAAAATATGACTATTGTAATGTGTAATATGATTGTATTTTGTGATAATCTTACTACTCATTGTGGTAATCATATTATGGATTTGTAATTTTAAAAATATAATTGCTTCATGTGTATTAAAAAACATGATTGATGTATAATATTATAGTTATAGTGTTAGACAATGTGATTACTTACTTATGATAATCTTATTGCTGCTTATGTTAATATTAAATTACTAATTATGGTAATCTTATTATTGGAATAACGTGATTACTACATATTAAATTACTAGTTGTGGTAATCTTATTGAATACTACTCCTGGTAATCCAATTACTGGTTGTGATAGTTTTATCGCTAGTCTAGTCGCAAAAAACACTACTTGCGGTAATCTAATTACATGTTGCAGTAATCTTAAATGAATGGTTATGGTAATATTATAGTTGTGGCAATCATATTCCAATTTGGGTATATGATTATTGGATGTGGTATTATTATTATTGGATGTGGTAATATTACTATTATTTATGACAATCTCTGAAGGATCAGTAGATGTGATAATTTTATTATTGTATGTGATAATCTCAGTATTATCGTTGTTGTAATTTTATTACCGGTTGCGATGATATTACCACAACTAAATTAGGTTATTTTTTAACACACTAATCGTAGTATAAATTTTTCAATAGTTACATTTTCAAACATTAGACAACCAAGTATAGGATTATCACAATCAGTAACTAGATTAACACAAGGAATAATTATATGGGAAAAAAGACTTTTTGCCCCCCAGATTATAGCGATTTTGACGGTTTACCATAGCAACTTTTTTTTGAGACAAACCGCCATCTAAACTTTGCATTTTTTACAATTTACCCCCTACACCATTTTCTTTGTTGTTTTAGTCCACGTCACCTGGTTTTCCAATGGGTAATTTGGTCATTTTGCATATCAGCTGAGGCGAACGGGTTACATATCACCTGGTTAGTCCACTTTTTAATATTTTAGAGGCAAAGTGGTGAAATTGCAGTTGGGGCTCTGAAATTGCAGTCGGGAGAGGGGCGGGAAATTGCATTCACATCGATCTCTCATCGCTACTGAGAAGCTTTTGCATTAAGCTCTAAAAATGCGGAGGCAAACTGCTGAGAAGCTTTTGGATGATATGTGCTACTGTGGAGCATCTTCCGTGAAGAGAACAATGTGGTCGGACTTAGACCCAGGGAAGAGGTATTCGACATGCGAAAAATACCAGGTAAATGAAAGATCTATCAAATTTTTGGGTACAAGAACTTAGAAATTAGGGTTAGTTTTGGGAAATTTAGGTGTTTTTGAATTTGGGGTCAATCTATGCAAATCAGTGGAAAATTAGGGTTTTTGAATTGGGGGCAAATCAGTTGAAAATTAGGGTTTTCGAATTTGGGGGCAAATCAGTCGAGAATTAGGGTTTATTCGTATGCTGTGTTGATTTTCGAGGGACAAACAATTATAATTTAGGGTGTTTTTAAGTTATTTTGATTTTGATATTATGGACAATTCATCAAGTTGAAGTTAATTAGTGGTAAATTTGGCATTTTGAATTTGAGGGTAACTTAGGGTTAGCAATTAAGCGTGTGATGATTTCTGGAACTTATTGTAAATGATCAACAAAACTGTGGGCAATTTAGGGTTGGCTAATTAAGTTCTGAATTTTATTGTAGATGATCAGCGGATGCAATTACTTTTTGTGGATCGATCTACCAATGTGTACGAGATCGAAGCAGGTAATTCCTGGACTACGTAGGCGAGCCAACAAACTTGAAGAAGAGTTGTCAATGAAGAAAAGAAGGGAGAAATGGTTGTTGTTAGTACTAGTGTGTTCATGGATTGTTATGTATGTGTATAAGTGACTGTTGCTCATTAGGGTCCCATTTGCTAATTTGACAATATGGTGAATGCTGGAGTAGTGTTAGCTTTTGTTATGGTATGTAATGTCACTTTTGAACATGTTTTAAAATTCCAAATGTTAAATGGGTTAATGAATTTGGAGATGTTTTGTTTGTTTTCAAACATTTGTATATGTCTCCTAATGGGCCAATGACTTCATATACTTGTGAGTTTTGTAACCTTATTGAACATGAAACACGAAATTAGGGTGAATTTGCTTAAGTTGACAATGTGGTGAATGTTGGAGTACTTTGCAACTGGTATTGTTAGCTTTTGTTGTGGTATGTAATGTCACTTTTGAACATGTTTTAAAATTCTAAATGGGTTAATGAATTTGGAGATATTTTGTTTGTTTTCAAACATTTGTATATGTCTCCTAATGGGACAATGATTTTATATACTTGTGCAATTTGTAACCTTATTGAACATGAAACACAAAATATCTTGTGGAATCAGAACTTGTGCAATTTCAAATGGCATCAGAACCTGTAATCCATACAAAATTTACCAAAAGCTAAGCATACAAAAAGAAAAGATATCCCATTTGAAATTGTAATCCATACAAAATTTACCAAAATCTAAGCATACAAAAAGAAAAGATATCCCATTATATTACTTCTAGAATCATATCCAAACATACAAAACATGTTAATGAAGGGTCATATTCATGGACATACAAAACATGTTAATGAAGGACAAAACATTCAAGTTCCTAAAACGGTTATTAATTGTTCCAAATAACCCCCAAAGACAAAACACTCAAGTTTCTCAACAAGTTTCAAGAGATTAAAAAACAACTACCGACAAAAACACCCAGACTGCTAAACAAGTTTCAAGACACTAGTGCACAACTTGAGGTTTTTCATGACATGGGAACCCAAACGGATCCCAGAATTTCAGACTGCTCATCAACACCAGAAACAGCCTGGACCGAAGTGTTTTTCTTCACCTATTACACACAAAGAAATTAGAATTAAGAACCTTAACACTTAATTGGGACATAACAAAATATAGCAGATAATATTAGTAGTTAGGAAAGAGCCCTTACACTCGGTTTTCGCTTAACTCCAAGGTTTTTTTTATGGATTTTTACAGTTGTAGTAGTCCCTTTACCTTTGTTAGTTTCCTAACCAAACAAAAGTTGACAAAATTAGACTAAGCAAAAACTAGAACCTCATAACAAATGTGGTTATATATGTATTTATATATACCTTAGTCAATACATCAGGCATGGATGTAGAAGGAGCAACATTTTTCCTTGCCCTTGTGGTCATCATTCCCTTTTCTACAGCCTAACCAAACAGAGAATCTCAGAAATTATAACATCAAAAATATTAAAAAATATATATGTGTATTATAGATACCCCAGTCAATGCATCAGGCATGGATGTAACAGGAGCAACATTTTTTCTTGCCCTTGTGGTCAACGTTCCCTTGTCTACAGCCTAACCAAACAGAGAATCTCAGAAATTATAACATCAAATATATATATATATATATATATATATATATATATATATATATATATGTGTGTGTGTGTATTTATAGATACGTCAGTCAATGCATCAGGCATGGATGTAGCATTTGTTGTTGATGAATCAATGGGGACTTCAGATTTTCTTGTACAACTCCTTTTCTTTTTTGAATGCTGCATTCACATTAGCATTAGGGTTGGTCATCATAATTTAAGGTCCACATTAAAGACCAAAATGTGAAGTACCTTTTTCTCATTTATTGGCTCAACTACTGATTGTTGTGTAGTAAAAAGCGATTCAGCATCAAAAGCATCTAATGCATCATATACTGACTGTGGTAGGTCATCATCAAACCCCATATTGACTAGAGTGTGTCCCCTTGACTATGCTCACCTACAGTGGGGTTCACATGAGTTGGATTTTCAGTAGGGGCATCTTTTTTCTTCCCTGCATTCCATAAAGTAGCACTTTAGTCAGATAAATAAATAAGTAAAAAATATATAAATTATTACCCTTCTTTTTGGCTCCAACTGAATATCTTCTTTCTTATCTTGTATTTTATTCTCTGGACAGCCCCTCATGTTATGGTTTTTTTTGTGACATAATGAGCATGTCATTATCACTCCTTTCCTCCCTAATGCCTTTGTCTTGTTTTTATCAATAACTCTTCCCTCTTTCTTTTTATCTTCATCTTTCTCCTTCCTTCTGTTGTGTTTTTTGGGCCTGCCAGGCATCTTCTCAGAAATAGGAGGTAACAGTGGTTCAATTCCAACATCTGGACACACCACATACCTATGCAATGCTCCCATCATGTTTTCATAAGCCTTCAGGTATGTCTTCTTTGTGTAGCAGGGATGAATGTACTCCTCTGGATTCTTTCCCAGAAAAAACATAGCACATATGACATGGGAACAAGGAATTCCACTCAACTCCCACATTCTGCAGCAACATGTTTGATGTCCAAGATGCACCCTGAAAGACTTTCCCCATCCATTTTGAATTTCAAATTCATCTTCACCATTCCAGTGTGCACTGAACCCTAGTGCCTTCTTCTTCAATTCATCTAATATCTTTACAATCTTGGGAAATATGACTCCTTCATATCTGGCCATTATATCCTTCTTCATATACATCTTCTTCATTATGCTCAATCTAATTGCCTCCAACATCTCAATGATTATCTTGCTTCTAGCACACAAGATCTGAGAATTGAAGCTCTCACTGTAGTTGTTCAGGAGAATGTCAAATTTTGCAAAGGTGCTGAAATGAGATCTGGACCAATGTGTGGGAGGTTTTTGCACCAGCCACTGAAATGCAGCTTCATCCCTTTTCTTCAGTTCATAATGGCTTTATTGAAGTCTACCACCCTTGTTGCCCTAGCAGCACTCTAGAGTAAGTTTTTCAATGCAAGCCCTCTGTGGATCAACTTGAGATTTTTGTACAGGTGCGTCACACAGTTTATGTGTTCAAAATCAGGCGGTAGCTTCTCCATAGCATCTACCAACCCTTTTTGTTTATCTAACATGACAGTCCATTGGTGAGGGTTGGTAATGTTCAAGTCTTCAATCAGAAAAGTTAAGAACCAACTCCTTGACTTCTTGTTCTCTTTCTCAACTATTGCATATGCAAAAGGGAACATGTGATTATTCCCATCAATCCCCACAACACTCAGCAAAACCCCACCTGCATGGCTTTTCATGTGACATCCATCAAGACAAAACAAGGGTCTGCACCCATCTAGAAAGCCTCTCTTCAAAGCATCCCAACATATGTACAACCTCTTGAAAACTGGCTTATCATTGGTTAAAGTTGACTTGATCTTCACTGTTGTGCCTGGATTAGTTTTCTTGATCTCTACTGCATATCTCCACAGCATGGCATATTGCTCAGAATCATCAACACTCCCCATTTCACACACTTTTCTCTTGGCCCTGTAAATTGAATGCTTCCTCACCACAATCTTCTGCTCCTTTTATATCAATGCCATCATGGACTCTACTGGCCAGATGGGGTTAGTCCATATTTGATCCTTATAAGTGTTAGCTAACCACTCAACATTAGCATGAGGGATTATCTGCTTCCTAGTACATCTATGCTTGCCATTAAATGTTTTAACAACCATGGTGTCCTCACCCTATTTTTTAGATGCATAAATAACCCAAGGACATGTATGATGTTTACACTTAACCTGCACCTTATGATCTTCATTGATTGTGAATAGAAGAACTCTCCCTTGATTAATACCATGTTGTCTCACAGCTTTCCTAAATGTCTCTGTGTCAGGAAAGCACATGCCCAGTTCAAACTTAGGGTTTTTACCATCTATTTTATGGTCAAACCTTGGGGCACCATGATGCATCTTTCTTTTTCCACAATAATTTGTTTAGACCTTGATGTACTTTCATTAATTATATGCTTATCTGGCATATTCAACCCTCCCCACTCAGCATCTACATCTATATTCCCATCAAACAACACATCATCATCTGACACATCATATTCACTATTTAGAGAGAAATCAGACAACTCAAACTCACCATCACTATAAACTATGCCAGCAAGTTCACTCTCATCACCCTCATCACTCTCATCACTCACATTGTCAACTTTTATATCAAAATCTACACCCTCATTCCCTACATCATCACCTATAAACTGCAATGGCTCATCTACACTTGGCAACTCAGACTCAGTAGCATTTGTGAGATTCTCATGTTCTATAAAAACACCCACTACCCTCTGATTATCAACCCACTGCACCAAATTCACTACATCCGAGTCATCTTTTAGTAAAATCAACTCAGAACAATCAGCTACCCTCTTCTTGCTATAGTAGAACCTCATGTCATTTTTAACACCAATCTCTTTAGCCATGTTATGAAGCTCAACCATTGATATCAAATCTGCATCACACCGGTCTACATATTCAATCCCACCCCCACAATACACTTTTTTCCCTATGGTAATAAACTTACCAGAGTGATTAAGTGCAATGGTGAAAAGTTCTTCATAATCACCTGAAATAATGAAAAAGATACAAATAAGAACATGTAACCAGTTGCAAATTTATGAAGTAAACAAAAAGAAACCCCAACCCTAACCCTAACCCTAACACTAACACTAACACTAACACTGATAACATAAACAAATAAAAAAATCAGACACAAACCTCAAAGCCATATCTTTTGACAAAACATATAATAAATAACCTTCACAGATTAAAATAATCGCCATTTCAAATCTTTCAACATAAAAATTATTATATATTATATTCGGAATCCCAAACCCTAGGTAGGAATCTGATAATTTTAATGAACAATGTACATCCCTAGCCCCAATAATTAAAAAACACATTTTTAAATACATTTTGGATATCAAACTTCAATTTCATAAATTTAAAACAAAAATTACCGTAATCTGGGTTTTTCAAACTGATACGGCCGTCAACACCCTTCTCGCAAAATTTCCAACCCATGGCGCTCGATTAATTATTGCTTTTTCCACTTTCTATCAACTTTCTTCTTGGGTTTTCTGGGATTTTAAAAGATTACAAGAAAAGAGAGAGATTTTGATTCCTAACCCTAGGCTTGATAATTGGGGATCGACAAGTCTGAAACAAATTTCTGATTTAGAACAAATGAAAAACCCGTCGCCTCAGCTAATATGCGAAATGACCGAATTACCCATTGGAAAACCAGGTGACGTGGACTAAAACAACCAAAAAAATGGTGTAGGGGGTAAATTGTGAAAAACAAAACGTTTAGATGGCGGTTTGTCTCAAGAAAAAGTTGGTATGATAAACTGTCAAAATCGCTATAGTCGGGGGGGGGGGGGGGAGTTTTTTTTCCCTAATTATATTATCAAACACTATAATCATAATATTTTGCATCAATCGTGTTTTCTAAGATATTATCATAAATAATAATAATAAGATGACGCTCAATAATCCTCATGACAAGGCATCAAACTTATTTTCAATGATTATCAACTCAAGATTTACATGATCAGTGATAGAATTATTACAACCAATAACAAAATCACTAACTAGTAATAAAATTATTACAACAAATAATCCAGTCCTCAGATATCGAATCCAATAACTAGCAATGACAATGATGGAGGATACATACTTCTCAAAGTTCTACATTTTTTTCCAAGCCATTCATTGCATTTCCTCCTGTCAAAACACCATATTGTCAACTCAAAATAATCGCTTATCTGGAATTATTAGTATATAGTTATTTTACTTTAAATTTAGAAGTTAAAAGACCTTTCAATTTTAGAAGAAAGAAAAGCTGAAATTGAAGATTCTCAAACGTACGACATCAATCTTACCTATCACAGTTTTTCCAGACCCTTCTTCCAAAATTGGGGATAGGATTACCACAACTAATAATAAAATTACCATAGCTTGTAATGAGATTATTACAACCAATAATTATATTCTCGTATCGCTAATTATTACAATCCAATCATATTCTCACACTTATATTCTTAGTTTCACAAAATGGGATGCTTCGAGTGTACCATATACACGGTTTCATGGATAATACCATCAAAATCAAATATTTTAAACAAATGGGGTACATATGGAATCAAGGTCCAAACATAGCATGCATTTATGAAGATATTTAGAAAAACTATCTTCTGTATTTTTCTTTCAGAAGATAGTATTATAATAAACACACACACAGACATGCGCGCGCGCGCGCACACACACACACACACACACATATATATATATATATATTGCTCTTCTGCATTGGAAATCTTGAAAACACAATATCACAATTATTTTATGTGTTTTCTCTTTTAGCAGTAGACGGTCCCACATTCCTTAAGCCTCCCAATATTAGTTCTCCCTCATTTTCTCCCTTCCTCCCTCGACAGTACAAAACTCAAAACCTCCATTCTGCCCAGCTTAGTAAAAATGTCACCCCCTAATAAACACATTTTTATGCATATTTTGGGAATTATTTAGTTAGGTTTCGAATACTAATTATGATTTCATAACAATCTTTTACTTTATTTTATATTATTTGGGTGTTATCACATGATTGGTATTTTCTTTTTTATCATTTTGAAGGATTTTGGAGCGTATTTGGGCTCAAGGACAATAATATTAGAGTTTTGGCTAGAGATAAGGAAGCAAGATACTATTAAACCAAGTTGGGATTAATCCCATGAGCCTACTATACCACCGGAGCCCAAACACCGACTATCGTCCACATTATCGGTCGATAGTTGGGTCGCTACTGAGGGACTGTTTCACGAAAACCACTATCAACCTCACTATCGGTCGATAGTTAGGTCGCTACTGAATGCAGTTCCAAAGAAGATTACTACAAACGAGTTACCAATCGACAACATGTCAAAATCGTTACAAAATAATCAATCATTAGAGTTAATGGCTGGGACTTCATTTTAACTATAAAAAGGGTCCAAAACATCTCAAGAATAATCAAGTATTCACCATTTTATCATCTTATCAAGCTTAGTATAATCTATCAATATTTTTTTAGTTTTAATTGTAAGTTTGAGAATTAGAGTGCTAGAGAAACAATTGGAGTCAAGGATCAACATCAACCATTTTTGTTATTTATATCCTTACTGTTCATTATGTATACTATGTGTTCGATGGGTTTTGTGAATGAATTATTGAACATGTATGGTTAAGTTTCTTTGATCTAAGGTTTAGAATAACAATAATTAAATAATGTTATGACGTTTCTTTCAATTCAAGTATGATCCCTTTGCTATTTTTACATTTTTGTGTCATGATTTATAAGTGATAAATAATTGTTTGTGTTTCTTATGTTTCAATTGATTGACAACCTTTTCAAAACTAATAGCTTGATAAATCACAACTCAAAAGACGAGGTTTATCAATAGGCTTTAAAACATGAAACGCTTTCATCAACAAGACAAAGAGGTTTGAGATTGATAGTGAAGTCGTACACCCCTTTAAACAGATCTTTAAAGTCGTACAAATATTTTAACCCTTCTGGAATTCTAAATATGATTTCAAACGAACAAGTTGTTTTATACTTTGAATCTAAGACTTTATCACTTAGAGAGAAAGATTAAACTGCTATTGTGATTGGCTTATAGTGAATTGAATCACAATATACTTGATTGATTAAAGAAGAATGATATTAGGAGGTCATTGTGAAAACCAAATCCCGTAATAGTCTCTATCATTTAATTTTTCCGAATATCATACAAATTATATTTTATCTTTATTTAATTTATAATTTAAAATAGTTTATAGTCGTCGTTTGTAATGACATAACCCAACTCATTTTATATCATTTAGATAAAATTATATTACTTGTCAAACATAAACCATATATGGTGCTTGTGGGATTCGACCTTACTCATTTTGTACTACATCTACACTATATACTTATAGTTAGGTAGAGTATAGGAATGATCAAATTTTTATAACTCGAACTAATCCCTAGTGAAATCGAGGAGCGGTCACCCCCCATGTAGACACCTATCTGCCACATGTCCTCCACCCACCGCTTGTTTATCATCTCACCCCGCAAAATGGGCAACAGATTCACACACCTGCACCGATGCTCTATAGCACTAAGTTCCACCCATAGTAAACCACAAACACCCTAATAGCTTGAAGCAAACTTAACAACATGATTATATTGCAAAATCACAAGCTCAGTGACTCAAACTTTTGTGCACCCCGTTTTAGTAAATTAATTTAAAAGCACATCAGTTTGCCCGTAAGAGCACGAGGTAACTGTAGGGTGATGAGTTTGACTCGAGTCGTATC
This sequence comes from Phtheirospermum japonicum, assembly GCA_014905375.1. Lineage (NCBI taxonomy): Eukaryota > Viridiplantae > Streptophyta > Magnoliopsida > Lamiales > Orobanchaceae > Phtheirospermum > Phtheirospermum japonicum. The sequence goes on along the minus strand of BMAC01000982.1, from coordinate 25,802 downwards.
TCTCGAGGAAGCAACTGTTCATTCTTTCGGATGTTTTTCTCAATTACGAATAATATACATATACAATTGGGGTTTTGAATGGATTGAATTGATCATTATGAACTAAGAAGTAATTAAACTAAAGCTAATTAAACTAATTATTCTAAATTATCAACTAAGAGCAATAGCTATACTATCAATTAACGTTATGAAGATTTAAAGCTAATTATCGTATCTAAAAGCATGAATTTAAGAAATTATCGCTAATCAATGGAATCATACGAATCTAAGAACGAATAGCTAAACGTAAATCAACTGCATAAATAAACTAAATTAACCAGTATCCAATATCCAAGCATAAAAACAATTAAACTAATTTAACTAGAATTAACTAAGAGATTAAACTAATAATTAAACTAGAAATTAACTACGAAAATATCTAAAGTTTAGAGTACTTATTTGAACTAATGAAAGCAATGAAAAGCTCCACCTATTCCGGAGTTTGAACGCTGATCTTGGTTGAAGATTGAGTTCCGAACGCGAAATTGAAGTCTCGGACTTGTCGCTCTTCGATCCTTGATCTTCGTTTCCAAATCTTATTTTAAGACGTGGAATTATTGTTATTATTAGCTATTAGACCCTAGGTAGTCGCCTCTCTTCTAAAAAACCGAATTATGAAGGGTTTTTATAGTTTATACAAGTCTTGGCGCGCAAGAAACCCTAAAATCCGAAATCAGGGCCGCCGCGTCGATGGAGCGTCGATGGAGCATCGACTGACGTGAGAAGGTGCTCGGCAGTGTTGCGGCCTGGGCGCGCGCGTTGGCTGGGCGGGTGCATCGACCTTGCGTCGACTGACGCGGCTTGTATCGACGCGACAGAGAGTTGCGTCGGCCTATGCGTCGACTGACGCCCTTTCAATCGACGCTTCAGAAAGTTGCATCGGCAGTGCGTCGATCATGCGTCGACTGACGCGGACCATGGCTCACGTCGACGGTCGCGTCAGTCGACGCGACAGAGGAGTCCATCTCGATTTCTCGATCTTTTGCTACTCGTTTCTCCAGAAAGCTCGTTCTTCATTTCTCGAACATCGAACTTCGTCTATTAAGCGCTGAACTCTTCCAGCTACTTAGTTGTAAGGTGAAAAACAACGAAATGTCACCTAATTGTATCAATTACGATCAAAATGCGGTAAACTAAGCTGGAATTATAAAAATACGAAATTATGCTTAAACCATCCAACTGATACCAAAAACAAATAGAAAAACAAACTAAAAAGCTAATAAAAGTAAGGACAAATCTACGCTAATCACTCAGCAATATCTCAAGAACCCAAGTGACTATAAATTTTAAAAACATTTTTATACTTTGATATAATCGAAAATTCTAAGCTCAGCAATCTCTCTCTCTCTCTCTCTAATTGAGAAACGTTCTCCTCACCACATTTGGTTATTTTAACCTTCGCTCATTAGGCTAAAATTGGTTTCTTGACTTCTCTCATTAATTGGGACATGTGCCACTTCACGTCTGATTAATTCATCCACCTCCACCTATAAAGTCGTCCAAACAATCATCAACACATTAATAGGTATCTCTAATGGATTAATAGACCGCCTATGTTCTAACATTAGAATTCTTGACAAAACATCAAAACTAAGAAAATAATGGAGCACAATAGCTCCCAAAAAACAATGAAAAATGAGTAACGAAAGACGATCAATTTATCACAATATGGTACTTTATCAATAGAAAACAAACACAAAATTGAGACCTAATTGAGAGTGAGATTTGTGGGTTATAGAAATCAAACCTAAAAAGTAATACAATCACATTAAACTATCGTTTCAACCCATGGCGAAGAGATTATAGATTTTAATACCACTACTCAATTTGTACTTATTTACGACCATTGCTTAAAGAGATAGCATCGGAGAACAAGCTGCAATTAACTATCAAAATATTGATATCATTAGGTTTGATTCCGATTTTCTCCATCAAATCATCAATAGAGGAAGAAAATCACGACATCAGCCTCGCCCCCTGGTGGCCTCCATCGTCGACATCTACGGGATGTAATGAATTGTCAATGGAAAACAAGTTTCTCAGCCGAGCCCAAAAAGAAAGGGGATCAGGGAGTATGGGTATATGGGGGTATTGTATTCACTTTTGTAAAAATGTGAGTTATTGGGTATAAAAAAGAGACGGGTGTTTTAGTGGGCACAAATGCCTTCTAATTTTTATTTATGACCACACTCGTATTTTTTTTATTTACAAAAATGTAATTGAATGAATTGAATTATATACCATTATTATATCATACATACCTTTATCTATCCGGTTACTAGACACATTCATGAAAATTACAAAATTGCTACACATACCCATTTATACACAAATATATATAATATTACTTTTCATTTTTCTAACAATTTATTTTTCCCAACCTCACTTCAATTATCTCCATAGCCTAATTCTTCAAACATTACAAAAATCAATAATGGATGATAGAAAAGACATGGGAACAAGTATTAGTGTTTCTACCATTTATCTGATTATTTTGTTATTTTTGTATCCTTATTGTTAGCTGTATCTTGAAACTTCAAAAAACTCATTGCAACATTTTCAGACATGATATACCAAAAATGGAAGCAATTTTTTAACTTGGTTGACCAAAAATCAAAGATATTTATGGCCCTAGTACTGAAATATGAAGCAGTTTTTTGGACCTGATTGACCAAAAATTGTCAATATTTCTAACCACAAGTGGCCGATAATTGTTCATATTTTTAGCCACTTTTGGCTGAAAATTATCCAGATTTTTAGACACTAGTGACCGAAAGTTGCTCATATTCTCAGCCACTTGTGACCAAAGATTGCTCATAATTTTAGCTACTATTAGCTGAAAATTGTCTAAATTTTCAGCTATTGGTGACCGAAATTTCCAGCCACTAGTGGATGAACAGTATACAGAATTGGACCTACATGTATTGATTTTTCTCCTTCTTTTCCAAGTTATAAAGGGGATTGAACACATATTTTACAGAACTTAGTGTCGTCAGTCCATTAAGAAGTGAGTTAGTTATGAATTATACAAATGACTGCACAATACACCAATATTTTGAGACTCGTGCGTATTTGATAAGTTGGGTACGCACGGTTGCAAACGGGCTTGGTATGGTTTGAAGTTTCATGAGGATTTAACTTCTCTTGAAGCATTGATCTTTTGAATGTGTAGAATATATTTTTAATCTTTCTTTAGAATAAAATTACTCTCATTTTCTTCTTCAGATTCCTAGGTATAGAAGGTTCAAAACTTTTTCCCTATTTTTATTTTTAGGGATTTACTCTAGATTAGGGAGACCTTCTGAAAAATTCTCAAAGGCGAGGGTAATGATGACATCAATTTAACATATAACAAAAATTCATGAAAATCTAGATTAATACAAATAAAAGGCAAAATGGATAATATTCTATACATTTGATTTAGATGTTCTATTTCGCAACATCCTTGTTATTTGGGCAGCGACAGTCTGAGTTTGGTATTTTTTTCTCATAGGGCATATGATGGTGGGAGAATACGAGTATGTGCGACTGTAAAACTTTGGTCTACTTTTGAGCCTATCGCTTGAACATATTGGCCTTGAATCATGCCCATCCTCTTCAATTGGTCCTTTTGAGTACATTTGGTGACACTAGTTCAATTCCATGACTACAAACAAACAACAAAACTGCAAAATAATAATAATAATAATAGTAGTAGTTGAAGTTTGGGTTCATGTCGGATGAAGAAGTCGGGCGACAAAGTTTAGTAAGATTACAAACCCGAATTTGGTTGACATTTTGGATTAGCCAATTCCAGGTGGACTATATGATCCTGCTAACCTCCTGGCAACGAAGACTCTCCGTAAGAATATGAAATTCGAATAGAGAACATAACATGAGTGTTAGTATAATAATACTTTTTTATGCTTATTCTTTTTTTCTTTCTAGAATTATGTTATTTTTTTGTAAATGTATATATGAATATGAATCCTACAGACACTTATTCGTTTTAATAGAAAATCTGGTTTATTTTTACTGAGAGTATTAGAGTTTGTATTTGTATTTTAATTTGTATTTTCATTTCATTTTTTTTAGTTTT
>BMAC01000982.1:0-20000 GCA_014905375.1 Phtheirospermum japonicum | reverse complement strand
TGTAAAGATTTCGTGCACTTCTATCTGCTTCTAGCAACAAGTACTTACCGTTTTCTCTATCAAGGTCAAGTTCCAATGGAAATTCATAGTGGTCGTTTATCTGCAACCATAAAATATATAAATGAACATCCGAGGCTTCAATTGTCCTAGATGCATTTTATTGAGCATGTCTTCCATTAAGAATTTAGATGCATTTAGTACAAATCTTCTTGGTATGCCCCATTATAGCAGAGAAATATTGAATCTTGCGGAAGCACATATGTTTACTGTGTTGGCTACTAACCTTAACCATTGTATCTCTCATAAAATCGTACTCAAACCGCTTTAATTGAAGCTAGAGAACTGGAGGAAAGTCAATGAACAATACACCCTTCTTGGTGTCCTAAGATTAAAAAAAAAAGAATGTTCGGGCAAATTTTCAACATAAAAGAAACTAATTGAGATGAAAAGTTACTGAAATTAATTAGAACCAGAAAATGCAACACTTAGGGCAAAATCACAACTATAATTCCATAGATTTTACAATAAACAACGTCATCCCATCCTAAAGATTTTACTTGACCAGATGAGGCATATGCATCAAAACTGGTGACACACGAAAACCAATCAATTCAGACATAGTTCAAACAACATGAAAACAAAGTTTTTGTGCCGCCTAGCCCTTTCACATAAGAGATTAATCAAACAACTTTCCAACAAATTAAGGCCAACCATTTCATCACTATCCATCCAAAAAAACCTATTCCTAATGCTATAATTGGTAACAAGAACTTACAGCCAATCATCAATGTCTAAAAATATCTTCAAGCGGAAGGGGATCGGCGGCGAATGATTTCGAATTGGTCGCAATTGAGTCCCGTTTCTTTTAGAACTTGGGTTGGCAACGTCTTGGTGTGGGGAAGGTTGGGGCATATCCAATTGAGCCGGAGGGCCACCTGCCGGGGAATCGACATTTCCAGCCAAAAGGGGATCGAAACCCACAAAGGTGAAGCTTTTCGAATTGGTCTCAATTAGAGCCTGAATCTTATAATTGGAGCTCGGGTTAGCATCGATATGGAGTGAGGAAGGTTGGTGCAGAGCCAATTTTGCCGGAGGGCCACCGACCGGCGAAATGCCAGTTTGACCCAAAAGGGGATCGTGAACCGCCTTTTCAAAATTTCTTCGACTTGCAGAATCGTTTGTGAGTTTTTCGAAATTAGCTATAAGGGTCGGGAGGTTGAGACCATCGGTGGTTATGGCTTCACTTTTCCGGTTATCCGGCGCCGGCGACGAAGACCCAGCAATAACGGGATTTCTTGAGGAAGTCGAAAAATTAAGTTGGGTATTTTGTGTTCATAAGCGGCGAGTTTTTTTTTTCTTCTTCAGTTTTTTTTCTTTAATAAAAAAAACACTTTTTATTTTTTTATTTATGACATGGCGAATGCAGATCATCGGATGAGACACGGATTAACGGCCCAAAATTTTTGCTTGAGCAAGACGAGGATCGGTGACATGGCAGCCTACTATTTTACGGCAGTTCTAATGAAACCCCCATAAAATGTCATCTTATTCACGGCGGTTCTAATAGAACCGACGTTAAATCCAGCGAACTAATTAACATGTGAACTATTAACGTCGGTTCTTAAGGAACCGCCGTGAATACCTGATAATTCACGGCGGTTTCTTAAGAATTGCCTTTAATTGATAATTAATTAACGGCGGTTTTATGACAACCGCCGTAGAATGTAGGGCTCTACGGCAGTTTGAACAAAACAGCCGTTAAATTCTGGATTTAACATTGGTTTTCTAAAAAACTGTCGTTAAAACATATTTAACAGCGGTTTTTTCAGAACCGTCGTGGATTAACCGCCTTTAAAACCCTGTTCTGCAGTAGTGTTAGAACTATGTTTAAACAACAAAATTCATGATTTAGTTATACAAAACTTGAAATTAAACAAAATAAATTGAAAAGCTTCAAACCAGTAAAAAAAAATGAAAAACCTATGTTTATCAGTTGTTGGTTGCTCGCTTAACATGGTGGAGGTTGATGTGCCGGTGGGCAATTATTGCTCTGGTGGATTTTGGTGATATTGCTGGCCTTTTTCTTCTTCTTCTTCTTCTTCTTCCCGTCTTTTTCTTCTTATTTTTCAGCTTCTCATTTTTTTAAAATGGATGTGGTTAATAATGTGGGTTTGGGGAAATCATTAATTATCAAGGGTATTTTAGGTAATTCAATATTGTTGTATTTAGTAAAAATATAAAAGAAATCATAAGGATGCATTAGAAAATGGGTGCAACTGGTAATGTCTTGGGTGCCAATATAATTGCCCCATAATAGATTATGCTTGGTAACAAATTATAAATGACTTGTAAAGAAATAACTTATCTAAAAAGCCCATTTTATAGATGTGGGAATCATAGGCTTCTCAAACTCCATTTGGCGCATTCCCAGATTCTCTCCGGCACTCAACTCGTGGAGTTTGCTCATTTTCCGCATTTCCCAATTTTATCCTCACTATAAGTTTGTCTAATTATTAGAGGGAAAGCTTCCCGATCAAAATTTTGAGGAAAAACTATTTTCTTGGATAAGATTTTAGAGAGAAGAAAATTTACAAATTAGGTCAAGATATTTAGACTAAAAATGAAGGTTTCACGGGAAGATTTTCTGAGAAAAGATGAAGGGGGTTTAAGAAAAAATTTAGAGCAAAGACAAAGGATTCAAGAAAAAAAAAAAGAGGTGTCCATCCTCATCTTTTTCTTCAATTTATTATTATCACTGCAGGTCTATTGATTGAACCTATCAAAAAAATTATCTCATAGTTTATATTTATTTATTTTCTTCTTTTAATGCCCCTGATTTTTATTGACTTTCGCATTTATGTTGTAAAATATTTTTCATATTTGTTTATGATCTAAATAGAGATATGGAAGTTAATCTAAATGCTCGACTGCATAAGAAATTCTCAAAGCCAAAGGCAATTTGGAGTGAGTGATGCACATAATGTGTTCATGAGTTCGAGTTGTGAGGAAATATCAAAGGGAAATAAATTGGGGACCTTTTTTAGTAGAGAGAGATGAGAAAAGATTTGTTTTTGGATTTGTATAGAAAACTGTTTTGAACTATGATAAGAAATAAGTGAATAATTATTGGGATAATACTAACAAGACTGGAAAGTTTAGTATAAGCTAATAACTTTAGACACTGGACTTGGTTGGAATAGTATAAACAATACAGTGTCTGTATCTGATGAATGGTGGGATGGGTACTTGAAGTTAAACTATTATTTTCACTTTGAAAATATTACATATATACATATATATAAAACATAATATTAAATTATAATAACTTCATAATCTAATCCGGATGTTGTTAAATTCTGATATAAAGGACTTGGAATTTGGAGGAATTGACCTCTTTGTTCAAAAAAGGAAATGTTACTGGCAAAAATGCTTGGGCATCTTCAGAAGGATCTCTGCCAAATGACTCTATTAGGCCATGAAACCCCAATCAGAAGAAATATAAATAGAACAAGAGATTTTAAGTTGACGAACCAAGAAAATCAATTAAACTAATCAAACTCAAATTGAGTTGGAGATAGTACGAGTTCAGCGTCGTAAGAGGGCCAGGGATGAAATTCCACCACCTAAAGGTCGCAAAGTTTCAGCTACTGTGAATATGGATAGATATCTTGGTCGTATTTGTGACATTGTTGAAGCAATTGTTGTAAGATCTGATAATTCAATGCAAGAAAGCATTAAAATACTAAATGAGATTCTGAAGGAGCTGGTCAAATCTTTTTATCTCTAAAATTACCCAAAGGGAGTGAGTTGTATTTGTTTGTTTGTAGATTACTCTTGATAAAGGAACAACGAGACTTATTTATTGTAATTGGAGATTCAAAACTACATTTCATGTGTCTTCAAGACGAATAGGCACAACATGATAGGAGTATCCATATGATCTATACCATATAGACTGATAGGGCTGAATATACGCCAGACCTGGGTTGGGGTAGCTCTGACCCAAAATTAAGAGAAGGATAGACTAGGTCTGTCCCTACGAAAGATCTAGTTAAGCCCTCTGGGCAAAACAAGACGTGGGAAGGACGATTCCTTTAAGACCCCTGACTCGGTCCCTTGCAAGAACGCTGAAGGTCCTGAGGTTATCTCCAGTTGGAGCATTGGAGGTGGGGATTAGCCTGACCTGGGTCAAAGGACTGATGGGTCTCCGAAAAATAGAGCTCTTCCTCAGTACTAGCAAGGGCTGGCTCGTTAAACAACAGGAGCGAGAGGAAAAAGAAGATAAAGGTATCGTGGGCTAGAAGGAAATGAAGAAGATCTGGAAAGAAAGAACTGTCTCTCGGATTCCCGACAAAGAGACAAGTGGGACCACTTGTCAGAGTTTGTTGGGTAACGGCCCTTAATTTGCGCCATGTGTTCCTTAGATCCCGGCCGGGGTCCCCGCTAAGGAAAGCTATAAGTATCTCGGCCCCAAGGCTGAGAGAGGTATGTCATTCTTTTGGGCATTCCTTCTTCTTTTCCTGGAGAAACACCTCAAACGCTTACTGACTTAAGCATCGGAGAGGTTTCCACCGGAAAACCACCGGTGGTCCTTTCTAACTCGTTTTAGGGTTGAATCATAGACTATGTTTAAAATATCATGACTATTCAGTTAAGACGTGTTTTCACTTGTGTTTTTTATTTACTAAGTCATTTTTATCATATAGTGAAGGAGCCTTGTAGAGATTCAATATACGAGGGAATTGTTTTGCCATGGATATTTTAAATAGACATTACACGCGTTGTCATGAATTGTTTAGAATGGGAAAACATGTATTTTACGACTTACAACCGAGTTTTGACAAAAGAGTTTGCTAAGGGATAGTCGTGAGATGAGTGTTGAAAACAATTAGATATCTTTCTAATGGCTATCGGTCATGATGAAAGGAACTGTATGTTACAAGAACATTCTCAACATTTAGGACAAACTATTAGTCATCACTTCAACATTGTGTTGAAAGCTCTGCTAGACTTTTCCATTTAGTAATTGTTGCACCATCAATTGAACAAATACCAAGTTATATACGTAATAATATAAAGTATTCGGCCACACTTCAATGTAACCTTTTTTCCATCAACTATCAATTTTTAATAATATAAAAAATATATTTTTCATATTTTTTCTTTCTTTCTTTCTTTTCTTTGATTAGTTACGTATTGGTGCAATTGATGGAACACGTGTGGATGTTGTTATCCTTTTTAATGAACAACTTGCATCTCATTGAAGAAAATGTGACTACAATCAAAATGTTATGGTGGCATGCTCATTTGACATGCAATTTACCTTTGTTTGAAGAGGATGGGAAGGGACTGCTCATAATTCACGTATATTTAACGAAGATATTCATAGACCAACTTTGAAATTCCCCATGACTCCTAGAGGTTAGAAATGATTTACAAATCTTATATATATATATATATATATATATATATATGTGTGTGTGTGTGTGTGTGTGTGTGTGTGTGTGTGTGTGTGTGTGTGTGTAATTTGTCAATAATACTAAATATATTTACTTATAATTAGGTAAATATTATGTTGTCAATGTTGGATACCCAAATATGCTTGGGGTTTTAGTACCTTACAAAGGCACATGTTATCTATCTGATCGATTTCGAAGGGGACAACGAACAAGTGGACCTAAAGAATTATTTAATCACTCTCAATCTTTATTACGAAATGTAATTGGGCATTTCTTTGGAGTATTGAAGTCCCAATGTATAAATATTAATAAAATGGCTAAATTTCCTTTCGAAACTCAAAGCCTAATTGTCGTTGCTTCCATAGCATTACATAATTACTAGTTTAAAAGCCCTCGTATTACGCAGGCATATCAAATAAATAAATAAAACATAAAAGTTACAAAAGGAATTTATTAAAATTTGAAAGTGGCTTATTAATGAAATGAAAAAAAATTGTTTACTTAAGATTTTATAAAACTTCCTTTTAAACTACATTAGTTGTCTTATTAACAATGTTACCATCATCGCCGCAACATAGTATTACAACTCTTTACATCTCTTAACTCGAGAGATTACGACATAGAGTTGGTCATGGTTGGACATTGATCTTAGCAAATAAAACCAATGCTGGAGAGAGTTTGATCCTGAATCTTATTTATGGTCATTACGAAATAAATAATAAGCGGGAATTGTTTCCTCTGAAATCTAAACAACACTCGGCTATCTGAAGGACTCAATGTCATGTGTGGAATGTATACCTTAGTACTAATATTGGTTCTTGACATAATTTGTGCTTCAATAATGCGATATCTAAGTTAGGTAACAATCAACCTCGTACTATTGCATAATCTTGAAACTTGATCCATGGTTCGAATAAACATAACTGGAACTCCAATCTTCAACTTCAAAACATTATGAAGAATCCCTTAGCACATTATCATATTTAGAAAATCGGTTGAGTACACTTGATGGTGAACCTCTACAGTGCTATGCACCCATATCATCATCCTTTTGACGTATCAAACTAGTTGGCTGTTTTCCGACATATATGATCTTTTGTATTGTGCGACTTGTGTTTTTACATGTAAAATAAAATCTATTTACATACTTAGACCACCTTTAATAGTGATTTCTAAGTACATACTATATTTATTTTGTAAAGTAATTTTAATTTGTATAGTTTCGTGACTTATTTAGAATAATGTTTAGATTTCTTTAACTTTTCTCAAAATATAACTTATTTCGATTACTTTAATCCCATCACTCAATTTTTAATTCTATATAATTCATCAGTTATTCACTCTATTTTATTCTTGTTTCAAAGAAAATAAATTTTAGAAATAAAAACATAGCTGGCCAGGGAGGGGAAATTCATCATTTATTCACTCCATTTTATTCCTGTTTTGATTTTTCAATATAAAGTTTCAAGGAAAATAAGATTTTGAAATAAGAACATAGCTGGCCTAGGAGGGAAAATTCATCATTTATTCACTCCATTTTATTCCTATTTTGATTTTGTAATATAAAGTTTTAAAGAAAATAAAGTTTTGAAATAAAACCATAGGTGGACAGGTTCTCCCTTCGCCACTAATCCAGAATCAGAAATAATACATGTATTGTTCCCAAAACAACATTCAAGGTCAGAAACCAAATACCACAACTAACACAATCGTGAATATAAATTGAAATCCACAATCACCAAACACATTGATTTGTTTTCTTACAAAAATAAAAAAATATCAGATCAAAAATCAAATCACCTACAAATTAATAACACAAACATGGGTGGAACAAACAAAAATAATAATAATAATGAAAAAAGTAAATTATTGAATATAGTTTACACTCTTCAGTTTGATGATAATCAACCTGTAATCATCAAAAGTTATTTCTTACAAAAGAAATGAAAAAAGCGAGGAGAGAGAGAGAGAGTTTAAAGATGGCCGAAACCCTAGCAATTTCTAAGATGTGTATAAATGAGGAAAAAGTTGTTATTTATATCTATGCAAAAAAAAAATGGTGTTAATATATAGAAAGCACCCAAGCTTGACAAATCAGCAACTTGAACAACCACGCGATCAAATTTGTCATCTGAAGCTCCAATAATTTAACACATTACCTAGGTGTTAACAACCTTAACAATTATGTAGTATACGTTATTTTCACAACAACGAATATTCAGACTTTTACATAAAGTTAGATATTGGTCTGAAACATTTGTCTTTGGTCGAAGAGCAATATTTTTAGGCTCTCACACTGAAATTCAAGATTTCATAAGATAAGTTATAATGTTGTCAAACTCACATGCACACTTGAACTCCACAATATGCAAAATAAATAAATAAATACAAATAAATAACAAAATACTCAAAATCTATTCGAGAGGCTTGAAGCTAAATATAATTCGAACAACAACCACCACAACAACAATAATATGAATCACTCTAGGAATTTTAAACCAGTTAGAAAGCAATCAATGTATCCTAAAACCATTAAAACTCTAATAACCTAAAAACATCACTTAACTAATAAATCACAAAATAGACAACATGTGTCTAAAAGAGGAGTCATAATGAAGAGGAAAAAACAAGGTAATAATACAAGAATTTGATTGCTCAAACCTAAAATTGCAATATCATAATTAAAATGAAGGTTAAACTCAATATAAAATACAAGTAATTTGCATAAGCTTCATTATCACCACCCCCAACTTATTAAATCAACATGCCACCTCATTAGATATACACAATTCTTATAACAATATATGTATGTATATAAAAGCTGATGGATTTGCTAAGTCAGATAACCAATTAAATCAAGACAAAGATTAATGACCAGTTAATTAGATGTAACGACTAGTAACTCGTGGTTAAGAAAATAAAATCTCAACCAAAACATATCATATTTATTTCAATCACAACCGTTAGTAAAAAATCACATAACATACAAAACATTTTAATGAAATAAAAAAAATTAAATAATCTATATAAATAGTACATTTTGCTGCACAGATCATTTCTAAGAAAATCGGTTTCATAAAATAGGAATGATGCTTCAACCCATTTTCCGACTCCATATAATATAAGGCAAAGAAGTAACTTGAGAACATAAGACATTATATCAAAGATAGAACTTCATAAACTAAACAACCCGAAAAAATAAATAATGCAATGGTAGAGATATTCAATATGCTGACATAGCTATATTCCTATATCACAACAAAATTTTGTAGCTTTCTTTTAGTCATATACTTTTAAGTACTTAAAAAATAATATTAAAATAAAAGTGCATAGAAATGAACTACAAATTCTACCATAAACTCAAATATTTATGTAGTAAATGCATATGTATTTCATATAAACGACTAATCATTTCCCCACAACATAACTGAGATATATATGGATTTCTCGAAATCATAAAGATTTTCTGGCAGTTGATTAAGATATGAACAATAGGTTTTTAAAACACTGAAATTCTCCCTTATATACATACGATTATATCACATATTTAATTGGTACAAACAACAACATTACTCCTCTGTATTATAAGAAAATTTTAAGCATCATGCAAATATCAGAACCTCATGTATGTTCGTCAAGTATCAAAAATGAATATGCTTTTCATAAAAATGAATGACACAAGTTAATGTATAAGCTCATCTCCAATACTATGGTGAACAAAATGAAAAGGTTAATAAGATAAACCCGTAATACTTTTCACTAACCTTGCCCATATTAAATCTCTGTTTGCCTCCCACTTATTTGTGTAAAGCTTTCCAGTTCAATTTGTGTCCTCAAGAAAAAGATATTTACTATTAGTATAGTATGAAAGTGTTCAGACTGAACTAAAATTTTATACATAAAAGCTATTAATACTCTAAGTAGAAATATGTGCGTAAAACATTTATCAAAAATGATTGGTTGTCATTTACTTGTTAACCTACAAACCAAAATCAGCATCACAATTTAATTTTTGCAGAATTTGCTGGCAATCACTTTTATTTACTGTCTACAAGCACCCCTGGAGAATGTATTGCCAGCTCCATCATAAAAGTTGTTGTTAATAAGTAGTAAGTATAAATAAATCACAACACCCATGATTTAAAAACTGATTTCTTCACTTTCAAATTTGAAAAAAAGAAGAAGAAGAATAAGAAGAAGAACGTCTAGATTCACCTCCTTAATTACTCTTCAAAGAGGAGAACCACCACCTTAGATGTTTAAAGAGTTATCCTCCTCCTAAGATTTCTTTCGAGTGTCTTCTACAACCATGACCCGACACGTTACACCATATTTCACCAAAAATGCTCTTCAAGAATATAAATCTAAAAAAAATGAAAAATAAATCTTTGAGTCACTAACATAGGTCTAGAAAGCAAAAACCAAATTCAAATCCCAAAAAATATAGATCTAAAAACCAAAAATAAAATAGATAATAAAAAAAATATAAGCAAAACCATGAATCTGAGGCTCATATCACTATTATCATCTTGAATAATTTCTAAATAACCAATAATTTGTATTTAGGAAGTTAAGTTATTAGTTGGTGCAGATGAATGAAAGATTTTTCTGAAGAAATCAAGAGAGAAGGTAAGTTCGTGATTGTTCAAGATGGGGGGCAGCGCGATGAAGAGAGGATTTCTGAAAAGAAAAACCTTAGTTTGTTACGAAGGGTAAGAAATGAATCAAAATGTTTATTTATAACTAGGCAAGAAAAACACACACAAAAAAAACAAAAAACTTTATAACCTGAACCACTAGGGGCTGACACATTAGCTTACGGAGTTACCAGAAGATGACACTTGTTATCTGAAGCAACCACAAACTGACCATCAACCATTCGACAACAACATTAATAAATAATAAATAGGGTGAATATAAGGTAAGAGGTAATAGTTGGTCAAGAATTTAGATGATATGATGAAGATGAAGATTATAATCAGTTTACAGAGTTACCAGAAAACGACACTTGTCATTTTAAACAACCACAAACTAATACTCCGTTAGCAATAAGGCAGATATAAGGCAAAAGACAATAGTTTATGAAGAATTTAGATGATATGATGAAGATGAAGATTATCTTAGCGGGCCGAAGAGATAGAGATCGATTTAGAGGAACATGATGGTGAAATATTTGAAAACGCAAATGAGCAACAAGTTCAAGAAATAGATATTGTATGTGATGCCATTGCCAATTCCATACACCAGACAAGTGTATCTCATGATAAGTTCTCAATGAAAAAAATTGGAATTAGAATCCGAAAACAATAGTTTTCATTACTTTCCATAGATTGCATATGTAAGGATTGAATCTTAGAATATTTTCAATCATTTGAACTTGCAACTTCATGTTATTATGTATCATGTATTTAATACTATGTTTTTAAATAGCCGTGTAATGTTTAATTTGATATTACATGTACGTTTGCATGTAAATTTGTGATGCATTTTTTCAAATTAAATTTAATAAAAATATATGTAACTTTTCAAATAAATATGCAACAAAATGACTTATAATATAAGAAAAGTCTACAGTGACTTAAATGCACCATGCACCCCACCCCCTGCATTTACAATCATATCATTTAATATAAAAAGCCTAAAATTGATCTTATGGTCCATATTAAGCTCCACTAAGTGAAGAATGATGTCGAAAAGGCACCGTAAAAATTCCCTATAACATAAGTAGGGTTAATATTGATAATTCAGGTTAAATATGGACTTATAAATAATAATTTATCAAACACAATTCATTTTATTAATGGTTTTGTTTTAAATATGCACTATAATTTTAATATGCATGTATAAGTAGGCCTTCCTCTTCTTCTTCTTCTTCTTCTTCTTCTTCTTCTTCTTCTTCTTTCCAAAAGCACATTTTGAAAATGCATTTCACAAATATTTATCAATAATGAAATGCGCTCTCTCAAAAGCCACTTTAAAACCCATTTTTAAAATAAGAAAACATTTTTCTTTTCTTTTCAAATTTGGGGAAATTCCATAAGTGGATCTGATTTACCGAAATTGTGTCATAATAAGGCTTGAATTTTAAGTTCTCTCAATTGAAGGCTCTAATTTTCAAAAATTTCGATTTAGGGCTCATATTTACATTTTGATTCTCACTTGAAGGCCTAATTTTTAAAAAGTTTCGATTGAGGGCTCATATTTACATTCTAATTCCCACTTCAAAGCCTCTGTTAACCTTGGTTAAGTAAAACGATGATGGCACAACTAATCCAAAAAGCCTGCAATTTTTATCTTTTTTTTTCATGAACTTTATATTTGTCAAATACCATCAATAAATAAATTAATTAATTAATTTAACCTTAGTTTGGGATTAATTGACACGTCAACATACTTACATAACTATGGTTTAGCTAGTATTCATATCAACTCGTTTAATGGAGTCTTTTTTTAGATTTTTTATTTATTTATTGATGGTATTTGACAATATAAAGTCCATGAAAAAAAAGATAAAAATTGCAGGCTTTTGGGATTAGTTGTGTCATCATCGTTTTATTTGACCAAGGTTAACAGTGGCATTCAAGTGAGAATCAAAATGTAAATAAATATGAGTTCTCAATTGAAACTTTTTTAATATTAGGCCTTTAAATGAGAATCAAAATGTAAATACGAGCCCTTAATTGAAACTTTTTGAAAATTAGAACATTCAATTGAGAGAATTTAAAATTCAGGCCTTATTATGACATAATTTCGTTAAATCAGGCCCTCCTGTGGAATTTTCACTTTCAAATTTCATCTAATTTAACTTTGTCTCGTAGTCTTTTTTGTATATTTTACCTTTTAAATTATGTGTATTTTTACACTTTTATCTTTCTTAATATTTTTTGAAGTTTTTGCATAATTAAAGGACAAAATTGTTCTTCTATGTATAATTTCTAACAGACCATGAAGAAAAGACATTAGAAAGACCGATTTGCCCTTCAGTGATACAAACCATTTTTGTGTGTATAGTTCAAAACATAAAACTTCCCTCTTTTTAAGATTGACTGTGTGAAAGTGCTTCCAATCGAGCACTAAACATAAGAAAATTATCCAAAATTAAAATTATGATCCACATAATTAACGATTGATTGAAGCGCACTGCAGGTGGTGGATGCGGAGTCGGAGCAAAACGGAGAAAGGAGAGCTAAATCCGAGGATGAAAAGTACGTTGAGGAGCAACGGTTCGAGAATTTCAGGGTGTGGAGAGGGGATGATGGAGCGGGCCGGGCCACTGTCGGGCCGCAGACGATTGGGGTCTTACTAATCTAATCTCACTATAAGGTGAGCTATAATTTCGATTAAATATCTATTTACATGTGCCAATAATGGATGTCACTTTTTGTTGGAACTATTACAACTAATGTCGAGCACTAAACAGGAACCGTAAAATTGTAAGTCACAAAACTGGAAAATGCAAAACAGAAAGATGTTAAAACAAGTGTCGAGTCGAGTAAGCACTCTGTCCGCAAGACGAAATAGCCCCGGTAGTGCCCTTCGGTTTTGGCTATTCGTCTCCAAAGATGAAACGACTTCGTCTCTGGTATTACAGCACCGTAAATAGTAGAGCTCCGGCGAACTAGAAGAAATTGGAACGAGCTACGTACAAAAGTAAAATGCAGAAAATAGAAAACTATGTATGTTTATGAGTTCAGGTGTTCTGTTGTTTCAGATGTTCATACATATGGAAAGTGCAAAAGGGAATGCAGGAGCCTCACCCTTTTATAGGGGTTCATTTCAGGTGTTACAGCTGCAATTAATGTCATCATTAATGGCGTTCAAACAGTCAGTATCATCCAGCATGAACCTGGACGAGTTCAGCGTGCAGATATATTGCATGTATGAATTCAAATGGTAAGAAACATTTTGAAACGTCTGACTTTTGACCTGATTGGTCAGGAGTTACAAAATTGATTCAGGTGTTAAACCCGCACGTGGCTAAAAGGTTAGCCAGGGTTGAACCAGAACCATTACCCCAAACGGACCATCTCAATCGGACCAATTGCCCAAGACCCAAGACCCAAGACCCAGGCCCAGAGCCCAGGACCCAGGACCGAGGTCCGGGTCCGGGAACGGGCTCGGGCTCGGATCCGCTCAGCTCCGCCGAAGGCGGACTGGCGAACCCAAGTCCAAGAGCCCGCGTGAGCTTCGTTTACACAAAGTCCACACAACCCACTGTGCCCACTTGATGTCCAATATTAAAAGTTAAACACTTTTAAACTCCCTTCACATTGGATAACTATCAATGTGGGATAAACGATAAAGCTTTAAAAGCACCTATTCAACTTCCAAACACCATTTCTCACTCACCAATAAATGGATTTGAGAAATTCAAAAGGCTATAATTATCTACACGACACGTAGAACGAGCCTATATAACTCGTTAATACGAATTATCGTTGTACCATTTAATTAGAATAAATCTAATTTACAATATTTAATTAGAATAAATCTAATTTATAACAATCCCCCACATGAGTGAGAAACTCCAAAAACAAAATGCATGAATGCAAAAACGTAGCTCAGTCCTTAAGAGACAATAGAGAATAGGGATAGGTGGCTTGTGGGCCTTCAACCCTCCTTAGTTAATACTACCGAGCATACCGGCGGATTAGTGAACAAAATTCTTGAACTATTCCCCTTTGTGTATACTAGACAATAGTACCAACTCACTAAGGTATCAAAATTCTTCCGTTCTCACGTTTGTGTCCGTTTCTGGCCATGGACAACTTCTTTGGATTCATAGGCTTCAGTAGAAGCGGCCCTCACTTCTCGCTTACATAGGTGATTCTTCAAATCAGCATTCTGTCACACTCAAGTCAAAGACCTGCACAAGAATCATTAAAAATCAGAGATTTAACCTCACCACGTGACAGATTATAAACTCTACTTTTGCTGTTAAGGAATAGGGTCGTAGAGTTTTACTTACCCAGACTTTTGTAGTTTAGTTTTCCCATTGAACCAAGTTTGTGGGATCTCCACTCATCATGGTTGGGTATCCACTACAATCATCTTTAAGATGTGGATTTCACTCCCATTCCTTCAAGCAATTTGTACATCTGATCTCGAGCTATGTTCTTAGTGAATGGATCCGCTAGATTATCTATCGACCTTACGTAGTCGACTGAGATAATCCCACTCGATAACAGATGTCTTACGGTGTTATGTCTCCGACGAATATGTCGAGACTTACCGTTATACAAACCACTTCTTGCCCTTCCAATTGCAGCTTGACTGTCGCAGTGAAGCATAACCAGCGGCACGAGTTTCTCCCAACATGGAATATCTTCCAAAAAGTTACGAAGCCATTATGCTTCTTCACCTGCTTTGTCTAAAGCGATAAACTCAGATTCCATGGTGGATCGGGTTATGCATGTCTGTTTAGTGGATCTCCAAGAAACAGCTCCTCCCCCTATTCCAAACATATATCCACTTGTAGACAGAGAGTCCTTTATGTCGGATATCCAGTTTGCATCAAAGTAACATTCAAGTACACTGGGGTATCTTCCATAATGTAGCCCAAAGTTTAGAGTATACTTTAAGTATCTCAAAACTCTCACAAGCGCTTTACAGTGCTCTTTACTTGGATTGCTTGTATATTGGCTCAGTTTGTTTACTAAGCAAGCTAGATCAGGTCTTGTACAGTTGGAGATGTACATCAAACATCCAATGATCCTAGCATAGTCCTGTTGAGAAACAGGATCACCTCTGTTCTTACTCAAGTGAACGTCGAGTTCCATAGGTGTCTTTGCTGGAAGACTATCGTGAGCATTGAATTTCTTGATCACTTTCTCAATGTAATGAGATTGTGACAAGACAATTCCATATGGAGTTCTAATGATTCTTATGCCAAGAATAGTGTCAGCTACTCCCAGATCCTCCATGTCAAAATTTCTTTTAAGCATGAATTTCGTCTCGTTAATCACTTGTATGTTGCTACCCATGATTAACATATCATCTACATAAAGACATAATATAACAGATTTGTCATTAGTATTCTTAATGTAGACACACTTGTCGCACTCGTTTATCTTGAAGCCATTTGACATCATCACTTCGTCAAATTTCAAGTGCCATTGTAAAGGTGCTTGTTTCAAGCCATATAATGACTTAACCAGTTTGCACACTTTTCTCTCTTGTCCAGGTTTCACAAAACCTTCGGGTTGTTCCATGTAAATTTCCTCTTCTAAATCGCCATTTAGAAAAGCAGTTTTTACATCCATTTGGTGAATCTCAAGATTGTGCAAAGCAGCAATCGATGGAAGCACCCGGATAGAGGTAATTCTCGTAACAGGAGAGTATGTATCAAAGAAGTCATAACCCTCCTTTTGGATAAATCCTTTCACAACCAAACAAGCTTTATATTTATCGATTGATCCATCAGCTCTGAACTTTCGTTTCAGAATCCATTTACTTCCTAAAGGTTTACAACCTTCAGGTAAATCAGTTAGAATCCATGTATGGTTCTGCATGATCGAATCGATTTCGCTCTGAACAGCTTCCTTCCAAAATGAACTATCAGTCCGTGAGAAAGCTTCTTTCAAGGAATTCGTTTCTTCATCCAACATGAAAACCACATAATCGGGACCAAAATCCTTCGCAACTTTAGCTCGATTACTCCTCCTAGGAGTTGGAGCTTCAAGTTCTGAACCAGGTCATTTACGAGACTTAGGTTCAACCCCCACAAGTTCTTGACTTGTAGTACCTTCCGCATTACCAGTGTTTGAACTGGAAGCAGCTTTATCRTTACAAGGATAGATATCTTCAAAGAATATCGCATTCCTTGACTTAATGGTAGTTCCGACATTCATGTCCGGAACATTCGACCTATGGATTATAAATCGATAGGCGCTACTGTTTAGTGCATAACCAATAAATATACAATCAACCGTTTTGGGTCCGATTATTACTTGCTTTGGTAGAGGCACTTCTACCTTCGCTAAACACCCCCACACTTTGAGGTATTTGTAAGAAGGTTTCCTTCCTTTCCACAACTCGTAGGGAGTTTCATCCCTACCTTTAAGTGGAATTTTATTGAGGATATAGTTAGATGTTAAAACAGCTTCCCCCCACATGTTCTGAGGTAACCCAGAACTAATCAACAACGCATTCATCATTTCTTTCAAAGTACGATTCTTGCGTTCTGCAACTCCGTTCGATTGAGGTGAGTACGGAGCTGTAGTTTGATGAATTATGTCACTTTCGTTGCACAACTCCTCAAACGGAGCTACGCATTCACCTCCTCTATCACTCTGGATAGATTTAATTTTGCAGTTAAGTTGATTTTCGGCTTCATTTTTGAAGTTCTTGAAAGCTTCAATAGCCTCATCTTTACCTCTCAAAAGATAAAGGTAACAGTACCTTATGCAATCGTCAATAAAAGTAATAAAATACTTTTTTCCACCTCTAGTTTGCACAAACTTTAAATCACATACATCCGTGTGAATTAATTCTAAAGGTGTCGTGCTCCTTTCTACCGATTTAAACGGTAACTTAGTCATTTTTGCTTCTACACAAATTTCGCACTTACTTTTATTAACAAATTCATTTACCTTAAGTAAATTGAGATTTCATAAACACTTTATTGCATTTAGATTAACGTGGCCTAATCTACAATGCCATAAACTAGAGCACTCAGACAAGTAAAAGGAATCAGAAGCAATTTTACTGGTTTTGGGCGTATCGCCATTACACTTAGTTTGAACAAACCATCTGTAAGGTAACCCTTACCTAAAGGTGTCCCAAATTTAGACAATACAAACTTATTAGCCTCAAATATAAGTCTAAATCCATGACTAACTAGTACTGAACCAGAGACTAAGTTCTTCCAGATGACCAGAACGTGCAGCACCTCATTCAGAGTGATCTCCTTGCCGGAAGTCATTTTGAGGACAACCGTACCAGTACCAGCAACTTCCGAAGAAGCTTGATTTCCCATGTTCAACTTCCTTCCCTCACAAGGAAGGTATTTGGAGAACAAGCTCCGATCAGCACACACATGGGCGGTTGCAGCAGTGTCGATGAACCATTGACCATGGTTCTCGATCATGTTAGCTTCTTCAGTGATAACCACAACGAGGTCATCCTTAGTTAGCTCTCTCTCGGCTATGTGTGCGCTCGACCTAGCCTTCTTTTGCTTTGGCTTGCGGCAATCCTTAGACGTGTGTCCAGAATAACCGCAATTGTAGCATTTGTCGTCGAACTTCTTAGAAGAAGGAGCTTTAGCCTTCGAGTTGCCGGGACGCGGCCTCTTCTTCGAGTTCTCTCCTCTTTCAAGTAAGTTCACTCGAGGTTCATCCGAAATTTTTGAGTTCTTGTATTGAACACAAACTTCGGATTCAATTCGTACCTTCCGGATAACGTCTTCAAGAGACATCGCCTTTCGTTTATGCTTGAGGTACGTCTTGAAGTCTTTCCAGTTTGGTGGAAGCTTGTCAATCATGGCAGCAGCCGTGAAAGCATCCGGAAGAATCATCCCCTCGGCGTGGACATCATTCACCAGCATTTGGAACTTTTGCTTGTTCCATAACCGGGCGAGAGTCCACCATCTTGTAGTCCATGAAGTTCGTGACTACAAATTTCCTAGTTCCAGCCTCGTCGGAACTATATTTTTTCTCAAGTGCCTCCCAAATTTTCTTGAAGGTCTTTACATCCCAGTATACATTACTCAGGCTATCTTCTAGGCTACTTAAAAGAAAACCTTTACACATATAGTCCCCATTGTGCCAATTATCGTAGGCGGCACGAACATTGAAATTTGTCTCGGACTCATCCGGAGTAGGTGGTTCTTCTTCCTTCACGAAGTTAGCGAAGCCAAGCATCGTGAGGTAGAACAGCATCTTTTGTTGCCACCTCTTGAAGCCTTCTCCATTGAATTTTGGAGGCTTCTCCGCCGCGGGCATGATCCGTGAGGAGTGTACCGGCGCGTTCATAGTTGGTACAAAAGTCCCCATCGGACCCATTGAATGGGTATTCAAAACAGTTGAATCTGTTTGGGGAGCAGTTGCAAACAAACTTGGAACCGAAGTTCCCGTCATCCCAATGGGATGGGTCACAGCCGAAGCTGACATATTTTGGACCGAAGTCCCTATCCCAAAAGGGATCATTCCAACAGCCGAAGTTGTGGATGATTTCGACTGGGCCATGTGCCTTGTCAGCGTCTCCAAAAGGGAATCAAGTGTTCCTTGGTCAAGGACAAATCCAGGTTGACTCGTATTCATGTTTGGCATAGACGCGCCAATTGTCGTACAGCGGTCATCGCCGAGGTAGTGGAGGTGATGGCCGGAATAGTGTCGCTCGTCGGAGTGCTGGTGGTTGACATCCTTTTCCAGTCAGGGATATTACAACTTACAAAATTAAAAAATTACAATATTTCGTCTTGCGATTGTTAGGAACTATTACTACGTTTACAAATAAACGAGCACAAACAGGGAATCACTAAACTGGAAAAAGTAAGAATAGAACAGAAAACAAATAAAAACAAGTGTCAAGTCGAGTCAAGTAAGCACTCTGTCCGTAAGACGAAATAGCCCCGGTAGTGCCCTTCGGTTTTGGCAATTCGTCTCCAAAGATGAAACGACTTCGTCTCTGGTATTACAGCACCATAAATACCAGAGCTCCGGCGAAGTAGAAGAAATTGGAATGATCTACGTACAAAAATAAAATGCAGAAAACAGAGAACTATGTATGTTTATGAGTTCAGGTGTTCTGTTGTGTCAAATGTTCATGCATATGGAAAGTGAAAAAGGGAATGCAGGAGCCTCACCCTTTTATAGGGGTTCGTTTTAGGTGTTACAACTGCAATTAATGTCATCATTAATGGCGTTCAAACAGTCAGTATCATCCAGCATGAACCTGGACGAGTTCAGCGTGCAGATACATTTCATGTTTGAATTCAAATGTTTGGAAACGTTTTGAAACGTCTGACTTTTGACCTGATTGGTCAGGAGTTACAAAATTGACCAATTGCCCAAGACACAAGACCAAACAGTCAGTATCATCCAGCATGAACCTGGACGAGTTCAGCGTGCAGATACATTGCGCATGATGTTTGAATTCAAATGTTTGGAAACGTTTTGAAAACGTTTGACTTTTTGACCTGATTGGTCAGGAGTTACAAAATTGGACCAATTGGCCCAAGACCCAAGACCCAAGTCCCAAGTCCCAGGCCTAGAGCTCAGGACCGGGATGAAGGAAGGAGGTTCTGGTTTGATATGCATCTAGAAAGCAGTCATCTAAGTTCTGTAACCAAAGTTTGATTATTTTTTTTTTATGTTATTTTATTTTTTGTTTCTTTTTGTCTGGTCAAGATGTTAACAATAAGTCAACAATGCAAGGAGAAAACATTTGTGAGTTCAATTGGCACAGTTTCTAAATTTGCACCTTGGTCGCGATTTTCAAGTATTAGTTAATGTGTCATTCGAGTTTGTGATGTTCCATTATCTTTCCTTCAGCTAGATTTTAAATTTTGACCGTTTTGTAATTCTTTATCATTAATAATAT
>BMAC01000981.1:408073-433662 GCA_014905375.1 Phtheirospermum japonicum | reverse complement strand
AGAGGCACTACTCACAAATTAAACCAAAAGTCTGGAAACGGTTATTAGGATTCGAAATTTCGGCCATAGAAATTCAGTGTATCTTTCTTTTCTTTTCTTTTTTTTGTCCCAAGAATGGCTCTTTCGACCTCCTTAACCCGGCCCATTAGCTCCTTCAATGCCGTCTGTTGGCCATCTTTCTGTTCCTTGAAACCGAATAGTAATAACGCTCCAATGTTTGTGGGATTTCAGAGCACGTATCATCAGACTCTGCTTATCAACTGCTGCTCTGCTGAAGGTCCCTCCTCGGATCCTATGAATTTCAGGTTTTCTTATCTCTGAACTGCATTACTATATTCCATTATTTTTTTTTGGCGGCAGAGCCGAGTGTTGAATTATGGAGGATTTTGATGCGCTATTTATGAATTATTAGATTACTAATGGGTTTTATGTTTCTTGAGGGGCTATAATTTTAGTGTTTTATTTTTTTTTTTTATTTGTTTCAAATCGATCATTGTTGTAGAAAGGATGTTCTAGATAAGTTTCAATTAGCCATGTTAAGCAATCATAGAATATGTGTTGCAAGGTGAAACTATGGAGTCTCATTTGTTTAATATAACGTGAAGTAATGTTGCCGGTGCTCTATTTATAATGTAAATTAGCAGAATTGTTTGTTGGTTTATTTGTGAAAAACAATTGCTATTTAATTGAAGATGCTGTGCATTTTGACTGCTGTAAATGTTTGTCCTGCTAACTAGAGATTGAACCCTTAGCTGAAGGAATAAGGAAAAGATTTATAAACTGAACGGCCGAACAAAATAGATATGTGCTCTAACAATAGAGTGGTTAAGATGAGATGCAAGTATCTTGGTTACCCGTTTTTGGAGGTCTTGAAGTTTGGAACAAAGTTTGTAGACCTTCGCTTTTGCTTGTAATGAAATCTCTGTATTTAGTTTATCTTGATGTTGCGCATTTTTTGACTTAAGTTTCACTTGTAATCAACAAAATGCCTTCGGTTGCTGGAACTTATAAGAATATTTTTGATCCTCCAATTTTGTCATTTTTTTTTTAATTTTTAATTTTTTAATTCCAGTTATTTTTGCTTCTAACTTGTCTTTAATGTCTTATTTAGAAGGCCACGTTTGAGTAATAAAAAAATAAAGATTACACTTCCTCTTTCAAGGTTTACCTGAAACTCATCATTTTAGTGAAATCAAGTATTCCAGGTTTCTTAATGATTTCTTGCGATGTGCTGTAGACAAAAGGAAAATGGCCAATATCAATTAGTGAGAGATCAGTTGACTCCCAAATAGGTTGTACTTCTCAAGCCTATATCTCAGCTAATTAACTCACTATGCTTGGCTGGCTATCTTGGATGTGTACCTTATTTTGGATGCTAACTAACTAAAATTTGGCTATCTAGCTTGCCTTTTTAAGTTGCAAGCCAAAATAAAAACATGAAGGATGGCCTCCAATATGTTTCACGTTGGAACTTGTGCGCTAACAGATTCACCAGTCATATTGTGTTAGGAGTAAAGAATCAGGAAAGGAGAAATGTGTAATTTTATTGATGATATAATAATAGGGACAGGAAAAGAAGTGTTAAAACTTCTCCAGCAGAAATAATTTCTGCCCAGCAAGAATAGAACTTGCCCAATAGCCTAAGCTATTACAAAATAATAAATCTTTCCTTATCTCTTCTACTGATGACCCTATATTATATACTAACTATTACCCGTATAATTGGTAATAAGAAATAAAAATAGCTAGAGGATAAATAGCATTTAAGGGAAAATCAATTAGTTAAAATCCCAAAGATTAAGACCAATCAAGATCCTTAATACTCCCTCCGTTTTAAAATAAATGTCGTTTGAAAGACTTAGTTTTATTACAAATTAAGTGTCGTTTTAGAATATTTTGCCATTTTATTCCAGTTTTATCCCTGTTTATTTTAATAAATATAAACAAGTTTATGGTAATAGAATAACTAAATGGAAAGAATGGAAGTAATTAAATGGGAATATTATTAATTGATTGAGGATGTATTAGTCAAATATTATGTTCCTTAATTTTGAACAAAAACTCTAAAACGACACTTATTAAGAAACGGAGGGAGTATTATGCAACAGTTATTCTAAGATTATTCATTTCCATATTTATTTATTTCTATCTCTATCATTGCCACCCGCTTGAACCTAGCCTTGTCTGCAAGGCTAGAGTTTGGAGACAACTCAGAAGATCAACCCATGTCATCTGCAACCTTGTCTTCTTTCTCCCTCGCAATTAGTACCCGGAGAGATGTGTTTGGGTAGACATGAAATGGGCTGTACAGTTGCTGACAATGAAAATACTGGCCTTTCGTGTGTAAATCCGAGTAGTCCTGGTGCAAATATTGGCATGTATCCTTCTGTGTGATAGTGCTGTAAGTGACGGCGAGTGTTGGAATCACTAGCCAAACATCCTTTGGAGAAAAGGAGTTGGCCTTTTTCTTTGCAAATAGGGTCTGTACACTCAAAAGGTTGGAGTTAAATAGTGTAGAGATGAGATGAAGTTCCTCTGCGGTTGCCGGAAGAAGTGGGGGATGGGAAACATTGTCTTGATCCGCTAGAGTAGAGTCTCCGGCCACCCCACTTGCATCAGCGGGTTGTGTCCCTAGTGAGCGGTTGAGCAGATTCGCGAGTTTAGAGATGGCATCCTCAAGATTGGTATACCCGCATTTACCGTCCACCGGTGGGGAAGAGAAGTTGCTACCAAATTGTTCCATTAGTTTAGATTTAAGTTGTGACCAGGTAAGCAAGAGAGTCTGTTGCTGAAGCTCCTGCATCCAATGAAGGGCAGGCCGTTCCATACAAACTGAAGCGGTGGGAACCTTAAATTCATTTCGCGTGCAGTGAATGGTTAAAATATTTATCGGCCCGAGCCATCCACTCAATCGGGTCGATGCCATCAAAATAAGGTATTGGAATCTGTTTGGTAGTGAGATGGTAATTGTCCGTGGCGGATGTGGGAGGAGGTGGTTTGTGAATAGTGAATCAATCGACCTGGGAGGTGTCACTTGCTGAAGTGTGTTGGTTGCTCGACAAGGATTGTGTGAGCAACTCGGTAAGTTTGTTGATGGCCTCCTCTAAGTTTCCCTTTTCCATGGCTACAACTAGGGAGTCCATGCGTTGTGTTGTCATTCGTGGGCAGGTCGGACCAATTGTTAGGAGTAAAGAATCATGAAAGGAGAAATATGTAATTTTATTAATGATATAATAATAGGGACAGAAAAAGAAGTGTTAAAACTTCTCCAGCAGAAATAATTTCTGCCGAACAATAATATAACTTGCCCAATAGCCTAAGCTATTACATAATAATAAATCTTTCCATACCTCTTCTACTGATAACCCTATATTATTATATACTAACTTTTACCCGTATAAATGGTAATAAGAAATAAAAATAGCATTTAAGGGAAAATCAATTAGTCAAAATCCCAAAAATTAAGACCAATCAAGATCCCTAAAATTAAGCAACAATTATTCTAAGATTATTCATTTCCATATTTATTTATTCATTTTATATCTCTATCATATTGACTACAAAACATGTGAGGCTAATCATTCGTTCTAATTCTTCATGAAGGTTGATTTAAAGGATGGGAATGGTTTGTTTTCTTACCACTTATATGTCATGTTTTTTCTCTTGGACAGTGGGCTCGTCGGTAATTGAATCGTTATCTTTAGATATGACATGTCAAAATCATATAGAATTTTAATGTTAATGTGTGGCTTCTTTCCTAAAGGAGGGGTTCTTAATTGCTCTTAAAAAGGTAGAAATGTCTCTGCCAAGTAATATATTTCTTTTCCTTTTTTTTTTTGTAGGCAACCACAAGTTTCATCTATATCTCGGCCTCCTTTTGGTGTCCCAATGAATGATATTAGCTCTCAGAAACCATCATTTAGATGGCGTAGGGTGTTGCTTAAAGTAAGCGGGGAGGCTCTTGCAGGAGATCAAGCACAAAATATCGACCCAAAGGTTGGTATTACTGCCGTGGGTATAATGTTTGAGAGTTTGTATTAACTTCTTAGTGCTTATAAAAATACACTTGTACAGATCACAATGGCCATTGCTCGGGAGGTTGCAGTTGTTACCCGGCTTGGTATTGAGGTAATTTTTTTAGTAACGATCGTTTGAAGAAACTCTTTTATGTTCAGAAAGTTATGAGATTAATTAACTATGAAAATATTGTTTTGGTGTAATCCTTATATTTTCAAGAAATAGGATTGTCAACCCTTTTTAATACATATATCGTGTACATATCATAGTAGTTACAATGGTACTGGGTACTTCACCATTCCATGGAGAATTAAGCAAAAAATATAAAAGATCACAACCTAGTTCGATCATTTTTAGTTCAAAATAGTGGAAATATCTGGTTTATATCGTTGTATTGGTCTGCATTTTAGTTAAATTCTGTAGATCAAGAACCATTTCACACACACGCATACACACACTTGATTGCATTACTGAAAAATTCAGGTTGCCATTGTTGTTGGAGGGGGAAATATCTTCCGTGGGGCTTCCTGGGCAGGGAGCAGTGGCCTTGAACGTTCTTCTGCTGATTATATTGGGTAACACTTTATTCTTGAATTGACATTTATTTTATGCATCATTTTGTTTTGAAGGATAATTACTCAGCCCTTCTAATCTGGTGTCTATAGTTATGTATCCTCCAACTCGCGAGTTTAAGGTTAACGATAATGTTGTTCATGTTAGAGCTATGGAATCAATATTGACTTATATCTCAGCTGACCTCATGTATATTGTACAGTCTTACTTCTGCATCCTGCTGAACTGGTTGATATATAATTAATATATATGTTTTGCTTATAGTGCTGGTGCATTGACATTCTGTATTACTGGCTCCTGATGTAGAAAAAGGTGGCTTTTAGCCTTTTATTATGAATTAATTGAGCTTTTGTAAATATCTAATACAATGATTTTTTTTTAATTTAATTTATGGGTTGAATTTAAAAAAATTGTGCTGAGAGCTTATGTCAAGATCATGTTGTTTCATATTACTTTGACTTGAGTATTGGGTTTATACATTAATTAATTTGTTTCACAGTAAGGCTTCGTTTGGAAAAGGTCTAAGGGGGTTTATATAGTCTTGGATTTGGATTTGAAAAAGTTTTTTGATTAGTATAATCCTTGAGTTTTATGATGTTTTGTTACTGTAGCATGTCAAATCATGTCTTTTTTTTATAAACTCAAAACTTTGAATCGACATAACTTTTTGTCTTTTCTTATATATCAAATTAATCATTTCTTCGAGATCTAGAATTTAATACCCAAATTGCATATATAAAAATAAAAGTAATATTCAAAAGGTTAATTGAGAACAAAGGATATATTTTTTAATTTTTAAAAATTGAATAGGTTTAAGATTTGGATTTTAAAGTTATAGATTTTTAGAGTCTAAATCCAAATTCGGGTCTCGAGAAACCTTTACCAAACGTTCCTTAAAGTTTTTGTGGTTTTCTTGTTAAGGATGTTAGCGACTGTCATGAATGCAATATTTTTGCAAGCAACGATGGAAAGCATTGGCATCCCAACGAGAGTTCAGACAGCTTTTCGCATGTCTGAAGTCGCTGAACCCTATATACGAAGACGAGCTGTAAGGCATTTAGAGAAAGGAAGAGTTGTGATTTTCGCAGCCGGAACCGGTAATCCCTTCTTCACCACTGATACTGCTGCAGCACTCCGGAGTGCAGAGAGTGAGTCTTTGACCTTGATGCTTATATTGATTTAGCATGCATGTTGTGAGGATTTAGTTTCTTTAACGGAGTATAAAATATATGCTGTGCTTTTTGTGATATACGAGTAAATAGATCTAAGAGTAGCACCTAAATTATCCACTGGCTGGAGAACTTGAGAAGTATAGAAGTTTTGAATGGATAGCGACAATACAAAGCTCATCACCATTTTCTATGCTGTTGGATGCTTATAATTTAAAATTTTAATTATATAAAACAATATGTATACATATCGAATATTTTTCACTTTTTAATTATTTGGATAGTTATTGGAAAACTTAATAAAACATTTTACATATACAAATAAATATTTAATATTATATAATTAGGAGTGAATTTAGTAGCTCCCCTTTCTCGAGTTCCTGGCTCTGCCTCTGTTCCTTGTTTAGTTTTTAACCAGTTGGTAATAAATAATCATTTGAAGTCATCTCCGTATCTTCATGCAGGCCGAATAAGGATGGAAAAATAAGTGATGGGTAATTAATTCAAATTTGTAACTTTTTGGGCCTAACTGTTAGCTATGTAGTGTTGTCCCTCGTAGTAACAGCAAGTGTATGGGAAATCCTAAATGGATCCACCATGCAATAAGTGCATGCTCCTCTAGAAAGCCATTCACTAGGCCTGCCTCTTATTTATATGCACTCAAATGTACCAGAATTAGGAAATTCCAGCTCTTTTTTCACTTGGTAGCAGCTACAAGTGCGTGGAAAACTTAAATTAGGAGATTCCAGCTCTCCAGAATTGATTCTTGATCAAAAGTTGAAATTACTTCACAAGTTGCTAGAAGAATCTTTCAACTTGTCAAAGTTTCTCGCTTGTGAATTCGTAAAAGTGATTTAAGGTGAATTTCAAAACCTACCCCCGAGGTTTTAGCCCAACTAAAACAAAAACAAAAACACGGGACATTTTTGGAAATTACAAAAAAAAACCTTGAGTTTTGATTCTATATTTTCAACTTTACCCCTTTCAAAGCATAAGCATTTCAAACACTCCCACTTGTATTTGTAAAAATATTATAATTATCACAGAATCAAATCTTGGGGGTAATTTTTGTAATTGATTTTTTTTTTTGGGTAGTTGCCCCAATCATCATGTAGTTTTTGTAGTTGACAATAATTTATCAAATTTTGTAGTTGCAGCTAGATGCACATAGCTTTTTAATTCTGAAACTTTCTGGTGAATTCATTCCTTCACAGAATGCATATGATTTTTAAAGCACATTTTCATGTGTTGTTAAGAGTGACTGCTTATATTATGTTTTAGCAACAACCAAAACTAAACTTTTGTATTTTCTACTCAGTTAATGCCGAGGTGGTGCTGAAAGCTACAAATGTTGATGGGGTGTATGATGATGACCCTAAGCGCAATCCTAATGCTCGTTTGCTCGATATTCTAACTTACCAAGATGTAATTTCGAAGGAACTATCTGTGATGGACTTGACTGCCATTACTTTGTGCCAAGAGAACAACATCCCTGGTAAACCCTAAAGAAAGCTAATATATTTCTACGCATCTCATATTTGAGTGGCAGCTTGAATTTTATTATTATTATAATTATTATAATATTGTTATGCACAAAAAAAAAAAAGAAAGAAAAGAAAAGAAACAAGAGTAAAGATAAAGCTGATGATTATTTTCTGTTATATGGCTACACACTGGCATGCCCTAATTTGTTGTAACTTAAAATATGCCGGTTGTCTAAAATGATGAAAGCATGACTAATTGACTACATAACATAGTTATCCAAGTATTTTGGCTGGGCTCTCAAATGGTTAGTTTTCTTTGGTGTGGGGCCGTCTTTATTTTGTTGTAGTTTTATCTGATGGTGTGCACATAACATTACCCTCCTCTTCGACAATAACCTTGCCCTCAAGGTTAAATTCAGGATAAGTTGACTTAAATGTGGCCATATCAACCCATGTGGCCTCTTTTGGTGGAAAATTGAGCCATTCGACCAACAATTGAGTTGAAGGTTTGCCTTGTACCAATACCTCCCTTCCCGATTGTAAAGAGGTTCTAGTTGTGGCAGTGAAGGATAGAGGGGAACCACTGCCGGCTGTGTGTTCGTCGGGTCAAATCCGTGGGCTAACTTCAGGAAGGACACGTGGAAGACATTGTGAATACGAGTTGTCTCCGGGAGTTGTAAGCGATATGCGACCTTTCCTACGATCCATGATCTGGAACGGGCCAAAATACCTTCTTCCTAACTTTTGATTGGAAATCCCGTGGATTGTAATCTGACGATAGGGTTTTAAACGGACAAAAGCCCAATCCCCAATATTAAACTCCTTATCGATACAATATTTTTTAGCTGGGCAAGAATCTGATCGCGTTAGCGCTTGTCCGTGGCCAGAATAGCATTTTTGGAAGAATAGGGAATGTAAGATGTCAATGTAGGCGGATTCCGTCCATAAACGGCTAGAAAGGGAGTCATTCCCGCTGCTGTGTGATAGGCAGAATGATAGCAAAATTCTGCACAAGCAAGATATTTGAACCATGTTTTTGGGGTGTCCAACACGAAAGCCCGAAGATACATTTCCAGGGTCCTATTCAAGCTCTCCGCCTGGCCGTCCGTTTGTGGATGGTAAGCTATGGATAGTTTCAACGACGTACTGTGTAGTTTAAAGAAATCCTTCAAAATGAACTAAGAAATATTTGTCTCGGTCACTCACTATAGAACGTGGTATTCCGTGTAACTTGACGATGACATTCAGAAAACCTCAGCAACTTTCATGGCTGTAGTTGTAGGAGGTAAAGGAAAAAATGAGCTTACTTGGATAGTCAGTCCACCACCACGAGGATTTGTGTGTAGCCTTGAGACGAGGGTAAACCAGTAATAAAATTGAGAGATATATCATCCCAAATCTGAGATGGAATGGGAAGTGGTTGGAGGAGACCCATCGGTGCAAGAGTGGATGACTTGATTTGTTGGCAGATTAGACACTTCTCAACAAATATCTTGACATTGCGTCGCATTCCAGGCCAAAAACAATTTGCAGCTAAACGATGTAGAGTGCGGAGGACGCCAGAGTGACCGCCAATAACCAAGCTGTGCAATTCTTCTAACAATGCTTGTCGAAAAGAAACTTGGATAAAGAGTCGACTGTGATAAAACAAGAGTCTATCATGTAGATTGTAAGCCGCATACTTGTCTGGTTGGGTAGCGAGTTGGTCTAGAAACTGGGCAAATTCCGGATCGTCAAGATGGGCCCGACGTAGTTGGTCCAATAATATTTATTGGACCACTAAAAGAGTGAAAGGAACCGGTGATGGGGCTGCGAGATTAAGCATCAACAACAATATTTTCACGGCCTGGCTTGTACGAAAATCAAACCCCAACAATTTAGTTAGCCATTTCTGTTGCTCTGGTGTGTGAATGGGCTGGTCCATTAACTTCTGACTGAAATAAGTAATGGGCTTGTCCTGTAACAAAGCACCTTAGATGCCAACTCCTGAAGCATCCGTTTCCAATGCAAATGTCTTGGAAAAATCTTGAAGAGCTAAAATTGGAGCAGTCACCAAGGTCTCTTTCAAAGAGATGAAAGCTACTCCACTGTGGGCTGCACAAAAATGCACTTCGAGATCTTGGCATAAAAAGAGTTAGTGCGCAGCACTGAGAAAACTATTTCTAAATAGCACATATGCTGATCAAAATCAAGACTATAGATCAAAATATCATCGAAAAATACGAGGACGAACTTAAGGAGGTACGGGCGAAAGGTGTCATTCATGATTGCCTGAAACGTAAAAGGAGCATTGGTCAAGCCAAATGGCATGAACAAGAATTCATAGTGGCCTTCTGGTGTCCGGAACGCGGTTTTTGGCACATCCTCTAAACGGACACGTATTTGATGGTAGCCCGAGCGCAGGTCCAGACTAGTTAAAAAACCAGCACCATGTAACTCGTCCAATAACTCGTCGACTGCTGGTATAGGGATCTTATCCTTGACGATAATTGCATTGAGGGCCCTATAGTCGGTGTAAAATCGCCATGATCCATCTTTTTTTTTGACAGTAATACAGGGGACAAAAAAGGGCTGCTACTTGGTTGAATAATGCCATCGGCTAACATTTCTGTCACCAAGCGTTTGATTTTGGATTTCTGAAAATGAGGGTAACGATAAGGCTTTACATTGGCGAGGGCAGTATTAGGCAATAAGTGAATGGCATGGTCGCGCGGCCGTATGGGCGACAATCCTTTAGGAATAGAGAAGATATCATCGTATTGATGGATTAATGATTGTACAGGGTTCGGGATAGAACTGAAATTGCCGTCAAACTAAAGTAGGCAGCCACCGCATCAGATTGAATGCTCTTACAAAGACTACTGAATTGAACCTGCAATCGGGATGGAGTCACCCCACAACAAAACATGAATTCCATTAACGAGAAAGCCATAGTTAACTCACCATAGTCATGCATAATAGGTCCGAGTATTGCAAGCCACGACACGCCCAAAACAATATCAGACTCCTCCAACGGCAAAACATACAATCTGTGGTGGCGGCATAATCTTAAATGTGTATGGTAGCTTGTCGAACACACCCATTACAAGAGAGTTGTTGGCCATTGCCCACCACAACTGAAGAGGGCTTAATAGATTTGACGGGTAATCGTAAAAAAATCACCACAAAGAGATTGAACAAAACAATGCGTACTACCACCGTCAATTAAAATGTGAACTAATTTACCAGCAATTGTACATCAGAAGCGCAAAGTAGTCGCCGAACGCGACCTGGCCATAGCGTGCAAGGAAATTTCAGAAATAGCACCTAAATCCTCATCGGGAACTCGCATAGTTCCAAACTCACTTTCAAAACAGAGAGCTCTGACTCGGATTGGCCAACAACCATGAAAAATTGAGGTTGGGATTTGCATTTATGCCCCAGTGTATATTGTTCATCGCAGTAATAACCAAGCCCTTTTTCACGGCGAGCTGCCATTTCCTTAAAAGAAATACGACGAGTCGTAAATTGCGGCGAAGATAAACCCCGGGGAGGAAACTGTGATTGGGTTTGGACCGAGGATGGAGAAAATTATGTTGGACTGGGGTATGGTAACAAGGGGTTTTAGTATAACTAGGTCCGTTGGTTGTGGTTGGGCTTGAAAAAGAGGACGTGCGGGCCGGTGGAGATTTAGAAGCACTGACCCAATGAGATTGTTGGAAAAAGCCGACGTTGATCATCCAATTTGGACTCGTGTAATCTGGCTAGGCCATGACTCGTAACAGAGATGGTGGTCGGGCAGTACGAACTTCCTCCTAAACATCATTACGGAGCCCGGCAACGAAACAACTAAGCAAGAAGCCCGGAGGTAGCGCATAGACAAAGCTTCAAATTGGGCGATGTATTGATCAACGGTAGTAGTCGGGGTCAATTTCGAAAGAACCCCTTGAGCGTCTTCAAATTCGGATGGGCCAACACCCGGGCAAACTAGTCCCAATTGAGAACTTGGCGATTACGGGTGACCCATTGAAACCATTGAAGACCTAGGTCCTCCATGTGAATGGAACTAAGCAGTAATTCTAATTTTTGATCATCTGGCACCTGATGGTAGGTGCAATAGCGCTCTGCCTCAAAAATCCACCCCGTAAGATCTTCACCCTCTAAGCGGGGAAAATCGAGCTTCATCGGGTGAACTGACAAAGATGCCGGAATGGACAAAGGGAACGACGAGGGATACAAACCATGGGTTTGTAGTGAACTCATTGGAAAAGAGGTCAGCAGAGACCCGTGTGGTCTGGTGAATGCCGGCGTCGTCGACATCATTGGCGGGAAGGAAGGCAATGAAGCTGGCAGAGGTTTTGTTATTAGCGAGGGAAAACTGAGACAGGGCGATAGCAAATGGTAAAAGGGTAAGTCTGCTGCGGCGTGAACGATGGTGCTACGGCAGTGAGTGCAGGTGCCGCTATATACGAAGATGGGACTGTTTCCGAACAAGAGGGAACAGAGGTAACACCGCAGTCAAATTTCGCATCCAAGACGGAAAGCTTTGTGAGGATATCACTCAACGATTGTTGTTGAGCGGCGAGTCGCCCGGAGTGAGTATCGGAGACTCCCTGAGTTTTGCGAACTGTATCATCCAGAGTCTTGAGGCCATATTGTTATGCCCAAAAAAATTAAATAGAAAAGAAACAAGAGTAAAGATAAAGCCGATGGTTATTTTCCGCCCCTTGGTGTGCTAACCATCCTCATATTTATATGGCTATACACTGACATGCCCTAATTTGTTGCAACAACTTAATATGCTCGGTTTCTAAAATGATGAAAGCATGATTAATTGACCACATAACATAGTTATCCAAGTATTTTGGGTGGGCTCTCTAACGGTTACTTTTCCTTGGTGTGGGGCCATCTTTATTTGTTGTAGCTTTATCTTTATTATATATACATATATATATATATATATTATTATAACTATGCAATTATACTTGTTTGACGCAGTTGTTGTCTTTAACCTGAATAAGCCCGGCAACATATCAAAAGCGATTATGGGTGAGGGTGTTGGCACATTGATTGGTGGGTCTCAGAGATCAGCAGCATCAATGACTTGAAGAATAATATTAGCTTTTGTTTTCTCCAGGTTTTTTTGCAGCGTGTCAAACTTGGCTTACATATTTCCAATTCTTGATTTTTGTCATGGATTACTATGTCAGTATTCTAGGTTTTTACAGTGTAAATACCAGTTACTTTGGAGGATACTCTTGGCAATATTTTAGCACTAATACATTGGAAGAGCCTAATCATTACAACCATTTGTTTTGCATACATCAGGATCCATATTCAATCCTGATGAACTAGGGAGTGTTTGCAAACATTTTGCTTTTGGAAGAAGTGATTTATTGTCGTCTAAGTGGTTAGCGGTTGAGTACTATATTGTTTGATTTGTGTTCGGAAGAAAGTCGACTCACAGTCAGAATTATAAATATAAAAATCACCTATTTCTTGCTTAAATGAACAAAATTTAAAAGTAGAAGTTGGACATTTATAAACATTAAAATGTATTTATTGTTCTAATTAAAAGCTGATTATGACGACTATTGTTATTGTTATTATTATTATTATTATTATTATAAAATATAAGGGTTTGCGAACTTACTATTTTCAGTCAAACTTGTCAGCTACAAAAGGAAAGCCTACATCCAGGAAGGGACCACTCCCAAACTGATTAGTCTTCGTAGGTATTCTTTATATAATCAGAAATTCTATTTTCAAACTAAAAGTGCAGTAATTGAACATTAATTCATTTCTAGTCAAAAACTCATTTTTTAAGTCAAAGATATTCTCGCATATATGTCATGTATTTTTCTTTTAATTATTTATTTTCACACAGCTTTTATAATTTTTCAATAATAGTTCTATATTTATTATAAACTTTATAAATTGGACCTCTTTCGACTTTGTGGTATGTCATGTATTTTTATTTTAATTATCCAGAATGCATTCTTTATTTGAATGTCATAATGGTTTTTAAGTTATATGCAAGTTAATATTTAAAATATAAAGGTTTAGTTTGCAAATAACAGTAATAATATTGAAAGCATATTTGGATAAGTACACATTGAAATCGCAAATTTGGTGAAAAAAGAAATCTTGCAGTAACCCAAATTTGCGTTTGCTGTCCGCTTGGAGCAAAATTAGATCTTATATAATTTGCAAGAAGTACACAAGAAAAAAAGCTTAATCTTGATTAAATCCATGTGCTTTTCAGTTGGCATAAGATACTAGACAGAGGGGAGAAATGGGAAAACAGGAAGGAGGTAAATAAGGTCATAAATCAAAGGGAAGATGACAATTGCCGTGTATTATAGGAAAAGACTTGCGCAATTTGCGTGTGTTATGGATTTTGTTACGTTGCGTATTTCCTTTGGAAATTATTATTAGGTTTGATAGTTATTTTTTAAATAAATGAAATTATTGCCTAAAATTGTGATTATTTCTTCATTCGAATAGTTATATTGTTTACTTCAATTGATGTGTCCGTTCGTAGTAAATATATTTGTCTGAATAGATATGTTGTTTCAATTAAAACCTTTGACAATATATAAATTAGCCCATTGGATGATCATCATGTAGACATAATTATAAAATACCATTGATACACCATTGAGTAAAACATTAGAGTTTATTCAAAAGCATTTGAGCATATTGTCTGATTCTTTGTTATTTCTAAAACTTGGAAGTTTCGAATACAGTTTTTTTTAGCCGAAAGGTCCTAAGTATTGAAGTGTTGCTTAGTTAAAATCGTAAATCATTTTATTTTAGAGCCGATAGTCATTACCTTGAGCACCATAACAGGATAATATTTATCTTTAGGAAACAGTGTCCAACACTCGAGTCGATTTAAACCTTACATCATTATTTTGCACATTTCTAAGAAACCAATAAATACTTTTTACCCAACAACCTAAAGACGGTTGTTTTCTTCAAATTGAAAACCATTTTATGGCTACAACTTATTCCTATGATTAGGGGTGAGCATTCGGTCGGTTCGGCCGAAAACCGAAATAACCAAAACCGAATTTCGAAAACCTAATCGAAAATCGAAATAACCGAAAAGCGAAAAAATCGAAAAAGCGAAATATTTATGAAATTGCAAACCGAACTAAATCGAAAATATGTTTAAAACCGAATTAACCGAATTAATAAAAAATAACAATTAATAATATAAAAAATATTTTTTTTTATTTTTTAATTATATTTCGGTTAAAACCGAATCGGATCGAAATTTATTTGTAAAACCGAACCAAACCGAAATAACAGATTTTTTAGAACTCGCACACCGAAAACCGAACCGAAATTTTTGATTCGGTTCGATCGATTATTTCGGTTTTTCGCTCACCCCTACCTGTGATAATCAACTGACGAATATTCCATTGTTGATTATTAAAAGTGACCATCTATGTAGAAAGGATGAGATGATATTCAGATAAGTACAATACTTTTTTTCTTTTGAATTACTGTGTTTAATTCATGCGTAAATACTGAATTTTGATCATATGTATCTTCATCAGTGAATTCGAATAATACATGTATAAAAGAATGTTATAGGATTTTGGATTATGCATATAGTCGCGACTCACCTTATTCCCGATGTATAATTGAATGTTATAGGATTCTGGATTATGCATATACTCGTGACAGACTTGAATGGGCGTGAGAAATTAGATGGCAGAATCACTATCACCTTATTCCCGCTACTTAGTTATATCCTGCCTGTCATATCGTCGTCGCTAGGGGTGTTGAACCGGTTACGGTTAACCCGTTAACCGCCGGTTAATAACTGGTTGATTGGTTACGGTTAACCGTTGATCGGCATTAACAGTTATA
This sequence comes from Phtheirospermum japonicum, assembly GCA_014905375.1. Lineage (NCBI taxonomy): Eukaryota > Viridiplantae > Streptophyta > Magnoliopsida > Lamiales > Orobanchaceae > Phtheirospermum > Phtheirospermum japonicum. The sequence continues at coordinate 418,556 of BMAC01000981.1, read as the reverse complement.
ACTATAACCTTCAACCGGTTGCCGGCGATTAGATTACGGTTAACCTGAACGGTTAATCGTAACTGCCGGTTAATCGGATTTTAAAAAAATAAATAATTAAAATTGTCGACGGTTTAATTGCCCAGTTGATAGCCGTTGAAAATCAACGACTGAGATCAACTAGTGAATATCAACGGCTGAAATTTTTTTAAAAAAAAGTAGCCATTGGCAATTAACCGCGGTTAACCGGTTTAACCGCATGTTAACCGGACCGGTTAACGGCTACTTTTTTTAAAAAAAAAATTAATAAATTTTGACACCTATAAATACCCCACTCTCCAACACCAATCCTCACACCAATTCATCTCTACTTATTCATCTTCTTCTCTTATATTTTTGTAATTTTGTAAATCTATGATTTTGAAAAGTGATGTTAAGTCTCGTGATAAACAACACCAGTCTTAACATCAATCAATTTGACACTGTAAACTTATAACACAACGGATGTTATGATTGATGTTAAGTAATACCAGTAATAACACCAAATAGAGAAATATTGAATAGCAGCGGAAAATAATAAATGAACACACTTATTAAACTTTTGGTCCGTAAGTAAACGTACTTACGGACATGGGTATTTAAACGCGAAAACTATATTACTTAATCGCTCAAGATCAATTACAAAATGTTTAAGTAATATATGAAAAACAAATGTATCACCACTTGATACACAAATACTTGTTGCCACGATTGATCAGATCTCCTCCGTTGGTTACACAACGTTGAAGATCTCTTGATTCTGAATTGTAGCTCCAAGTAGGTCTTGTGCTTGTGTTCTTCTTCTTCAGAAAAATGTCTTGTGTTCCTCTCAAAAGCCGTGTCACATTTGCGTCGTCCATTTCCCTTAAATAATGAAGACTCCTCCTAGTCTTGATAAACAAGTTAAGCTAAAAATAAGGAAACTAAATAAAATCCTAAACTACCTTTAGGAAATAAATCTAGACTCCTAAATAAAATAAATTCCAAGAAAGGCAAACACACAAAAAGAAAAATTGCCGAGAATATTATTCTCAATAATTTTCAAGTTTCAAGTCAAGTTGCTAATTTGTGCAAAAATTAACATCAATAATATTCTTATTTTCTTAATTCTCTTTTATAATATTACTATGATAAGCTCTTCTCGTACTGTCAATACCAACACTCCAACCTCTTCTCATCGAGGTCGAGGATCTCGACGAGAATCTTCGGCTGATGCCGGAGATTATGTTTCCGATGAGATGACGGCGGAAGAAGTTGAGAACCTATATAATCAAATCAACTTCGGTTCGCAAACTCAAACTAATTTTGAAGAGGAATTACCTAGATCCGTCGAATCCGAACCGCCGGCCGCCGTCAATCTAGATGAAGATGAGGAGGGAGTGGCGGGTGATATACTACCGCCTCAATCGAAACCGAGGTAATTTTAATCCCCCATCTTCCGATTGCATTTCACAAGAACGATGATCAACGACGAACCTCGGGCGCAATGCATTATTGCACGACTCATTACGCCTTCGGTTCTAAAAATAATGGAGGCTACGGGTCGCTCAAATACCACATGGAGAAGAACCATCCCGGAAAACACGGCGCTGGTAGCTTTCAAACACAACTAAGTTTTTCATCTTCATCTACCACCGGCATTGGGACCGACGGCTAAGGTACGAGTTCTTCTAGTTTATTTCAATATACCGAAAGTGGTCATAGAAAGTTTCCTGCAAAATTTGTTTCCGTTATGGGTCTTCCTTTTAATCATGCGCATAATAATCATTATGAAGATTACTAGGGGTGCATTTAATCCATCTAGCACTAAGATTTCACGAAATAAATTGACTCATGATGTTGAAAAAATGGCTGGTGTGTATAAGTTGGATTTGATTTCAATATTTGAAAGTTTGTCTCATAGTGTCTCTATATTTTCGGATATTTGGACAGATTCCTTTCATAATCATAATTATATGGGAATTACTTGCCATTAGATTGATAATTCTTAGACTTTGCAAAAATGTTTAATTACACATAGAGAGCTTGATAGTCAGCATACCGCGGTGAATATTTCGCGCAAAATAGCCATTGTTTTGTTCGAGTATCATTTAGGTAACAAAGTCTTTTCAATTTCATTTGATAACGCCGTCACTGATACGACTAGTTTAGATATGTTAAAAGCTTTTTGTCAACCCGCTATTGGCGGCAGATTCTTTCATGTTAGATGCATTTGTCATATTTTGAATTTATGTGTTCAAGATGGTTTAAATCTTTATAAATCTAAAATTCAACCGATTAGGAGTACGATATATTATCTACGTAAAAATGATTCGTTTCAAAAACAAATGGCGAAAATTTTGCCGAACAATGATTTGCATCCAAGAAAATCTTCAATTGATGTGCCAAATCGTTGGAACTCTACTTATAAATTGCTTAATGATTCTTTGAATATAGAGATGCATTGTGTGCATTTTTTAATAATCAAGATGTCGATTTCATTTTGTTTTCGCATATGTGGGATGATTGTTATAATATTAACTTTTAACAACTCCACCGTGACTTTATCCGGTGTTATTATCTTACCTCCACACTACTTGTTGATAAATGTATTCAAATTATACTTGTTAGTACTGCTTAACTCGATAATTCTGAATTAGGTGAATGTATTGCTAGTATGTTAAGTAAATGGGTCAATTATTTTCTGTACATTCCCGACGTTTATTTGATTGCAAAAATTTTAGACCCTGATTACGGATGGAGGGTTTACAAAGTTTACTTAAAGTTTATTACGATACATTAGGACCTTTTTTAGAAGTTTCAAATATTGAAATTCCTAGCCCTCTTAGTGTTGCTTGATTTGTTCATTTTTGTGTGTGCTTTTCGTATGTTTTTACATTTAAATTTGTGTGATTTTATGGGTTTTTAGGTTCTTTTATTCGTATTTCTCTTCTTTTTAGTATTTCGTGTGTTTATCTCGTTTATTCTGTTTTGCACTTAATTTCGTAGATTGGAGCTTAATTGCACTAAACTTTCTTTATCAGTAGTAGAACGAGCTGAAGAACGCTAGTAAAAGGACGCATTTAAGGAAGCTCAAGTTGAAGGATTGGAATGACGAGAAGAAAACGAGCTTTTTGGCAAAGAAGTAGCAAAAAACGGTTATCTATAATGGTTATTCTACTGGAACCGTATAGAATCATTGAAGGAAGAGAAGCTAACGGTGCACTAGTACCGCTAGCTATCTATAACGGTTACCACTACCCAGAACCGTTGTCGAAGTGCAGAAATGAGGAACTAGCGATAGCTAGTACCGCTAGCTATCTATAACGGTTACGCTACCGCTACCTTACCGTTAACGCTACCGTTAACGGGCCCAGAACCGACTTTCCAAACTTGCTGTTCAAGAAATCGAAAATCCATAAATATCCACCTATAATCCGAGTTCTAGGCGTGCTACCAACACTAAAAACTTACCAAAAACATAATTCTAGGGTTTAGATTCGGACTTTAACATCAAAACGCGAAGATCAAAGAGGAGATGAAGGATTTGACAAAAACGCGTTCCGCAGCCGTTCGACGTCGCCAACCCATTTTCGTCCGTTTTTCAGCGTGTTTCTATAGAGAACTCGAAGAACTTACTGCATCTATTATGTTTAATAATTTTCCTATTCCTTTTTCTTGTTTTTCAAGCTTTCGTCATAGTTTTCATGTTTAGGATATTATTTTCATGTTCGTGTTCTTACGTTCATCTTCGGATCTGAAATTCGCTGAACCTTATATGATTTTAATTCTCTATTTTTATTCAGTTTTTATGGTTTATGTTTGGATGTTATAGACTTGGATTGATCATTGATGTTCATGCGATTTAGTTTTCATGTTTTACTCATTTTGAAGTTTCAAGTTTGCCGTTTATTCATGTTCGTTGATTTTCATGCATGCTTTTAGATTTGTTTAGGTTAATCGTTTGAGTTTCTGAATTTATATGTTGCTGCATTTTATTTTTATTATTGAGTTCTTGCTTTGATTTAAATTTTAATTGAGTTTTAAATTAATTAATAATTAAATCTAGGTTTTTAATTTGTTTAATTTTATACTTTCAAGTTTAGTTAATAATTTAGGGTTAATTAGTTCAGCATTTTAATTTCAGTTTTTGAGTTTTTAATTCTTGTATTTTGAATTCGTAGTTGATATATTTTTCAAAAACAAAAACCAAGAAACGTGATCGTGTGTTTTAAATTTTCGTGACTAAATAAACGTTGAAAACTCCGAATTTCAATCCTCGAGAGATCGACTCGTGTTCAACTTATCACCTACAATAGCTCCGTTCTCTTGCGGACGAGCTTTTTAATTTAAATAAAAAATTATAGGTGTAAAAAGTTAGGATCAAAATTTTGGCGCCGTTGTCGGGGATTGAAATAGGTTTTAACAATGTTTGTCCGTGCTTAGTTTATTTAGTTTATTTTAAATTTTGTTCTTTTGTCTTGAATCGTTTGATCGTTTGTTTAGTGTATGTGAGGGCGTAGGTCTTTGGGTGGAGAACTCTTTCCGTTCATCGACAACATTAATAGGATTACTAGAGCTAGAGCTAAAGTCGACCGAAATCTTGGGAAAGTTCTCAAGAAAACTCAACGAACGAGTCACCAATGGATCCTACCAGGACACCTCCAATCCCTCCGAATGTTCTAAATGAACAAAATGGTGGGCCGAACCAAAACGAGGACCCAAATCCACCAATCGTGCAGCCGCCCATCAATCTAAACCAAGAGCTTTACAATCAACCGCCATTTAATCAGCAACAGCCGTCGTACTATCAACAACCTCCATACTTCTATCAAGCGCAAAGGCCATATATGCCACCTAATTACCAGCAGTAGGAGCCTCAGCCAACCCGCATGCGCGAATTTGCTCGCCCCGTAATTGGTTCGGCTACATCATGCATCTGCCTAGGCCCTGGAACCCGAGATTATGAGCTCAAACCCAATCATTTCAGTATCTTTCCCTCTTTCTATGGGCTACCGAACGAAGACCCGATTACCTTCATGCGGAAATTTTACTCGGTGATCCAAAGATTCCCACTCCAAGGCCTTCGAGAAGAACAATTGAAGATGAGATGTTTTCCATACACGTTGGAGGACCGAGCTGAGAATTGGCTTTTGTCACTGGAGCCCGACTCTCTTACGAACTGGGATATGGTGTACGAGCGCTTCATGTCAAAGTATTATTCGAACCAAACGAAAGCCCACCTATGAGTAAAGATAGCTTCATTCAATCAGACGGATGGGGAGACATTTCACGAAGCATGGGAGCGTTTCAAGGGACTGTTGGCGCAATGTCCACATCATCACTACCCACCTGAACTTGTCAACTAACTCTTCTACGATGGGCTTGACCATAATCTTCAATACATAGTTGACAATGCAGCAGGAGAAGATATTGGGTCGCGAACTGCCCCAGAAGTTTGGGACATTTGCGAGTCGATCAGTTACAACTCACAACAAAAGAACTCGCGACCGAAGAAAGTAGCCATTCATGAGGTGGGGGTATCGCAAGCATCGACGGAGGACACAAAGAGGATTGTTGAGTTAACAAGGCAAGTGGCTGTGCTACAGTCCCAAAATACGCTTCTATCTCAAGGCACATTACCAATACAGTCGGAAACTTGTGGGATTTGTGGAGCGTACGGACATGGCGCAAACCTTTGCCTAATCAATTTCATGCAAACTGAGGAGATCAATGAGCAAGTGCAAGCCGTCCAAGGCTATCAGGAGAATCAAACTGGGCAGGGGAGTCAAAATCGTTATCCACACAATAATGACCCGTTCTCGCCAACGTATAATCTGGGATGGAGAAATCACCCGAACTTCTCTTGGTCAAACAATCAAAGCGGAGGAAATCAAGCACTGGTTCCAAGAGCACCAAGCAACTTTGTCCCCCAACAACCATATCAGCAGCAATGGGGACAAGGACAAGTTACGGTCTTGCAACGACCACAGTACCCGCCACAGCAGCCAGGACAAGCAGCTAAACCTGCACCTCCACCACCTACTCAAGCACCAGCTTCGCCAACGCTGGAAGAGACATTGCGCACGTTTACATAATTTATGCAGCGCACTGAGTCGGCAACTCAACGTACGGAATCAGCAGTCCAACGCTCTGAGAAAAGGATGGATAAATTTGAGGTGACACTTGTGAGTCTGGGAAATTGCCTAGCCAACCGTCGCAAGCACAAGCCATTACGGTGCTTAGGAGTGGAATAACTATGGACAATAACGTGGATTTGCTCAACGACGACTCTATGCAATCGTCTGCCAAGATGGATGGAAAGGAAGAAGGCTCAAACAAGGAGGATGACGAGAAGACGAAGACTGCCCAACCCTCGAAAAAGGATAAAAAGGAGGCCGAGCCTAAGATAACTCTTCACAAATCCGCTAATCCATACCGGACTCCCATTCCGTATCGTAGCCGTCTTCAGTCGGAAAAGCAAGATAAGCAATTCCTCGATCTTTATAATATGTTATCTAAAGTTAATGTGAATTTGCCCTTGCTTGATGTGATTACAAATGTTCCCGCATATGTTAAGTTCTTTAAGGACTTAGCATCAAAAAAGAGACATTTTTCTGAAAACAAAAAGACTTGTTTTTCAAATGCGGCGAATGTCATCTTTCGCAATTCCCTTCCCCCTAAGGAAAGCGACCCCGGGAGTTCTTGTATTAAAATTAATTTGGGAAATGGAAAAGAGACTCGGGGTATGCTTGAACTTGGGGCGGGGGTTAATCTTATGCCTACTTCCATCTATGAGCAGTTTGATTTAGGTGCACTAAAGCCAACCAAGATGAGACTCCAGCTGGCTGATCGTTCGGTCTGGTACCCGAAGGGAATTGTCAAAGATGTCCTCGTACAAGTTGGTACCCTCATTGTCCCCGTTGATTTCGTGATTTTGGACGTAGGGGAAGTGGAAGACAACAGCCAGGAGCACGCGATCTTGTTGGGCCAACCCTTCATGGCCAGGACTAACACGCTCATAGACGTGAAGAATGGAAGCATGACACTCTCTGTTTTGGACGAATCCATAACTTTTTCCATCACGACTTCCAAACGATGCCATCCTCATCAATGAACGCCGAATGTTCATCTCTGGACCCTATTGCTCCACTCGTGTAGGACGACTTAGAGGAGAGGTCCATTACGCGTGATTTTCTCAACCAAGATGATGACTCGTGGATAGTTGAAGAAGACGATTGGCTTGATGCTTATTCCGAGGGTATGATCGACCTTTGTGAGCTTGGAGAAGAAAGACCTGATATTGAGCCCAAGTCCGAACTCAAATCACTCCCGAGCCACCTAAAGTACGTATATCTCGAAGAAGGCAAGACGAGACCCGTGATCATTTTCGCCGAACTATCTAAGAAAGAAGAAGAGGCCTTGATCGCTGTGCTTAAAAAGTACCAAGGAGCCATCGACTGGAGCTTGGGGGACATCAAAGGTATCAGCCCGACCACATGCATGCACCGTATTGAGCTGGAGGAAAGTGCGAGGCCGGGTCGAGACAGCCAATGCCGCTTAAATCCAAATTTGATGGAGGTAGTGAAGAAGGAAATATTCAAGTTGCTCGATGAAGGAATCATTTTCCTAGTACCCGACAGTGAGAGGGTGAGCCCCGTACATGTTGTGCCGAAAAAGGGGGGAATCACGATCATAGAGAATGACAAGGGAGACATTATTCCAACACGTTTGACTACTGGATGGCGTATGTGTATCGACTATAGGAAGTTGAATGCCGCCACTAGGATAGACTATTTTCCGCTCCCTTTCATTGACCAGTTGCTCGATAAATTGGCTGGGCATGAGTATTACTGTTTTCTTGATGGCCTATCTGGATATTACCAAGTTGCTATAGCCCCCGAGGATCAAAAGAAAACGATGTTCACTTATCCGTTCAGGACATTTGCCTTTCGCAGGATGCCATTTCGCCTATGCAATGCACCGACGACTTTCCAACGATGTATGTTTTCGATCTTCACTGACATGATTGATGACTTTCTTGAGGTCTTCATGTATGATTTCTCGGTATTTGGCTCTTCCTTTAACTCTTGTCTTAATAATTTGTCTAAAGTTCTTAAACGATGTATTGAGAGTAATTTGACATTGAGTTGGGAAAATAGTCATTTTATGGTGACGAGTGGTATAGTACTTGGTCATGTTGTGTCTCGTAGAGGTTTGGAGGTGGATAAAGCTAAATTTGATGTTATAGAGAATCTACCACCCCACTAACGTTAAGAGTATTCGTAGTTTCTTAGGACACGCGGGGTTTTATAGGCGATTTATAAAAGATTTTTCAAAAATTAGTCGCCCGATGTGTCATTTACTTGGTCTTGACATGCCGTTTGTTTTTGATGAGTCGTGTCTTAAAGATTTTAACTTACTCAACGAAAAATTGACTACGGCACCGGTGGTTGTTGCTCCAAACTGGTCACTCTCTTTTGAAATTATGTGTGATGCTTCTAATGATGCTTTGGGGGCAGTTTTGGGACAACGAGTGGATGGTCTCCTCCGAGTGATTTATTATTCAAGTATCACTTTAAATGAAGCATAAAGGAACTACACCACCACCGAAAAAGAACTTCTAGCCATAGTCACTTCATTAGGAAATTTTTGCCCTTATATAATAGGTTCTCGAGTCATTGTCCATAGTGATCACGCGGCCCTTCGTTACCTTTTTCATAAACCTCAAAGCAAGCCGCGTTTGATCCGTTGGGTACTTTTACTTCAAGAATTTGACGTCGAGATAAAGGATAGAAAAGGGTGTGAAAATGTAGTAGCTGACCATTTTGTCGCGTTTAGACGTAAAGGGAAATGTGAACAATCAAAGTCTTTCAAATGATGCATTTCCATATGAAGCTACTTATGTTGTTTCTTCGCACCCCACACCATGGTTTGCTAACATAGTTAACTATCTTGCTTGTGGTCATGTGAGGGCCAATTTATCCTTCCAAGAACGGAAGAGATTTCTTTCTCTTTGCAGGAACCACTTTTGGGAGGACCCATTCCTTTTCCGATTCAGGAAGGACAGCATTATTCGGAGATGTATTCCCGAGAACGAACAACATAGCATATTGTCGTTTTGTCACGATTAGCAATGCGGAGGCCATTTTGGAGGCCAAAGGGCTGCTTTTAAGGTCCTTCAATCAGGATTCTATTGGCCTACGCTTTTCAAAGATGCTCACGAATTCTGCAAGTCGTGCGATCGTTGTCAACGAACGGGGAACATCAGCAAAAGGAACGAAATGACACAAAATAGCAACCTCGTGGTGGAGATATTTGACGTATGGGGAATCGACTTCATGGGGCCTTTTTCGACATCCTTTGGGTACGACTACATCTTGGTCGCCGTCAATTATGTGTCCAAATGTAGTGGCCCCTTCCTAGTTGAGGACGTCATGCCTTATGGAGTGGTGAGATTGGTCAATGAGAAGACCAATGAGAGCTTTCAAGTTAACGGACATCGCGTTAAGCCATATTTCGAAGGATCGGAAGTCAATCATTTTGGAGAAACCAATACTCTCACTGACCCACCTCCTTCCTAGACGATGCGACTGCGTCAAGCTATTGATGTTAAACGAGCGCTTCTTGGGAGGCAACCCAAGCTATTTATCACTTACTTTTCTTGTTTGTTTTCTTTGTTTCTTTTTATTTCAGGAATCTTTCCCCTTTGCAACCCTTTGGACATTTTTAGATGTTCGACTCTTCACCACAAGCATGATTTCAGGGGAGTTTTTCTTTCTCTTACCTTTCTCCATACTTCGTTTGGTTTTTCTATTTATAAAATGAGGGCATTGTATGGTTTAAGTGTGGGGGGGAGGATTGTCTTTGGTTTAAAAATTGCATGCTTGCTTGTGGTTGATTTGAGTCGTGTGTATTGATATTGACTGGAACCTTGACGAAGTTGACGTGGTTAGATGCTTTTGTTAGGATATTTAGACTTTCATTCGAACAATAGTGTAATTGTGGGGAATGAAGTGTGAAGAATTTATGAAGTGTTTTGTCCTCTGTTCTATTCTTGTTTCGTTCTTAAGAGTCGAATACTCTCTACTAGTCCCGTTTTCAAATACCCTCTATAGGATATTATGTAATTTTTCTTTTTATTTTTGGAGACGTTAAAACTCCATGTGCGTAATCGAAGAATGTTATTAGTTGCACTTAGTCGTGTTTTTATCTCGTTTATTTTGTTTTGCGCTTAATTTCGTAGATTGCAGCTTAATTGCGCTAAACTTTCTTTATTAGTAGTAGAACGAGCTCAAGAACGCTAGTAAAATAACACATTTAAGGAAAGCTCGAGTTGAAGGATTAGAATGACGAGAAGAAAACGAGCTTTTCGGCAAAGTAGCAAAAAAATGGTTATCTATAACGGTTAATCTACGGGAACCGTTACAGAATCATTGAAGGAAGAGAAGCTAACGGTGCACTAGCGATAGCTAGTACCGCTAGC
>BMAC01000981.1:347142-372889 GCA_014905375.1 Phtheirospermum japonicum | reverse complement strand
GCAACAGCGTGTGGAGGAGCGCCGGCAGCAGGAGGAATTTCAGGCGCGGACGAACGCCCAGATGGCTGAGATGTACGCTCGTTTCCAGCAGCAGTTCCCCACTCCCTATCAGCAGCAGCAGCAGTTTCCCCCTCCCCCTCCATAGAACACTTTTATTTATGTAATAAACTTTGTTACTATTTCGATCGAACGCATGTAATTCATAAATTTTCAAATATTTTTTTATTATAATTGATTTATTTCTTTGACTTTTCTTTAATTGCTTTTTTCAATTTTTTGGGAATTTTAATAATTAAACAAGAATTAAAATTAAAATAAAAATTAAAAATTAATTAAAAAAATTAAAAAATTAAAATTACCGAGGGAAGTTCCCTCGAAATTTTGAAAAATCCGAGGGAATGGGACTCCCTCGGATTTTCGAGGGAAATATTTTCCCTCGGATTTTTTCAATTTCCAAGGGAATAAAATCCCTCGGAATTCCGAGGGATTTTATTCCCTCGGAAATTGAAAAAATCCGAGGGAAATGTTCCCTCGGATTTCCGAGGGATTGTCCGGTAATGGTTCCGAGGGAAACAATCCCTCGGAATTCCCTCGGTTTTGTAATTRCGAGGGATTTATTTCCCTCGGAACCGATTTCCGAGGAAGGTTTTTTCGAGGGAATTTTTCCCTCGGAATTTCCCTCGGTTTAACCAAAACCGAGGGATTTTTGCTTAATTCCGAGGGAAAAATCCCTCGGAAATTTTGATTTTTTTTGTAGTGTAAGCTAATTTTGATTTTCAATCATCTATCTGAGATGGGATCAATCTTATTGTGCAGACTTTTTCCAAGATTCTGCCCAGGAGGTTCCGATCCGAGCTTGATCACAATAATCTTGTTAAAACAGCATTGTAGATTTTGCAGATGGACGATATAACGCACAATAGCTCAATCACGTTACGGATTTCCGATACTTGTATGTGTATGTGTATAGGTCTCATGAGAGTCTGGTCTAGGGATATCATCCATGCCTTCATATTTGACAAATTCGTGCAAATTCAATCGGAAGATCGAAAATCATCACGAGGCATTGAGACAGTGGAAACGAGACCATACGGGTAGCATGTGGGTCGAGGAACAAGGTGACAAGTTTGCCTTTAATTTTTTACTATGTCATAGTTGATTACAAATACGGACACAATGTTTGGTTTTTATTTTTATTTTTTGGTAGTATAAAAATGTTAGATGATGAGTTATACAAATTTTTGTGTTATGAAGAAATAAGGAAACCAGAAAAAAGGTTTTGTTTTTGTATTTTAATTATGCTCACTAATTTCGGGTTTAGCTTGACTACAGTGAATATTGATCAAAAGTAACTTAACCAATAAAAATATTAAATTAATTTTGAAAGTATTATATTTGATTAAAAGGGATTTTGTGCCTCTTAGGTCCCTTAGGAGACTACTTTTACTTATGATACCGAATAGAACAAGTTTTTGTGTTGTAAATTTCTGAAAGAGACAAGGGGTTATTGCTGGATAGCAGTTTGAGACATGTACAACTGGGATGAGCATTATGTTTGTTGTCTGTCACTACTGCTGATATGTTGTATCCTCTTGGGATCCTATAATCTATATATTTGAGACATGTAATTTTTTTTTTAATTGAGGTATTTTATGGGTGCTTCTTAAAAAAAATAGTGTTAAAGAAAGTTTATTTTCCAACTTTTTTAGAAATAAATTTATTTTTTAATACCAAGTACTCTCTGTACAAAAGTTTCACAAAATATCAACTATCGACATTTGTAATGAAGAAAACACAAACTATCAACTATGGACAAAAAAGTTGATGAATATATAACAAAAAAGGTCTGCATATTCTATAGTTAACATGCTATTGTGTATCTTATAATTGTCTAAATCTTTGTGGTTTTTTCTTGATTTTCAATGTCTTCATATCCTCGGAAATGGTTTTTGAGGTATCGGAGATGATTTTCGAGATATTTTTGGAAATGAATTTGGACATAACTTTGAATATAATATTTTGATTGTTCTCATTAAATCTAGAAATTTCGAGGTTTAAATTCTTTATTTTGAGATTTGTTCTTGGTTTCGCCGGTTTATTTATGCTATATGAGATAACTATTTTTTTTTTTCGAATTTTTCTCATCAAGGTAGATTTCTTCATAATTTGAATTAATTTTTGGAGATATATGTTGATTCAAGAACACGTAATCCTTTCAAGGTATATTACATTACATATTTTTCATTTGTTGAGTTTTTCAAATAATGTGGATTTTGTCTTAATATAGTTTCAAATTTCTATGTTGAACTTTCAATTTATGAAGATAGCTTTACTTTCGATTTTTTGGAAAACAACAATTTTTTTCTATGTATATGTTCATATTGTTTGGTTTCTAATGTTCATTTGGGATGTAAAAAAATGCAGTCTTTTGATGGATGCAATTTCCATGTTGTTTGTATCCTTTTCTTGGATACAATTAATCGCATCCAATCATTTCTATTTTTAAAATTGTATTATTTTTTTTATTAAAATTCAAAGTCCTTATTATTTATCTTGGACCCCTTCAGCAATGTATTTGGTAAGATTCATACAATTTCTTGCACTATTTTGAGGATTATTATGATGAATGTTTAGATTTTCAAAAAATGGCTTGGAGACGAGGCCTGTTTGTCCGAGGAGCCATCGTCTAATGGTGCAATCGACCTCCTTAATCCAGAACCAACGAACGATCAAAATAATTCATTATTTTATTTTTGTCAGATGATTTTTTTTTTTAATTTCCCCCCTTTATATGATGGGATAATGCAATTTATAGATGTGTGTTATTTTTCGGTTGGTGGGATTTATAAATAGTTAGAATTTGCATTGGTATATGAAAGGAGAAAAAAGGAATAGAAAAATTATATTTTTTACAGTTATTGGGAAGTATTACTTAGTTGTGAGTTGTAATCACTACGTTTTAGAATCAAACTCTCTCCAACGCTGGTCTGTATTTGCCAAGACCATTGTTCAGCCACGGCTAACTCTGTGTCGTTATATCACAAGTTAAGAGCCATAAAGATTTGAAAATTCTATGTTACAACGACCATGGTAATTAACATTGTTGATAAAACATCTAATGTGGTTTACAAGGAAGTTCTTCAAAACTTCAAGTGAACAATTTTTTTTGTTAGGTTAATAATTTCATTATTCAATTTTTTTGATAGTTTTTATTTTTTTAATGAATTTTTTTCGATATGCCCGTGTAACACGTGGGTTTCCAAAAAGACCCGACATATTGAAAAGAAATACAAATGTTGTTTACAATGAAAATTTTCAAAATCTCAAGTGAACAATTTCAATACGTTTTATTCTTAACTAAAATTTTGAATTTAATTTTTTTTTTAATGTGTTTACTGGATATGCCCACGTAAGCACGGGTTTCCAAACTAGTTATATAGGAAACTTGATGACGATTGCCAATAATTGACAAGTGGCGGATGATGATTGGTAAATATTTCAAATATTTTGGGCTTAAACTGATTTCTTGATGATGATTGGTAAATATTCAAATATTTTGGGCTTAGGCTGATTTACTTTGGGTGGAGTTTTAATTCTTTTAAGATTGGGCTTCATTTTTGTTTTGGTTTGGATTGGTAATGATAGATTTAGGATTTGGGCTGGGAGTCTTCTTCAGTACGCGGTTAACTCCAGTGTTGTTCTCTCTCCAACAAGTGGCAACTGTTGATTGTTGGGCTTCTTTTTTCCTTTTCCGTTCACGTGCACACAACCCTGCTGGAGAGGGTAGTTTCTTTTCTTTGGTTTGTCTTCCGCGTGAATGGTTTGTGGCCCAATTAAATTCTATCTTTTAGTCTGAAACAAAACCGATGCAGATTCTTCCAAATTTGGCCAATAAACTTACCACTTTCTGCACAAATAAAATTAGCGCTTTCTGAATAAAGAATATGTCCAATAAACTTATCTGATGCAGAAATACCGTTAGAATTACAAAAGCTGTACGGTGTAAGCTTTCATCCTTCTCGCCATTTTTTTGGTCGTTTATTCTTTTTGTTCAGCTTGTAGTTTTCTATATATATATTTTTGCCTTCTTCTTTTTCCATCTGTTTAACTTTTCACTGCTAATTTCTGGGTTTTATTTTCTAAAGGTGGACAATGACAAGGGACCGCTAAAAGGTGACAACAATTCTGGTAGAATTAAATAAATATTATATATTTAATTCGAAATTAAAAAAATAAATGAGTTTCAAAAAAAATTAAAGAAATGTGGCGGGACGCGTTTGGCAAAAGCGTCCCGCCCTTCGAGACGCTTCTGGGAAAAGCGTCCCGAACCTGTTTTACGTCCCCAAAAGTTTTTGGGGCGAAAATGAAAAAAAAAAATTAATTTCGGGGTCGGGACGCTTCTCCCAGAAGCGTCCCGAGGCAAATTTGGAAAAAAAAAATCCGCCTTATATCTCCAAACCCTAACCCTAATACACATATTATTTATTTATTTATATTATATACATTTAAGATTTTAGTTATATTTATAATTTATTTAAAAAATTATTAATTAAAATAAATAAACATATTATAAATAATGTCTTATAATTACAAGAAGTTTATTTGAAAATAAAAAAATACAATAAATTATTTATTTAATTAAATTAAATAATGTCATTTCTTTAATTTTTTTTGAAACTCATTATTTTTTTAATTTCGAATTAAATATATAATATTTATTTAATTAAACCGACTTTTCCCACATCACATAATTAATTATTCTACTTTATTTAGTATTATTATATTATTATATAGATCTACGTTATTAACAACTAGTCAGTCTTATAAGGCCAGAAACGACACCATTCAAAGATAAAGTTTATCAACAATTTTCGTTAGTTTCTCACGGGAGAAAATCATTCTACGGCTTAATTCTCATTTATTTTATAATTTAATTTTTAATTTTACCAATAATTTATCATACTTAATTTCACACTCATCTTTTTTTTTTTACTTCATCACAATTGTATTTTTTTATTTCCAAATAAACTTCTTGTAATTATAAGACATTATTTATAATATTTATTTATTTTAATTAATAATTTTTTTAAATAAATTATAATTATAAATATAACTAAAATCTTAAATGTATATAATATAAATAAATAAATAATATGTGTATTAGGGTTAGGGTTTGGAGATATAAGGCGGATTTTTTTTTTTCAAATTTGCCTCGGGACGCTTCTGGGAGAAGCGTCCCGACCCCGAAATTAAAAATTTTTTTTCATTTTCGCCCCAAAAACTTTTGGGGACGTAAAACAGGTCCGGGACGCTTTTCCCAGAAGCGTCCCGAAGGGCGGGACGCTTTTGCCAAACGCGTCCCGCCACATTTCTTTAATTTTTTTTGAAACTCATTTATTTTTTTAATTTTGAATAAATATATAATATTTATTTAATTCTACCAACAATTCTTCTTCTTCCTTTGTTTCTCTTTCTAATTGTAATTTTTTTTCCTGGTTATCCATTTTTTAAAAATTAATTTGTTGCTCTATTCTTAAAAAATGATATGGTTGTTGTTCAACTTCTGCTATGTATAACAGAACATAAAATAAATGTGATTTTTAATCATTATTATGATTGTTATTTAATTACTCAAATTTTTTATCTCCATAACAAAACAGGGAAAAAAGGTGGATGTAATTTTTATTTAGATTTTTATGAATATTTATTTATTTTACTTTGGAATCTTATGATTTGATGAACCCTAATGGTGGCATGAGTCGCGATTGAGTTCTGAACCTTTGGAATATTGGACTTTTCGAGATCCACATTCCTGCTTAGTCTATGGTAGTTGATTGAACAATACATATTATGAATGTAAATTGGGATTTAGTAAACCATAGAATTTTACTTTTTTTAATTATATTATATGATACATGTTATTGTATTTAATGATGTTTTTGAAAATCTCAAATATATCTATTCTTCAGGATTGAAATATTTGTTGTTGTTCAAATTTTGGTAAATAGTGGGATTTTTTTGCATTTCAATAACTTTTACAGTACTGCAACATTACAAAACATAAAATAAAGGTAAGTGTAATTTATTATTATTATTATTATTATTTAATTTTTTTTTCTTCGGAATCTTTTTGAATTAGTAAATTTAAATTCAATTAATGAACCCTAATGGTGGGATGAGTGCGTTCTGAGCTTCTTTTTTTTTTGGAGATCCACAATCCTGCTAATTCTCCAATAGGTCATTGAACATACATGTTATGAATTTTAGCTGTGATTTAAGAAACCTTGAGTTTTATTTATTTGATTATTTCTGGGTTTGATTGTTGGTGTCCTAATATAAGTTATAAATTATATGATCAGAAGAGGATAAGTTTGATGATCATATAATTATACTTTATTATTATTTGGGGTGGGGTGGGGGGGATTGATAGTGTGCTCATATACGTTACAAATTATACGATCAAACTGATAAGTGGATAAGGTTAAGGCTCATTCAAATCAATTTGAAACTTATTCTGTAATTGTTCATGATGATGACTTTTTTTGTTTGTTTGTTGTGGGAAGTAGAATACTAAAGGGGTTTCTCTTTCAAACAACCAGAGAAGCTTTGAGGCCCATATTTTTTTTTTCAATTTATTAATCTTTTTTCCCCATTATGCATTCTGTTTTTTTCTTTTTTTGGAATGCAATAAATACTGGGTGAAGCATAAACAACTTATTTGGGATTGATGACGATGATTTCCTATTTGTGTATGTAGAAAATTGTAGGGGTTTCTCTTTCAAACTCCAAAAAGAAGCTTACAGTACCAGATTCTTTCTTATTTTATTTGTCTTTTTCCAGTTTTTTTTTTTTTTTTTTTTACATTATAGGTCTGAAATTTTTTTTCCAATAAATATTAGAACAAAGAACAAATTAGTTATCCTCATATTATATGCAAATATTTATATATAATTGATTGGCTCTTCCAATTTGATTTTTACAGTTATAGCTTTTGAATTCCTTTTCATCTTCAGGTTCTTTGAAAAGCACAACTGCCTATTCCTCTCTTAATTATTTATGACCGATGATACTTAGGTTTTATGGAAGGATTGTAGATATTGCGAATTTTTTCTTAAACTGCAAAAAACATTGCAATAAATCACCAACTCCTGATCATATTATAGGCAAATCCTTATAATTGGTTGTCTTTTCCACTTTCATTTATCGATTTGCATAATTTAAGTTTCTTATCATATTGGGGTTCTTTCAAAAGCACAACTCCCTATTAGGTCCTCTCTTAACTATTTATAAACAATTAATTTAAATTTTCTGCAAGGATTGTATTATGATATGTTTGACTAATTTATGATACACGTTCTATAATTACACACTATTTGCTTAAATTATGACAGCCATATCACTCAAAATCTCATTTTACAATAAATTTATTCTTAACGGGGCTATGTGAAAATCAATAATACTTGAGAAGACATTCCTCTTAAACACTAGGTCAACCTTAGAAAAGTGTGTTGGTGAATCTTTTGATTTGATGACTTTGATCATTACCTTTATCTCAGATGTAGGTTCTCCTTATTTGCTGAAGCAACCATGTCAATTTTGGTGTTTTAATTTTTAAAGATAATATATAACAAACTGTTTATCTGTATAATGAAATTTGGCCTTCATAATTTTTCTTCTTCTTTTGGGTTGGTGCACAAGGCGTAAAAATATATATATGGATAGCTCCTTCTATTATATTCTTTTTTTTTTAATATGATTATCTTTAATTTTGTTTTAGTAGTTCCCCTAAAAAACTATGCAATGTTTGATATATCCATTTGCTTTATATAAAATCCAGGAATTTCAAAGTGATGAATTTGATATAATCTAGGAATTGTTTGCTCCAATTTCAGTTTCAATTGAGGCAAAAAAAAATCTTTAAATAACGTAATATCTCTCAAAAGTATTCTGGAGCAGGCAAAAAGGTCAATTATGTTTCTGAAAATTTCAAAATTAAAATGAGTTCACAGCTCATTATATAAAGGAATCGCCCATGCTTATCTTTGAGCTCTTCGAATTGGTCAAATGATGTCAAATTCATTTTGTTTCTCTTTAATGCATCTTCGGTCGTATCGTTATTTAATACTCATTGTTTCTTAAATATGTTTAGATTTTTCTATAAATTAATTCCTAAGTGCCTTTTTCATAGATATAAAGTTGCTATCATTTGCTTTAAATAATATGTCTTCTGGATTTATCTTCTTTTTTTTTCTCCTTCAGGACTCCGAGGTTCAGTTCGTTCGATATTTGCATTGCAGGTTCGGTAGTTTATCAGTATTTACATTTCATGGACAGTACATTTGGTACATTTATAACATTAACTTCTTTAGTTTATAAACTTACATCTCCTTATATTTCTTTCATTTTGGGATTCAGTGGCTAAGCTATGGATTCCAAAACTTATGGGAGAAATGTATGACCTAATATATCTTACTTAATATGTTATTACAGTTCTTCGCGTATGTATTTGTCGATTACAGTGCATTCTCATTTTGATGCCGTGTGATTGGGTGATTCAATATCTTTTTTTTTTCATAAAAACTCCCAATATTTTATAACATAACTTCCATATCTTGAGTCATTCTGATGAATGGCTGGAAAAAGAAAAGGTGTTCCAACATCGATTCGTATTGATGTAGATCATGTTCAAGCAAAGACTAATAGGCTGAATAGATTTAGTACGCTAAGATTAAAGAAACTAAAAAGACAAAAAAGTGCTCCGGTCTCTTGCCAAGAACCAAATCATTCTTGCCAATCAGTAGTCTCTTCTGATGTCAACCGAAAACATTACAACGAGACTACAACAAAATAAACTGCCAAACAAGCAAAGAGATATTGCAACAGTGAGCATTCAAGAATCATGGTCATGTGGTTGAACACCAGATTTCAAGCGGACTCAATAAACTTTCTGCCTGATCCAATGGCTTCTTCAAGTGCAAATCCTTATGATTCATGCACCAGGTCTGCTCAATATCTTCAAAATCGCAAATAAGATTTATGACTGGTAATGAACTTTCGTATTAAGAATAATATATTGTTTCTTATTTAATTTGCTCTTATTATTTTTGTTTGGTTATCTAAGTTTTTTTTTGGTTCGAGATCGACCTATTATTATCGAAGGTGAAGGAAATTCTTTGTTCAGTCGTGAAGATGTCAGTCATTTAAGTGAGTTATCATTTCGGTAATAATAGTTTATAGATTAGTTAGTTCTCATATATATGTTGTTACTAATTTGGTTTCTTTTTTTTCTTTTTAATAGGAAGACATTATCAGACCTACACATTTGGAGGTCCTAATGATATTTGTCCATTTTGTGATGCAAAAATATGGTGTCAAGAGAGAGTTTTCGTCACTCCAAAGGTCCCTTACCCCGTCTTTTCACTCTGTTGCAAACAAGGAATGATACGTTTACCTCCTCAGCGACCTACCCCGCCTTATTTAGATGAAATTCTTAATCCTCAAAGTGGAAGTTTGTATCAACAATTCAAAGAAAACATCAGGGTTTATAATTTACTATTCCAGTTCACGTCTTTGGGAGGAAAAATTGATAACAACATCAACAATGGTTCTGCCCCATATATATTTAGATTGAATGGCCAGACACACCACAATATTGGATCTCTATTGTCAATTCCGGGACAACAACCAAGATTTGCACAAATATACATATATGACACTACTAATGAAGTGCCTAATCGTGTTGCTGCAGTTTCTGGAAATTCTGAGGCTCCGAACATAAATAAAATCATTGTTCAAGACATTCTTGCTATGCTGAATGAAGTTAATGAAATCGTTAAAAATTTCAGTATCGCAAGAGACCGATAAGAGCAAGAAGGTCATATGCAAATGAGGCTTAGGGTTGTTATCTATTAGAAGTCATGAAGAAAAAAACTGCACTCCTCTTATTTGATCAGAAATTGCTGCTCTAATTTTTGGAGATATAGGTCTAGGGAATGGAGACAGGGATGTGATTGTTGAGCATAGAACTGACGGATTGAAAAGAATAAGTATCTTACATCCTTTGTACATGGCTATGCAATATCCATTATTTTTTCTCCATGGTGAAGATGGGTACACATTAGGGATACCTTTTGTTGTCATCGGTGAAGGAGAGATTGAAACGAAGAACAGTTAGTATGAGAGAGTATTATGCATATGTAATACAAACACGCTCGGTTATGCAAAATAATTTTCTTCGAGGTGGGAGGTTATTCCATCAATTTGTCACTGATGCATTTTCTACGACCAATGAGGATAGATTGCATTATATCATAAATAACCAAAAAAAACTTCGGGCGGAAATGTACAAAGATGTTAGGGATGCAATGCACAAGGGAGATGTTAGAGGTGATTTGATTGGGAAGCGGGTGATATTTCCAGCAACCTTTACCGGAGGCTCTCGATATTTATTTCAGAATTATCAGGATGCTTTAGCAATATGTAGATACCACGGTTTCCCAGATTTATTTATAATATTTACTTGTAATGCTCAGTGGATTGAAATACAAGAGGCTGTTAACTTGATAGATGGTCAGAGATCTGAAGATAGACCTGACATAGTTGCAAGAGTTTTCAAATTAAAACTCAACCACCTCTTGGATGATCTTATGAAGAAGGCCCATTTTGGGACAGATCTAGTAGGTATAATGATTAATATTATCTAATTTCTAGCTCTCAATATTTAATTATAAACTTATAAAACTAAATCATAGTTTGGGAGTTTGGTTAATAATTTTATTAAACACATACTCCAACAAATTGCACATAATGTATATTATGTTAGTATTCAAATAATAAA
Organism: Phtheirospermum japonicum; assembly: GCA_014905375.1. Taxonomy (NCBI): domain Eukaryota; kingdom Viridiplantae; phylum Streptophyta; class Magnoliopsida; order Lamiales; family Orobanchaceae; genus Phtheirospermum; species Phtheirospermum japonicum. The sequence continues at coordinate 362,052 of BMAC01000981.1, read as the reverse complement.
TGTTTCATGCATAATATTGTGTCTAAGAATGGGAAATTATTGCTACAAAGCTACAATTTGTTTTCATACTTCTACAGTTAGTGTGTCTGTGTGTGCGCGCGCATGTGTGTATTTGTGTGTTCTTTTTTATGAAAATTCTAGGAGAATTATTTAAAATCATTGTATTACATGTGTGGCTTCTTAACATGTTCCATCAAGATTTTTTTTCCAGTTACATATACAGTGGAATTCCAAAAACGCAGGCTGCCACATGTACATATTCTGTTGTGGCTTCAGCACGGCACCAAATTTAAAAGTGTAGCAGACATTGATAAATTTGTGTCAGCTGAAATACCAGATCAAATCACAGATCTAATTGGTTATGAGGTTGTAACGTCCTTCATGATGTACGGACCTTGCGGAAAAAAAATTCAAATGCCCCTTGCATGGTTGAAAACAAGTGCTCCAAATTTTTTCCAAAACAATTTCAGTCAGGAACCATTATTGACGACTATGGATATGCCATATATCGGAGGAGACTATAAATAACTTTTTTGTAAGAAATGGAGTAAAGCTGGATAATGGATTTGTTGTCACTCATAATGTTGATTTGGTTGTTCGTTACAGAGCACATATTAATGTGGAAGTCTGTAATCAAACAAGAGCAATCAAATATTTATTTGAATACATCAACAAAGGCCCTGATTGTGCAAGAGTTGTCATTGAGAATAAAGAGGAAAGCAACAAGAAAAATGACGCACAACAAGTACCTGAGCAAGATGAAATAAAGGCGTATCTCGATTGTAGATATCTTTCAGCTTACGAGGCTTCTTGGCGACTTTTTATGTTCTCCATTCATCATAGAGAACCCTCAATTTTGCGGTTTGCAATACATCTTCCAGAGGAACATAATATCTATTTTTCTGATGAAGAGCCACTACAGAGAGTTTTGAGTAAACCAGATATTGAACGCACAATGTTCACCGAATGGATGCTTGCTAACGACATGAAAGTAATCGGCAATTGTTATATGCTGATTTTCCAACAAAATGGGTGTGGCACGAGGACAAAATTGAATGGAGACCAGGAACTAGCGGTCCATGCATTGGTAGGCTGGTCTATATAAGTCCTACAGCCGGCGAGTTATATTATCTACACTTACTAATAAATGTGGTTAGAGGCCCAAGGAGTTACGAAGATATCAGAATAGTTAATGACGTTATTTATCCAACATTTCAAGCTGCATGTGAAGCACTTGGCTTGCTTGGAGATGACACCGAATGGGAAGAAGCTCTGATACAAGCTTCAAATTGGGCCACATCAAAGCAGCTCAGACACCTATTTATCACTATTCTCCTATATTGTCAGGTAAGTAACATTAAAGTTACGCAACATAATTGATTTTCATTATCAGGAACAATTTTTATGGACTTCTAATTTACTTAATTTAATAACACAAATATCTTTGGATTGTTGTAATGAAATATAAATAATGTTACATAACCACATGTCCGACATATTGCAATTAATAAATAATAATTTATTTATTTGTATCAAAATGGCAAGTATTGTATCAATATATCAATATCTCAGTTTGGTCATGCAAATAATTTATATTAATACATTCACTAAACATTTATATAGTTCTCTCTCTTAATATATAAAATTTCTATTTTAATTAATTTAATAACACAATATATTTATATCATTGTTGTGCAATATAAATAATATTGCAGAACTACGAGGCTGGCATAATGCATTTAATAAATAACACTTTATTAATCTATATGAAAATAATCAATTAGTATATCAATATCTCTATTTAGTTATACAACTATTTAATATTAATATTAATATTTTAAATATACAATATTCTCTCTCTCTCTCTCAATATGTAAGTTTTACATTTATCGTAATTAAATTGTCTAACAAATTTTTTGCTTATTAAACATGCATACACTTTCACTATCTTGAACTAAAATTAATTCTCCTTATTACGTAACTATTTCAAAGGTTGTCAATGCAACACAATTATTTGAAGAACATTGGCATTTGATGTCGGATGATATAGAATACCAATTTAGGCAAGCTCTAAATGTTCAGAGATTTTTCAATGCCCGATAATGATTTGAGAAATTATGTGCTCATTGCTCTAGAAGAACTACTGATAAGAAATTGTAGCTCATTGAGTGAGAAAAAATTTCCACGGCCAAATGGAGAGCTCACAGCGTCTACTCATGACAGGATGATTCTTGAAGAATTGAAATATAATTTTAGAGAACTTCAGCAAGAACATCTTCAATTGCTTACAAGTTTAAATCCTGAACAAAGAGAAATCTACCAAGTAATATATGTAGATAATAATGAAGGTAGAATGATCTTTGTGTATGGACATGGAGGAATATGCAAAACCTACCCATGGAAAACAATTATAACTGGAATCCGAGGAAATGGACAAATTGTACTCGCAGTTGCTTCCTCAGGAATAGCCTCATTATTGTTACCAGGTGGACGAATGGCACATTTTCGAATCAAGATTCCTATCACCATTGACGGGTGCTCAACCTGTGAAATAAAAAAAGGAACTCAACTTGCAAAATTACTTAGGCAAACAAGTCTCATTATTTGGGATGAGGCTGCGATGGTTCATCGGTTCTGTATAGAAGCACTGGACAAATCCCTTAAAGATATCTTCGATAATTCTTCTGAAAAGCCATTTGGTGGGATAACAGTTATTTTCGGGGGTGATTTCAGACAAATCTTGCATGTTATACCATCCGGTACTAAAGCTGACATTCTTGATGCAGCCATTTGCAACTCTCAACTTTGGCAAAAATGTGAGGTGTACACTCTCAATACAAACATGAGAATAATGCATCCTCATCTTGATGATCATTCTAAGAACAAACTGAACTGTTTTGCTGAGTGGATTTTCAAGATTGGAAATGTGGAAATACGATCAGTTATTAAGGAGGACTCTCATAATGGAGCATGGATAACTTTACCAGATGATTTGCTTATAAACAAAACAGGAGATCCTTTGAAAATAATTTTTGAAGCTGTATATATTGATTTCCAACATAACTTTGCTGAGACATTTTACCTTCGACAGAGAGCAATCGTTACCCCTTATAATAACACTGTTGACCAACTTAATGCATACATATTAGAAACGATCCCTGCTCCCGCAAAAATCTATTATAGTTCTAATACTATTTCCAGATCTTCCACAGGATTTTCAAGTCAAGACATGTTGTATCCTCCAGAAGTTTTAAATGCCATTACTTTACCTGGAATTCCTGACCATATTTTGAATTTAAAAATAGGTGCAGTTGTCATGCTCTTGCGAAACATTAGTCAAAGTAATGGTTTGTGTAATGGAACAAGGCTTTTAATAACAAACTTAGCTCCTAACGTCATTGAGGCCAGAATTATTACCGGAGAGCACTTAGGGGAGAAGGTTTTTATTCCAAGAATTGTGTTTACTGTGAAAAACAAGAAGTGGCCTTTTGTTTTAAATAGAAAGCAATTCCCATTATGATTATCTTATGCCATGACTATTAATAAGAGTCAATGACAAACTCTTGATTTTGTAGGTATCTATTTGCCGAAACCAATTTTTACACATGGTCAACTATATGTTGCACTTTCAAGAGTAACTTCAAGACATTGCTTAAAAATTTTAATTCATGATGAAGATGGCAAGCTAACAACCATTACAAAGAATGTTGTTTATGGAGAAATTTTTGATAGCATAAAAACATAGTTAGTATTATTAAATAACTCATTTTCAAGGTCATTAGTAAAGTCATGTTTTGGATTTATTCGGATTCGATATATGCTACCATTTTTCTGTAAATCTTTTTTTCTTTTTTTTTTTTTAAGTTCATCCAAATTTTTGGGAGTTTAGTTCATCATGTACATGTTCATTAATGCTCATATTCTGGATGATGATTCAACCAATGTGTAAGTAATTTCTTGATTCTTCAGATGCATTTTCAGTTATAATTTTTTTAACAAGTTGTCATTAATAATTTGATTATATAATTTTCTTTTTTCTGATAGAGATTTGCTTTTCATCTTCAACATCTGATTTGTTTCTTTTTATACACTTCATACCTTAATTGTTTTAAATTTTCAGTTCTATTACCACAAAATTCATATATCATATTAATTGTAATAAATACAATTTCCTGCAGGTAACTCAGCTAATTGAAGCAAAGTTGTCCGATATCAAACCTGGAATTCAAGCATTTATTGTGGTCAGAATTGTGAGACTCTGGAACACTTTATTACCTCCTCATAATGAGTTCATCAGTACAGACTTCATGGCAGTTGATGATAAGGTAATATATACATATATATAAACACACACACACACACGTACAAGTCTGGACATTAACGACATTATTATCTTACATTAGACTCTCACTTGCATACTGCTCCCAGGAAAACGCCATGCATGGTATGATTCCTGCCGAGTACAATGATGATTTTGAAGGTAAACTCATTGAGGGGCATGTTTACAAAATTTGGATGTTCCAAGTTACAAAGCACAAAGCATCACACAATTCTGTACCAAATAATCAGATTTTGTACTTCAATAGCACCACCGACTAGGGATGGCAATGGGTCGGGCCGGGTACTAGAGGACCTGGACCTGCCCCATCCATTCCACGGGTCGGTTCGGGTCGCCCCGCCACGGTTCGCGGGTCGGCCCGTTATATTCATTTTTTATTATTTTTATTAAATTTAAAATTAATTTAATATATAATAACACATATATTATTATAAAAATTAAATATAAGATTAAAAATTAATTAAAAACAATAATAAATTTAAATTTTTTTAATAATTCATATAAAAAAAATTCAAACATATATAAAATATATTTAAAAATAGAAAATGTACAGCGGGTCGGGCCGGGGCGGGTACCCGCGGGGCGGAGAAAGTACCCGGACCCGCCCCGCCCCACCATGGTCACGGGGCGGGCTGCCCCAAAAAGCACGGGGCGGGGCGGGCCAGGACGGGGCGGGGTGGGATTGCCATCCCTACCACCGACATTGAAGAGATCTTCGACCACATCGAGAATTATCCTCGATATCACTTTCAATTTGCAACAATACAAGACATTCAAGCCATGACAGAACGTGAATACTTTATGACAGGTATCACACAAAATGAAACTACAAAGAAAAAACACAAATTTTGAAAATTTATATTAAAAAAAATGACTATCTGAATTTCACTTTACAGATGTTATAGGGATGTTGATGTCAGTTGCTCTAATAAATAGTTTTCAGATATCTCCCAGGAAAGTTACTACAAACTCTAATGTCCAAATATCGTCCAAACAGTTCACGACGAATAAAAGAGATATTGTCATTAAGCTGCTTGGGTAAGTATATTTTTATTAAATAAATTGTTCATTTCATTTGGTCATTTTTTTTCAATTAAGTATTCTGCATAATTTCTTTTGAAATTTTAATCTGAAATGTGCTTTTACTCTAAACAAGAATATATTTTGTTCTTGTTAAGAGTCTGTACTTCTTGGTTTGATTTTTTTATGTGCCTTTATTGTAATAACACAACCTTAAAAACTTGCCACTGTTATTGGTTGTTTCTCTATTCTATTTGAAAACAGAGTCTAACTTAATCAATATTCACAGTAATTTTCATAAATTTGAAAATACATTTATAGGTTAAAAATATTGAAAAAAATAGACAAATGCGTACACTTCAAATATGCCGTGGTCGTGTAATAAAAATGTTTTTTTTTTAATATTTAAACTCTAATTGTATTGACCAATGTACTAACATGTAGCTCTTTTTTGAATACATTATACTGGAGACCTGCTCAAAATTTCAATATGGCAAGATTTCCTACAATAGTTGAGAATTGATGAGCTACTTCAGCAACCAAGCAAGCCTATCATCATAGTCGCAGGGACAACAATCAAAACATCCATGGGTAAATATCGCCTATTAATAACTTTTCAATATCACAGGTGAAAAATATCTTCAAATATCATCAGCCAGCAAAGTCTATATCAACCTAGATATTCCAGAGACCACTCAACTGAGGCAAGAGTAATAAATAACTCGAAATTATTATTATTATGATGATGATTATTGTTATTGTTATTATTATTTGTTAATTTTATTATTATTATTATATTTATTTTCAGCTTTCATGCTGAAACATCGGCTATAAAAGTGATGTCAAATGAAGAAGTTTCTCTCACTCAAACAATGAGCCAAAACAATGCGCAGGAAACAACTATTCAGGACTTGCACTACCTCAATGCAAATGAGATAAAGGTATGACTTTGTAAAGGACAACATAATATAATTATTTGAACATCTAATAATCAGAAAAGAATTCAGGGCCGAAAATTCAAGATCTAAGCTAAAATCAGCAATATCAACTTGCGGAGAGGATGGTACTATAAGGCATGTTCAGTGTGCATGTTCAGAGTGGAGGATGGAAATGACTCATTCGTTTGCACTTAGCATGGGCCAATAATACCAAGACTTATGTAAATTATGGCCTTTTCCCCCCCCTATAAATAAGTTAGTTGTGAAAAAAAGGAACTTACATAATGCATGCCAATATTGGTCAATAAAACTGTTTCAACTAAATAACGTAAAAAAAAAAAAAATCATACATAAATAAAATTTTCTAAATAAAAAAGTGAAGAATTATGTTTTGAGATAAATAGGAAATTTACTAAGAGAGTGAAGCTACACATTTTCTTTAGGTTTTTTTACATACAGGATATAATGAATTGCAACATTGTAATATTGTTTTCTTTTATTGTTTGGTTATTCAACTAAAAAATAAAAATATTTATTTCATTTGATGCAAGAAGAAAATTATTTCATTACAATAATATTCATAAATTTTTATATTTTAAGTAAGTAATATAAATTATAAACTCAGCCGCATTCACCATAATGTATACACCAATGAATCTTATATGAAAATTACCTGAACTCTATAGTATTATAAAAATATTAAATTATAGAAAAATAGGAGGATGTGTTTGATTTTTCTTTGTTTTATGAAAATTACCTAAAATCTATAGTTTTAAAGAAATATTGACTTGAAGAAAAAATACAATTATGTGACTGATTTTTCTTTTAATATTTTTACCTTTTTTAAAATCTTTTCTGCATGTTTTATTCTATTTAAATCTGTCTATTATTTTTAATGTCTATTAACTTAATTAAATAAATAAAAATTAGAACTCGGTTTGAATTTATTTAATAACAAATAAATCTATTAAGTAAGGAAAATCATAGTATGTAAACAATAAATAATTTAAAATATTGGAATTTCTTAGTTATTATTAATTAACAAGTATATTAAATTATGAATAGCTATAGTGTTTATTATATTTTTTTTTCATATTTAATTAAAAGTATAGAAATTGAAAAACAAGAATACATGTTATTAATAAAGAAATATATTAGGTAACAAAACTTTATATTATACAAACAATAATAACCGAATGCTTAATATTTAGAACTTCTCAATAAAGTTCAGAAAAAAATATATATCACATCAAAATATTATTTCAAAAAGAACAAGAAAATTTATACATGAGGCAAGTAATTTGGAGAATTTTGAATCCACATACTATGATCTCTTACTCCAAGTTACTGTATAATATAGAATTATATTGGCCAACTATTCACTATTAGAATTACTCTTTGATTATATTATGAATTCTCATTTAAGAATTATGTGTTATACAGTGACCGTCTCTTTATTTATCTTGATGGAATGTAATGATTATGAATTATAATTTATTTTTTGTTAATGTTATTTATTTTATAATGGAAATGAGTCGACATACAAATGAAAATGAAAAAAGTAAGAAAGATTAGAATTGGTCACAAAAAATTAAGCCTAATTATTGTATAGCATATCGTTTCAATGTATTTGATTCATTGTTGGCATTATTAACAGTATGCGGCTGAATTTGACACTTCAAGATGATACTGGAAGACTCGAAGTTGTTATCTTTGGTGGAATTGCCGAAAAATTGACCACATTCTAGCTCACAAGTTCTATAATTTCAAAAGGTGTGCAGAATGATCAACTACCTGAAACTGTGAAGGGAATTATCAATAATGAATATAACTTTGTAGTTGTCTTAACCGACCAAGCATCTCACCAGCTACTTTTAAAGTATAAAATTTTTGCGTTTCAACCGACCACAACAGATCCACAACTGTCTGCCAAAGATAAAGGTAAAGCAATTACTGGTTCAATTTCAGAGGCTGAAGACACCAACATGACCCCAGGCAAATATCAGCTTACAATCGATCAATAAATTGCTCTTTCTCCAGTAGCTCTTGAGATCCCAACCGACCTTTTTACTGAGGAATCGCCATCAAAAAAACTCAAACAAAGGTAAAAACACTACTTTTATAATAAAGAACTAATTTGATTAATCAAATGAAATATGTAACAATGCCTCATTGTTTTGTTTTTCCTTAATCTCAGTGATTCAAAGAGGGTACTTCAAGACTGACAACTATCGAACCTCAATCTAACTACACTAGCAATTCACTGCCTTTCCTTCATTTTGCGCTCACTAATGGTCTTTTTTAATGTCAACATCTGTGAGCAAACCTCTTTTATTGATCTAATTACCGCAATGTCTTTTGTCTGTGTAAATATATGCTAATATGGGGAGCTATGACTAAAACTTAGTTGATGCTTCAAGCATATAACTAATTAGCTCATTGATTTGGTTGAAACTTCAAACATACTTCTAATTATCTTCTGATATTAGCTCCAACCTCAACTATGTTGATCCAGCATACCTTTTCTCAATGTATCTGGTCTACAACCTTTATTAGAATCTCAAGCAGATTATTCGCTACATTATGATGTTAGATGGAACTTCATTGTGTGATATAATAGAATTTTGCTAATATTTTTTTATTTATATAGTCATAGTTAGTACTAAACAAATTTAGTCAATATAATTAACAACATATAATATTCAATTATAATTGTGATGTGAATTTAAAGCTCTTACAAATAATTTATACATAACATGTTCAACCCGCAGCGAAGCGCGGGTCGATTCCTAGTTTTAGATCTATACTCTCTAGATGACTCCCGCCCATATATTTTCTTATGAGTATCAAATTTAAAATTTTTTCCGAACTAGAAGATTGAGATTATTAGAACTCCATAGGTGAGTTGAGGGTTTATTTTACAAAGAATATCATATCATTTGAACCGGTAAAGTAATACCTAATTACAATAAAATCTTTATAAATTAATACTCTATAAATTAATAAATCATCTAAAATAATATAATCTCTCGGTCCCGACGTGGGCCTTTGTAAAAAATCATCAAATTTGATATAATAATAGTTCTTTGAAAAATCCCTTTATAAATATTAGGTCCCATTAAAACTTTAAATTAATAATTCATAAATATTAAATTACATAATGGGATGGCCTTTCTTATTCTCACATAATGCTTTACGCATTTGATCATTAATGGATGATTTTGCGATGCCTTTTAGATGAGAAAACATGGTTGGGTGTTATGAATTATTTTATTTTCATATTGAGATTTATATAGTATATGTTTCATTCATCATGGATGAATATATTTAATTGGCTATAATAATTATTTAAGTGCAACGAATTAATATAAACATATATATATTTAAGTAAGTCCAATAAATTGATACATGCATCCATGAATATAATATTTAACTATATACAATGAATTGATATTATACATGAATATATTTAATTAGTTACAAATAATTAGTTGATGCATGAATATAATCAATGAAACATATATGAATTCATTTATTATCAATACATATGTACTAAATTTACTGAATATAAAAAAGTCTCTATTTTAATTAATAAAAATATTAATTTATGAATATATTAATATCTCTTTAGATTAATAAATTTTAATGGTCCAAGGTTGTTAATTTATAAAGGATTTACTGTATTAGCGAACATTTTTGTTCGAATATTATTTTGGGCCAATTTGTAATCAGCTCAAAGCCCAGCCGCAATCCACCCCTACCTGGCAGCCCACCTCTGTTGGGTTATAGGTTCAACCCGTCTTATACCCGCACACCTTTGCTTACCTGACATGGACCGTTGATGATGGGAATTTGTTCACCATCATTCATCCTTGCAACCCTAACCCCAATAACGACGCTGGCAAGAAAGAAAATAGCGGTCACTCTCTCTCGATTCTCACTTTGTTCTGAGACTTCTCACTGTAATACTAAGAGTGTGTATTTGTGAGTTATTCATCAGTCATCTCATTGTGTGGTGGCCGGCGATTCGAGCGGAGTCTGTGGCTAGGGTTCCGGTGAGAGGGCGACGCCGTTTCCGTCTGCGGTGGTGTTGCCGTAGGGTGGAAAGGTAGCCGAGGCTTTGGGCTGTCGAGTCTGATCCTCATCGGTATTCATTGTGATGAGATTGGGGGCCGATTTCCAGGTTGATCTGAGCTGTATCCTTGAAGATCCAAACCCGTTGCTGCTTTAGATTTGTTCAGAGACGACACGACAACGAAAGGTGGTTTCTCATTCCAGTTTTATCGCTACTATTTCGATTGTCTTTATTTCGTATTTCTTCTTTCCTTTGTTGAACGGGTTACTGTGGTGGGCTTGGACCGACATCAAATTTGGGCCACGCCGTTGATCTGGGCTGAGTCCAGAAGCTGTTTGGGTTAGTACGGTAGTGCAACAGGCTTGAGTCTCTAGAAATGACATATGAGCAGAAAAAAGGACCAAACTGCCCCGTGCTTCCGCTAATCGCAAAATGAATCGATTAATCGCGGTTCTACCACGATCGACTACGCCCATAATTTCTTACAAGTATAATGTTTGGATATTTCACGAGATGTTTGAAAATAAGAGGGTTCTAAACTATGATGTAATGACACTTCAAAATATGATATTTTACCGTATCGTGTCCCCGTGTCGTATCCTGTTTTACGTTATAATTTGCGTGTTAAAAGCGTGTCCACGTGTCGTGTCTCGTGTCCATTTCCCGTGTTGGTGCAACCTAGGCTATAAATCAGCTGAACATCATTATATTCAAAGGCTAAACTAATATGAAATGTATATATATAATAGTATTAATCTTTAAAAAAAAAATTTGGAGATGGAAAATTCATCCTAATACTAAAACTAAACGGGCCCTTCGATAAATTTCCCTCTCGATATGGTAAATAATGTTAGTTTGGGTTTATCGATCTAACTGAACCGAAACCTTGTCGAGCTAATTTCTCCTAACATGAAGTGTGTGCGGTGGGGATCAAACTGATCGAGAGAGTTCTACCCGATAATTGATGAACTCGTATAATAAATGGTCGTCCCAGTCATGAATTATGAGCTTTTAGGCCCAATTGCCATTAAAGTTCAGAATTGGAACTCGAAAAAGAGTCCTAAAGCAAATGTCTCATTTGGTAGAGGATACCTATTTTCCTTATAGAAAATAGATTCCTTACTTGTTGATTCAAGTCTATTGCTGCTTATATATATGGACTCATGCGCTTATTCTAAAACAACCACTTTTTACATAATTTATACACATATATCGATCGATTCATATTCTAACTTGAGTGTCAGAGTATCTACACTAGTAGCGCCCTAATGCTTGCTTTGCAGTTTGACCGAGATGAAGTGGAGATCGGAAGCAGCTCGACCCTATTTCTGGTAGCTAAACATTTTGGACACACCAGTGACATCGTATGTGGGAAACCGAGTGGGATCGAGTCATTGAGTTGAGAAACAACCTTTATTATACTTTTCAGAGACATTAATTCAAACAAAAAAATCTAGAGAAATGTTAAGAAAGCATTCGGAAATGCAGCGAAGAAATGAAGGATGCCCAAGAGCATCCTATGTAGGAGACGCAAATGCATGTAGGTGTGGAAGAAATGTGGAGTTAAAAAAAAAAAGTTAAATCCTACCTCAAAAGAAAACAGTTCTACGGAGGGAGGTAACAAAAAAGACAAGAGGGATGATTTTGATGGACCAAAAGATGAATAGATGGAGAATAACCTCTCCAGAGGGCGACACTCAATTCAGTGAGAAGAATTTATCCAACTAATTATAGCGGCCATTGCTTCCTCAAAAGGCAGATCGACCCAATCTACATTAATACCGCCAGAACAAAAGAGACGACCATAGAAAAAATAAGGAGGCACCACAAAATAATTGGGATGACATGAGAAGGAGGTAGAAAGCTTCTCATTGTCTACACAAAATTACTCCTCTTGAGCTGTGGATCCCATGTTGGCGCACACACACGAAAAGATGGCCTAGCTGAATGAATGTTATTAGGAAAGCACACCCAAAGAAAAAGGGCCACCCCTTTGCGGACAATATCTTGCATGCGGAGATCTCCTAAGGATTGAAAGATTTGAACTTCACGTATGCCGGAAAGGCATATCCGGATAGACACTTTCAGCACTTTGATAATTTAGTCGTGATGCATGGTTATAATGATGTAGCTCGGTGTTGAGCATTCTTAAAAATGCTGTTAGATTCTAGGTAGAATCGGTTGCACCACGTGCCCCCAGGGAGCATCACAAGATTCTATGCATTTGGTTAAGCATTCAAAGCACAATTTTACTTTTCAATTCGACAGCAACGAGCTTCTACAATCCCCCAACTTCTAGCAATTTCAATGGACGTGACTTTTAGAACTTAGCGTATGCTTGAACTTTCTATATTTTAGGGTTTATGTGTGATTTTAGTTTTTGGTTTTGAATTGCATAGATTAGGTTTTGATAGTGATTTTGATAATTGTAACTAGGTCGATAAATATTCCAGTTTTCGACAGGAGTTGTGCGATTTCTAACACTCCAGAGATTATTTCAGTTTTTGATGTAAATTGCTCCACTCATGAATCTTTTATTACAAGTTTGTACCTTCTGAGATTTTTTTTTTCTTTTTGCTGTGCGATGATATGGTTGTTCTATGTGATGAATTTGAATGTTCAGTGTGATAAACAATTCATTTTTGTGTGAATGGATCTTATGTGATGAATATGGATGGGATAAATAATTTATTTCTCTGTATATGAATATTTTGTGTGATGAATATGAAGACTTTGTGCAATGAATATGAAAGAACATTATGTGATTTTTAGGTTCTGCAGTATTTTTTATTGATATGAGTTGTGTTGATTTTTGTAGTGGGTTCTATTGATGAAGTTGTCAATATCCATGATGATGATTTTGTAAGTATCATTTTAAATTATGCTAATGAAGCTTTTGAGTTATATAATGATCATGCATTTAAGTTGTCAATATCCATGATGAATATGCATGTTCTATGTGATGAGTGTTTTGGGTGATAAATATGGATGTTCAGTGATGAATATGATTATATTATATTGATTTTAGAGAATTTTTTCTTACCTCCTGAATTATGCCCAATTCGACACTTTGCCTCCTAAACTTTTTTTTATATATACTTTACCTCCTAAACTGTACGAATTTTGCACTTAACCTCCTGAACTCCCATTTTTGGTGAAAATTCAGGCCGGAGCTCACTCGCGCTAATGACGTAAAACAAGCGCTTCTTGGGAGGCAACCCAAGTTCTTTCCATTTCTTTGACGTTAATTTTTATTGCTTTATCCACTCATGCTTTCAATTTTAGTAAATTTGAATTATTTGAGTTTTTATGCATAGTTGTACCTTGTGCTTGCATGCTTGTACTTGGTGAAATAATGCATTTTCTTGCTTGTTTCCTTTATTGCTTTGCATTTTCTATTTGAGGCATCCGACGAGGCATTCTACCAACATGCAATTTCATTTTCTAGTTTAGTCTAGCTAGTTTAATTGCTTTATTTTTATTTTCCTTTTATTTCCCAAGCTTGAAACACATTGATTCCTTCAATCGAATCGATCTCAAATAATACCGAGCCAAGAACCCGTTGATTTATGTCAACACCACGAAAACTACACAAACAACATCCAATAATTAGGAAAAATCGAATTCTTTTTATCCAACATGCACATAAGAAAGGATTTAACATCGATGCGCAAAAAAGAAAAACACAAAACGACAGGATGTCCACCTTCCAAAAGAGCGTGACTTGGTATATGTTCTGTTACCATTTAATTTTTAGAATTAAATCTGGGATATTGATTCGGAGTTTATTTTACCTTTGGGTGCAAAGTGAACGCCGAAGATTTTAAAACATCCGTCAATGAGGCAAATCTTAATTCCAAAATTACATAACCCTAAACCACAATCCATTGAACAACAACATATAACCCGAATGTTGTCAGACTAATTACCTTTCATCATGTTGGATTGAATTAACCCCTCGCTCGTACATGGATTAGGGACAATCAGAGAAATCTGATCCCTCTCAGAAACACAACACCCTTAAGTCGTTTAAGGCACGACCGCACGACGGTGGCAATTTGCAGGAAAAACGGCAATCATGGTGGTGCTGCTCGAATAAGACGACAGTGACGTTTCGAGGTGTAGCATGGTACAATTTGAAGGATCTAAATTTTTGAGAAATTGATAAACAGAGAGAGAGAGAGGGGGGCGGCTCTAAGAAAGAGATGCGAGAGAGAGGGAGAGCGGCAGTAAGAAAGAGAGGAGAGAGAGAGAGGAAGCGGGCTCTAACCCTAGAAATTTTTTGGAGGAAGAAAATGAAAAAAAATCCTTATTTATGTGTAGTAAAAAAAACTCAAAAAAGAAACATTTCAACACAAATTACCAGCATCTGACACATTAGATTTTCATTAAATAACAAAATGACACATGTCATTTGAACGAATATGAAATCTATACTATATATAGGAAAGTTGAGGTGAGCTCACAAGAGGATGACACGTGTCATCTTAATATTGGTTCTCATTTTTCCCATTTTCTACTCTCATGTTTTTTTTTTT
>BMAC01000981.1:319059-343527 GCA_014905375.1 Phtheirospermum japonicum | reverse complement strand
GCCTCTCTCGGATTCTTGGGGAAGCCTCTCTCGGATTCTCGGATTCTTCATCTCTTTCTGGAGACAAAACATACCTCTGCCATTTCAATTGCAGACACTCCAAGTGCCATTTCAATTGCAGACACTCCAAGAGCCCACACATCTACCTGGGAAAGAAGAATGATTTATGATAGTCAAGAGAAGAATAAATGCATCCTTTCATGCCAGAGTGTAAATTCAATTCCAAAAAGAGTAACATGTCAGATTTCTCGTCCACACACACTTATGAGCATCATGACAGAGAATTTACCTTTCTGTCGTAACGGCTTTCTTGAATAACTTCAGGAGCCATCCAATGTGGTGTACCAATTAACTGAGAAACATCAATGATAAAAAATTTGAAATGAAAATGATTAATAAGGATAAAATTTACAGGCTTCCATATACATTCTTTTAATTATTTCCTTTATAAGGAGATGGGAAAGGTAATTATATGGGAGATACTTCAATATTGTGATTATAAACAAAGATGAATAGTCAAGTGTACCGTATTACGCTTGGACATGGTTCTTGTCAACTGCGCAGCAACTCCAAAATCACCTGAAGATATTGTTTATTTTTAGTTAACATTGTGTGATCAAATGCTTCAATGACTCAGGCATAAACTACAACTCTGCATATCCAAGCAGAAGCTTGTGATTAAGTCAACTATTGACAACTTGGTACCTATCCCATTAAACAAATGAAAACTGTTCAAGATTACACGAAAGCAGAAAGATCAACAAATCTTTAGCTCCAGAAACAGCACTAACGCTGTAAAGAAATGCAAAATATCATTTCCAAACTATTTCAAGAGTTTTTGTGAAGTTAATAATAAAACATCACAAATCACTCTCAATATGCAAGTTGGAGAAAAATAACAGTTAAACAAAATAATATAGCTAGCTTTTTCCTTATATAAAAAAAGATAAATATAATTACCACACAATAGAGAACCATATTTTACAGAATTATGAACACAATATCAGAAAATATGATATCTATTTTTCAAAAATAGAAAAACAGAAATATGAATGTATTTTTATAATAATTATTAATCCCAGATTTGTTTTTCATTAAAAAAAAAACAAAAAAAAAATTGTGTTGAAAAAAAAATATGGGCAAAAACAAAAACAAAAAAGAAAAGAAAGGAAAGGAAAAGCACCTCCATTTGAGAACCCACCCTTCTCCTTTCCCTTGCTCACCCTTGCACAATTATAAAAAAAATCTCGAAATTTTCCTTAAAAAATAAATAAATTCAATTTCAATCAAGGAGCTAATCCATTAAGGAAACTCTCTCACACCCCCATCCCCAACCTCCCAGAAATTGAAACAATATTTGATTTAGAAACAAAACCACATAAAGAAAACAAAAAAAAAGAAGAAATATTTGAATATTTAAATAAATACAAAAGCAAATGATTCGAGGTTATATGCATGTGTTTATTCTCTATTGCCTTGGAAAGGTGTGGAGAACATTTCATACCCAAATGGAAGCAAAACCCTGAGTGATCTTAGTTTTCTGGTAACACTTTTCTTCCTTTGCGCCCAGGCAGAATAAATATTACTAAGCATATTGGATTTTTAAATGCATTCTCACATGTGCAGATTGGTGATTACTTGTATGTGGTAATTCTAACCCGGTAACCTATGTTGGTGTTTATTTTTTTTTGATTCATGTGCGTATATTAAGTTCAACTAATCATCTTTGTACTGTGATCTTTGCTCAAGGGGTAAGATCTACAAAAAGAAAAATAATAATTGCTCATGTATGCTTATTAAAAATTATCGTAAATGGTTCTTTAAGATGATGTGATTATCAAATAAGCATAAACGTAGTGGTATTCGAAAGTGAGGTATCCGTCAAGAATTTTCATGCAGTGCGATTGCGATAAATTTTTAGAAGATACCAATCCGTTCAGGATGTCGTGTGTTTGAGTTGATTTTCTCATCTTTGTTTGGGTTTTAGAATATTCATGATAAAAAAAAAACAATCTGTGTTTTAGTGCTTTTAATATTCATTGTTTCAGCATGTTTGATATTGTTCTAACCATAGCTCAATTTCACCAACTTTTGTTTCTTTACAATATTTCTATTTATTTTAGCTTCTTTTTTCCTCACTGAGTTTATCATGTTGCAAGCTGTTCTTCTACAATTAAAATGTGGAATCTTGTGTTCACAGGTATGTCTAAAACACTTGATTTTCATCAAGTCTATTTTGTAACCTCAATATTTTTGATTTTTCTGAATAATTTTTATTTGCTTAAAAGAGATAAAGAAGACCTAAAAAGTTCAATAACACTAACCTTCTTCAACTCCTCCAGCTTAGCAACGTATACACCTTTGGTTCCATCCTCCCCATCCTCATACAACCAATCTTCTACCTGCTGGAGCGTAGAAATAAATCGCTCCCTCTCGGAATCAATTACAAAATCATGATACTTCTCATGAAGCTCCAGAGAGGGAAGAAAATAGTTGATGACAAATAATTATTAAGGTGGCTTTCACAGATTAATAATAACACACTTCCGCAAACATACCTTGTTTCTCATTTCATAAACATACGCCTCAACAACATTCTTCTTGTCTTTGGTTTCCTCCATAACACGATCCTGCAAGGCCATCTCAAATTCCTTCTCCACAGCTTTTTGCAGGTCTGCAGATGCAAGTCCTCCATAGAATCTTGCATATTTACATTAGTTCCAAGGGGAGCTTGACCATCAAGGAGCTCGTCTGTTTCCATCTTGGTTGACTTCTGAACGACTGGGACATCCGTTTCCTCCTCTTCCAAAAGCTGATTCAGATACACCCATTTATTTCGACGAATTATTTAAATAGCACTATTGTACATTAAATTGATTTTATCCTATTGCCGCAAAGTTCTTTGCTTTTTCACACCAAAGAAATTTCATTTTGTTGGTTACTAAAATAAGTATACTAACAAAAAAATGCGAACACATAGACAGATTCTATCCATTTGAACTGCAATAAAAACTTGAGAAACAAACATAACTCAAAGAATTATGTGGTGCTCCAAATGCTCATGTGAAAACAAACTTTTAGCTAACAATCCTGATTATACTCCTTTCAGAATAAAAAAAAAAAGAATGTAAAACATTAATAAATAATTGAAGCAATTTATTATGAGGTCTCACCGTCGCTGATTCAACCGAGACAATTCCATGAAGATTCAAGCGTACTTTGACCTTCAGTTTTGCCTTCTCGTTATTCTTTGATTGGAAAGGTCCAATCTGCATTCAACAAAGTGAGAGTATGAGGCTAACAGAATAAAGACAGCTAAAAAGTTGTGATTTCACATAACACCACAGCACAGCAAACCTACCGTGTAACTGCTAATCTTGGCTAATGCCTGCAATTCCCCAACATCAGCGTATTGCACGTCCAATGTGAAAGTGACGGATCTATAGAACGTCAATGCCTTCACGCTCGGATCAAATAAACTCTCCAGAGAACTGCAAGTTGCTAAATAAAAAAACTGGAAAATAATTGAAAATTATATCTACACCAATATGAATCTAAACTGGAAAATAATTGAAAATTATATCTACACCAATATCTACATACCTGGCGACATTTTTTGGGCTTGCACTTGTCGGCTTTCACAATAGCGATACGCGACGACCTGACCTCTGATCCACCATCTCGATCCAACTGATTATCACAGGAAAAGAGGAAAAAGGAGAAATCTCTAAACAAATAAACCCTAATTTTAGAATAGTACTATACACGTATATAAAACTGACGATAAATACTGAAGAAAAATTTGGATATACCGCGTATAAAACAATTTTTATTCTTAATTTTTGAGATCCAGAATTTTCTTATAATCTTTACCATCGATTATAAGAAAAATCGATTATATATCAATACAAAACAATTAGATCCCAGATTTACTTTGGACAAAGCGATTTATAAGAAGAAAAAAAATGGTGTTTTCTGGGATCTCAAAGGATTTATAAGAAGAAAAAAATGTTGTTTTCTCTGAAGAAGAAGCTTGCGTTTTCGAGAGAAAAAAAGTAGAAGAAAAAATTAAGAAGAGGATTCTCGTGAGAAAGCAATACCGTAAAAAATGGTGGGCTGTAGCCTTAACCAAAAAAAAAAAAAGTTCTTATTTATAGGGGGTCAAAATTTTGGCCTCATCCCAAAATAGACCCCATATTAACCACACGACGACACGTCATTTTTTGGAGATTTTAATTGGTACACCTCAGCCTTAAAATGCTCTCACGCCGACAAATCATCTTTAATAGTTAACAGCATTAACAAAATGGAGGATAGTATCATATATCATAATTATGAAAAATAATGAATCATACGGTATGTATCTTAATTGAATCTTGATTAAGTACATACAATACGTCCACGTTCAATGTTCGTTCTCGTTAGTTTCGAGTACCGATTCCTCAAAATTGTGAAAAATTAAAAATAAAATTGGCAATTGAAGCAATGAGATCTGAGTTCCCGAAAAAAATGTGGAGATGCTCAATTAATTTAGGAGTAGGGAGAATAAACAAACTTATTTATCAAGTAAAAGCAAGTAAAAGTAAAGGAAAATAAACAAATTCCTATTAAGAGTAAAAACTGCTCAAGAAATATAAGCAGTCCAGTGGTGGAAGGTGGGGAACATGAAGCAAACCCATCAGGGTTCGAAACTGCCCAGATGCAAAATTTATTTATTTACTTATTTATTTATTCAACAAAGACAATCTCTACAAATCAAATAAAAAAAACTCAAACAAATCTCTGAATTAAAAATGAAAACGCATCTAGTAATCAGAATTAAATCTCTGAATTAAAAATGAAAACGCATCTAGTAATCAAAAGAAAAAAGAAACGCATAAATCTCTACGCAATTAAAGAATTAAATCTCTAATTAAAGAATTAAATCACGCAGATCATCACTACGTCTCATGACGCAGAATACATAAAACCCAAAGAATTAAATCTCTAATTAAAGAGAATACATAAAACCCAAAGAATTAAATCTAAAATCCAAAGAATTAAGGGAGGTGTATTCATTTAGGACTTTTAAAGACATTTTAAGATTTTTAAAATCCCGGTGTATTTAATTAAGACATTTTAAAACTTATAAAAGTCTTGAGGTATTTAATTGAGATTTCTAATGAATTATTAAATGTAAGGTATTCATTTGAGATATTTTGAAATCTTAAATTGTCATGAGGTATTTAAAAAGTTAAATACTCATTGGATTTGTAATTTGACTGGATTTTCCTAGACTTCTAAGTTAAATATATACACCAAATCCCATCTTTAAACATGAGATTTCATAAAACTTTTATAAACTTCCAACAAATATATAAAATCAATAAAAACAAAAGAGAATCCATACAAATCTTATAATGAAACAAATCTTAAAATGTCTCTATAAGTTCCAAATGAATACACCCCCCCTAAATCTCTAATTAAAGAATTAAATCTCTACGCAGAATACATAAAACCTTCTTTAAATCTCTACGCAGAATACATAAATCATCTCTACGCAGCCCNAGGAAGGGAAGAAAAGTTTAGTGGACAGACGGTAGGTGCGATTTTTTAGTGAACATAGACATAGACAATAGACAACAAAAAAAAAAAGTTCTTATTTATAAGGGGTCAAAATCTTGGTCTCATCCCAAAATAGACCTCCTATTAATCACACGACGATACGTTATTTTTGGGAAATTTTAATTGGTACACCTCAGCCTTAAAACGCTCTCACACCGACAAATCATTTTTAATAGTTAACAGCATTAATAAAATGAAGGATATTCACATCTAAAATTAAGTAAAGTGTCAGCGGAATTGACAAATAGGATTGATTATCAATTTTTTAGAATAATAATTTATATGCTGCCTGTAAAAATGACGGCAGAAAAGTTTTTTTTTTTTTTTCATTGTAAAAACCTGAAAATACATCAGCCCCATAAAACCACAAAAATGGTAAATGAGGCAAAAGTGTTTTTCCCTTGAAAAAAAATTCTTCGTACAAAAATAAAACCCCGTTCCCACTACGGCCGGCCGGCCGGCCATCAATGGCTCCGAGTAAGAAAACTAAATCGAAGGCCAACCCGGCCGAGTCAACTCAGTCTCCGGCCAAGTACCCAGCGTGCATCCGCTTCATTTCACCTTCGTCAGTTGCCATCTCGATCCATGCCAAGCCCGGCTCTAGGCTCGCCACCATCACCGGTAATCATCATTTTCCGTTGCTTTTTTTTTTTTCTCTTGGTTCGATGTTATTGAAGTGACCAAACCATCCTTCTGATCATTCATTTATTTTGCTATTTTTTTGTGAAATATTCAGATATGAATAATGAGGCCTTGGGAGTGCAGATTGATGCTCCGGCTAAAGACGGTGAAGCTAATGCCGCTCTTCTTGAATACATTAGCTCCGTAATACTCTTTTTTCTATGCTAATTAAAATGTTTATGATTTATTAAGTTTTCAATTGGAAAGGAACGATCTGACTTACTTGGGAGGTTTGTGCATTTTCTTTTCTTTTTTCCTTTTGTCTTTTTGTATTTTTCAGGTGATGATATTGCGTGTGGGTAAGTGAGTTTATGAATGTTAATTGTATTGAAAAGGTTGCTCTAGTGAATTTCGAATATGCTTACAAGAGGTTTTGGATTTTCTGCAAAAAAAGCAATTGTTACATATTTTTGTACCTTTAGTTACTAACTCTTGTACATTGAAATAGAAGAACATTGATTTTGATGTCCATGTTTGTATTGATGCTGTCTGTACTAGCTGAAGTAGTGATGTGCAAGTGCATTCCTTTATTTGATGGGATAGCTAGTTCATACTATTAAGTTCTTTGTTAGACAACTGATAAAACTTAGAACAAGACTTCCATTCACTGGCTCACAGCCTCTTATATGATGTTTACTTTTCACAAAAACTTGTAGTTCACAATCACGAGCTTCCTATAAATTATATGCTCGTTTTTTAAGTTTCAGCTGGAGTAATTTGAAGAATATTAGTTTTAGCCAGTTAAATTGTCAGGTTACCCAACAAAATACCTTTATATGTTTTCGTGTAAACCTTGAATTTTTGTTGTTCATCTTTTCTTCTTGGTAAAGTATTTAATGTAAAATATTCATTTTTGAGAAATGTTGATATTTTCATCAATCACTCAAGCACTCAATGATAAATCTGCTGGAAGTTTGCATTTTGCTTCTCCCATGTATAACATGAATATAATTTTCTTCTTTTTGCAAATCAATATTTTCTTGATTCATTTTTCTTCTCAGAAGGATACAAAGCTGTGATAATTGGAATATATCTGTAATTAAGCTGTGATAATTGGAATATATCTGTAATTGCATCTTTCTTGTGAACAGGTTATTGGGGTGAAAAGAAGGCAAGTTTCAATAGGATCTGGCTCAAAGTCGAGGGACAAGGTTGTGATAATAGAGGAGGTAACATTACAGAGTGTATTTGACGCTCTAAATAGAGTTCTAGAGGGCCAGTGATGGGATATTTAGTCGCTGTCAGTTATACGTGTAAGTCAAAGCAGAAAGATCCTCCTTGTTTTTATAAAATAAACCTTACAAATTATGCTGGAACTCGAGTAACTTCTTATTCTGCACGACATCTGTTTTTAGCATAAACACGCACACACTGCCCCTATCTTCATTTCAACAATGTTCCATTTCCCTATGCAACTTGTTCTGACTACTTTTTCCTTGAGTCAGCTGATAGTGATCAATTATTGTTATTTTGGCAAAGTAAACATAACAAAATGAAAATGCCTAAGATATTAAACTGCTTTCATATCTTTAACAGCCTTTTCCTCTCCCTATTGTTCACGGTGCTTTAGTGTTTCTGTTAGAGAAAAGAATCAAGCAAAAGATTTATTTAATAAAAATGATTAATTGGAAACAAGAAAAGGGAAGTAATCTTCCCCCAACAGGGATCTAGATACTGTCCAATGTCTTATTCTTAAAAATATTATTTTATATGCTTTTCTAACAATCCATAACCCTTATTTATAACTAGTAAAATAAAGCTAATAAGTAAAGCTAACTATTCTCCTTCAATCATGCAATCAAGATCTCTATTTTCCTCCCTCCTTAATATTGTTAGAACCCCCATGACTAAGTTTACGCCTAGAATAA
This sequence comes from Phtheirospermum japonicum, assembly GCA_014905375.1. Taxonomy (NCBI): domain Eukaryota; kingdom Viridiplantae; phylum Streptophyta; class Magnoliopsida; order Lamiales; family Orobanchaceae; genus Phtheirospermum; species Phtheirospermum japonicum. The sequence goes on along the minus strand of BMAC01000981.1, from coordinate 335,374 downwards.
ATGATCCATGATTTACGCCCCTCAGATGTTTCTTTCCTAACATTGTCGCCCCCTATAGAAACATGCTTTTCCACAAGGCTGGAGTCCGGAACTTGGCCCTTGAAATCTGAAAAATCAACCCATGTAGCTTCTTTTGGCTGCCCTTCCTACTGAAACAACACTTGAGTAAGGCCCCTTGAATTTGTGTGAACTTCAAGTATGTCTAGCGGCATATAGCTTGCTTCATCCTCAACCAGGCCATTTTGTAAGCTGTTGAAAATCTGATGTTTCCCACTTACTTTTGAGTTGTGATTTGTGGAAGATAGGAAGTATCCTTGCAGTATGAGGCAACTCCAATTTATAAGCGACGGAGCTTCAACCTGATGTTTTCACTTACTTTTTTAAGTTGTGATATGTGGAAGACAACGTGGATCCTTGCGGTATGAGGCAACTCCATTTTATAAGTGATGGAGCTTAACTTCGGAATGATGCGAAACGGTTTGTAATATCCAGGAGATAATTTCTGTTTACTTCTATGTTACAAAGATGTTTGGCGATAAGGTCGTAGCTTTAAGAGAACACTTTCTCCTTCCTCATATTCAAGATGTCGTCAATGATGATTAACAATCTTGACCATCCGCTATTGCGCTCTTGGCAAATTATATTGTAACTATCAGATCAATTCAGCCTTATCACTATGTTCCTCGGCCACTGCTGCAAGGAGAAACAGGTGTAAGGTTGGTGGTGGCTTGCCGTACACATTCTCAAATGGTGTGCGCTTTGCAGGAGCGTTAAATGGTGTTATACTAGTATTCTGCCCAATGCAACCATCGACTTCATTGTTTAGGTTGTGCCAATGTAAAACATCGTAAGTATTGCACAATACTATGGTTAGTGACTTCAGATTGCCCATTTAATTGAGTGTGATAGGCTCTACTCATCCTCAATTTAGTACCCATATTTTTGAAAAAATTCTCTCCAAATATTACATAAGAAAATTTGGTCACGGTCACTGACAATGGTCTTCAACACTCCGTGTAGACGCACAATTTCCTTAGAAAAAATCTCGGCAAGTATACTGGTAATGAAAGGATGGCGAAGGTTAATGAAGTGTGCATACTTGGAGAATTGATCTATGACGACCTAGGCGCAATCAAATCTACGGGACTGGGATAAGCCTGTGATAAAATCCATTGCGATGTCCTCCCAAATGGCATTCGGTATAGGGAGGGGACTGAGCGACCCAATTGGAGATAAAGTTTCATAGTTGTTTTTTTTTGATAAATCAAACTGTTAGACACATATTTTTGAACTGTTTTCATCATCCCTTTTGAATAAACATTTAGTACTAGGCGCCGGTAGATGTGGTACGCACCCGAACTCCCTCCGACAGGAGTTGAATGGAATTCCTCTAGAAGTCTATATACACAAGGTGAAGTTATAGGAATTACCATCATCCATTTCAGACCATGTTAGACCCGTTGGATAATGACGTTCCGCTCGCTATCTGCCCGAACTGCAGACTCAAGTGTTTACCAGGCAACCCATCTTGGCATGAGATGGCAATATGGTCCTTATCTTCATTTTGTCTAGATAGTCCATCTACTGCTTGATTACTAATGACCGACTTGTAAGCAACCTCGAAATTGTAGCCCATGAGTTTAGCCAACCATCTTTGTTGTGATGGAGTAGTAATTCCCTGTTCTAACATATGTCGAAAGCTCCGATGGTCACTACGTACCAAAAATTGGTTTCCAAGTAAGTATGGCCTTAATATTGAATGGCTAAGACCAACGCCATCATTTCTTTTTCGTATGCTGACTTGGCTAGTGTTCTACTGGATAATGCTTTGCTGAAATATGCAATGGGTTTGTTGTCTTACATTAATACTGCTCCCACACCTTCACTGGAAGCGTCACATTCGATGATGAAGGATTTTCAGAAGTCAGACGTACGGGAGAGGATGTGACAACTTGTTTAAGCTTATCAAAAGTTGTTTGGGCCATTCGTCCAACAAAATTCAATAGCCTCCTTTGTTAATAAAGATGTGAGTGGTTTGACGATTTGTCCATAATTCATGATAAATCGCCAATATTAACCCGTGAGACTAAGAAATCCCCTTACGGCTCTTGTGGACTTTGGTTGAGGCCAGTGAAGGATGCTGGAAATTTTGGCAGGGTCCATGGCTACACTGCTCCTGGAAACAACATGCTCCAGATACTTAACCATTGTCCTCCCAACTTGGCATTTTTTTTATCTATTGGCTTTGAGCTTATTAGCCCTCAAAAGATTGAGTACCGTTGTAAGGTGCTGGAGATGAACATCCAAAGATGTGTTATAGTTAAGGATGTCTTAAAAAAAAGAGGACATATTTGCATAAGAATGGGCAAAAAATTTCATTCATGAGGCCTTGGAATGTGGCTGGAGGAGCGTTCATTAAGCAATGGGCATGACTAAAAATTCGTAATGGCCTGAGTGTGTCTGAAATGCTATTTTTGCGATGTCATTTGGTTGGATTCTAATTTGATGATACCTCGAACAGAGGTCAAGCTTCAAGAAGTATTTAGCACCGTGCAGCTCATCGAGCATATCTTATAACACCAGAATGGGGTATTTGTCTAGAACTGTGTATGTTCAATTCCCAGTAGTCAAACACAGAATCGCCCACTCTCGTCTTTTTTTTTTTATTTTTTTTTGTAATTGGCAAGACTCTGATTAAGGGTGGGAACTTGGTTGAATTACTCTTGCAACTACCATCTCTCCAACTAGGTGTTCTATCTCATTTTTTTGGTCGTGGCTATATCGATACAGCTTAACATTGATAGGAGCGATTCTCGGCTTTAATGTTACTTGATGATCATTAGAGCAAACAGGGGAAGTCTCTTGGGGTTCTTCAAATATATCTTGGTAGTATTTTAAAATAGAGTTGAGTTCCTGAGATTAAGCTTGCGAAGTTGTGCTGGCCATATCAGAAAGGTTTTCTGTTTTTTGCCACAAGAGAAAGACATAATTCAGTATCATCCCGTTTGTTCAAGGAATTGAATGAAATAGGAGTTCTAGACAATGATGGATCTCCGATCAATCGTATGATCTCGTTGCTTAATGTTAATTCCATGGACGTTTGTGCTCAATTTGCTTTGACATCATCCAACTTTTGAAACCACCCAATACCTAAGATGAGATCAACACCACCTAATGGAAATAGAAAACAATTTATAGCCATAGTAATTGAGTTTAAATGTACGGGCAAATTAGTATATTTCCCTCCTGATGTGGTGCGTCTACCGTCTCCGAGCCGCACTTCAAAGGGGATTTTTTGTTCACAGGTTGCGTAATTTTGCTAGAGAATCTAGAGGAAATAAAATTGTGGCTCGCTCTGTAGTCAACCATTATAACTACAGGTTTGATGTAAATGTGTCCAACAAATTTCATGGTTCTCGGCCCATGATACCACCAATTGCTAATGGGGGAGGTCCATGAAATTGTAATGCTCTTCATTAATTTCAGCATGCAGTTGGTTTGTCTCTTCAGTATCCGATGCGATAATATCATCACCTTCATCTTCCCCAACTATTAGTGCTCGCTAGGATCATGCACCGGGCTATATGACTGTTGACATAAAGACAACCATTTTGCTCACTCCAAGTACTCTTGATGCGAGTACTATCGGGCACTTCTGATTTAGAAACGGGGTTAGTATTTTGATCGATCTGTGAAGATTGACCTTTGTGAATTGTATTATTCTTGTTCATGGGTTTCTGCTGGAATGTTGGAAATCAGGGCTGGTTGACAATATTGTTGGGTTTATGTGGGTTTGTACGAATTCGGTTATTGGACCTCCAACTAGCCATACCCATTAGTCCATCTTCTAGGTTGAACATGAGAATTACGTCCCGAACGCATCGCACTCTTCGTAAATTCAACTTCTCTCTCAATTTTGCGGCCTACCTTCATGACGGTTCAAAGATCCATCATATCATATGGATGAAGACGCACTCTTATTTCTTCCTTCAGCCCATTCAGGAAAAACCCCAAGTGGAGTTGAGTATCCAGTCCCGGTACTTGCGCTGCTATTGCTTGGAATTCATTAGCCAAGCGTTCGCTCGGGGATGCTGCTAAGTCGCCACCGAATTGGTTAAGAAGCTCGTCTTTCAATTGTCCCAACGAAATTGTGGGAGATTGTTGTTGGATCCAACGGAGCCAATGTAAGGCAAGGCCTACCATGCCTTTAGTTGTATACTTACCATAGTGGTCAATTAATTCAGGGCTTCAGACCATGAGAATTTAATTTATTTCTCTTCACCCTTCTTGGAGAATGTGTAATTCGACTATGCAGTCGCTACAGCATATTCCACCAATGACTATTATGATCCAATGGGGACCACATAAAGCAGATGACCGTATAGACTCAAACATTACCTATCCAATTCACTTCTTCCATACATGAAAGAAGAGGAAAGATAGAGTACGTTTGTTTGTCACATTTTTCTTGGATAGAGAGTGGTCAAATGATGTAAGACACAATTATTGGTTGAAAATATTCAGTAAAATAATGGTTCTTTTGGTTGTACACTTATGGCAATTTTGTTCTTTTTAAAAAGGAATATGGTTTATAATTGGCAATCTATTGTTGTACGCTTGTATTTTTTGGGGGTTTGCATCTCGGGTATTTGCAAATCTCCAAAATGGTATCAATGATTGAAAATCTCAAAACTAAATTTCAAGTCCTGAACCGTATAGACCAAATTTACGTCCTGAACCCTACTAAACATTCTGGAATAGATATTCAAGAGGAAAAAATTGTATCTGTATTGTAAAATTAATACAAAAGTCATACATGTATAATTTATCAATACATTTGCTCAACAAGAAATGATGAACCTCCAACAAATTTAATTTCTCAAGTTAATATAACGACAGTCAACTTCTTATAAGTAATTAATATAAAGCAACTCTTAATGAAGTAAATTCATATGTAATTATCACCCCTATATATTAATACAAAATCCTCCTAACTTATGTGTCTGCTTCGTATGCTGTGTTTGACAAATAAAAAATTCTGGTGCTTCGTTTGCTTATGTGTCATCCGAGCCTAATATTTACTTAATTTAATACTTTTCTTTTTATTGTATCTTACCTAATTTAATTTTTTTATTATATTTTTTCTTATTCAATACTTTCTTTTGATTCTCTTAATATAAAAATAGTAATAAATCATATATAATTAGTAGATAAGATCTAAATTAGTTATTTTAATTAAAAAAATTAAATATGAAATAATTTTAATTAAAAAAACTTTATTATGAAAATAATTAAATAAGTTTTATTGATAATGTAATTTAAAATAATATGTAACTAAATATTAGTAATGTATTCAATCTAATTATAAAAATATTAAATTATATACTAATATTTAATAAACATTGATTAGACATCACTACAATGCGACACGGGTTGAGACTATGATATCTATTAAATATCTCAAAGTATGTAACTAATAATTATTAACGAATTTATTCTAAATATTAATATATAAAATGATTTAATAATAATAATAATTAATAAAATAGATATTAGACACGGGTTTAGAATGTGTCGCCTTTTGATTTTTTTTAAGTATGTAACTAAGATTTAATGAATTTAATTTAAATATCAAATATAAAATTATTTAATATTTTTAATAATTAATAAATAGATTAGACATGTACAAGGTACAGGTTGGGAATAATTATTTTAATTTTTTATTTTAGATTTAAAATTCAGTAATTATCACAAATATTTTTTATATTTATCTTTTGATAAGTTCCGTGTAATACACGGATGTTAAACAAATATATATTAATACAAAATTCTTCTAATCTATGTGTCTACTTCGTATGTTTCGCTTGGATAATAAAAAAAATCTTGGTGTTTCATTTGCTTATGTGTCATCCGAGCCTAATATATACCTAATTTAATATTTTCATTTTACTATATATTGCCTAATTTAATATTTTCTTTTTATTATATTTAGCCTAACTCAATAGTTCTTTTATTATATTTTGTCTAATTTAATAATTTTATTTTATAAACAAGTCATATATAATTAGTAGAAAAAAAATATAGATTAATTATTTAAATTAAAAGATAAATTAAATATGAAATAATTTTAATTACAAAGAAAGAATTATATATGAAAATAATTAATAAATTGTATTTGTAATAAAAGTTGAAATAATTTAATTTTGAAATCTTAAATATTCTGTATGGGTAATTATGATATATTTACAATAATTGGAGTATGTAACTAAATATTAATAATGCGCTCAATCTAAATATAAGAAGATAAAATTATATAATAATAATTAATTGTTATTTATTAGACAATGGCACAATGCGAGAAGGCTTGAGGGTATGACACCTTTTGAGTTTTTCAAAGTATGTAACTATAATTACTAACAAAATTAATTTAAACATAAAAAAATGAAATGAGTTAATAATAATTAATTAATATAGATTAGAGAAGGGTTGAAAATGTAACATCTTTTGAATTTCTATACGTATGCAAATATAATTATTAATGAATTTAATTTGAACATTAAAATATAATATTAATCAATAATTCTAATAATTAATAAATTGAATAGGGCACGGGTTGAGATACACATCCTTTCAAATTTTTATTTTAAATTTAAAACTTTAAAACTCTCACAAATATTTTTTAAATTAAGTTTTTTATAAATCCCGTGTAATACACGGGTGTTAAACTAGTTTATTTAATATATTGATAAATTATGCTAATATCGTTAATTTGGTATTACTAGTTGAGTAAAAGTTAAACATATGTGTAAATTGTAACTATGCAAGCAACCATTTATAAACTTATATGAAATAAAGTTGTCGTTTAACTAATAAATTTATTTTCAATCTTTATCATGGACAAAGTCAATAGCTTATTCTATATTAATATTAAACTTTTAAATAGTTGTTATGTCATATTTTAATAGTATAGAGCTTACATAATGTGTAGTTAACATCAAAATACAAATAAGCTAAACGTAGTGATATAAATGTAAAAAAAAAAAATTCTTAAGAATTGGTTTTAGGTTCAGTTTTTTTGGTTTGATACGGTTCTTCGTACGAATATTTAATTTTTTTTTTCAGAATCGTACCATAAAATATTTCGGGACGATTCAATTTGGGGAAAATTAAAAAGTCAACGAATAATCTCGGTTCGAACACTTTTCATTTCGGATATCAGTTCAAGTCCGTTGACCTCCATGCCCCGTGCACACACCTAGTAATTTTGGTTGAAGGCGCTTCGTAAAGCTTTTTAAAATTAAAGTTTTGCTTATGATTTCTTATATATGTTATAAATGTTATTCATATTTTAAAATGTATTTTCATCGGGGGCAACTCTTAGGTTAGTTTCTAAGTCAGTTGCCTAAGACCTCCGATAATTTGAAGCCACAAATTTTCATAGTATATATATTCCAATTTTCTTTCATAGATAAGGGGGACAACTAATTCTTTTGAGAATTAAAAAATGATCCATGTACACCACCTTTTATAATCTATCAAATGGTTTGACGATATTATCTGATGAATAAGAAATACTTGTTAAACTTGATTACAATGATTTAATTGAAAACTATACGTATTAAAAGACACGAATTTTGTAAATTTTTGTTAGTAGATTCAATTAATGTTACATTTCTTATACTTTAATGAATTTAAATGTAGATTGTTTGAAAATATTAAATATTAGTGATATCTTGTGTATTTAATTATTAGTAATGTTTAATATTTTTTATTCAATAAATTATTTTAGATATACGACGAACATTTGAAATTTTGTTTTGCATCTCCAATTTTTTCAGAGACGCCCCTTATTTCTCATCTTAAAATAAGAAAAAACACTATACCATGTAAATTTTTCAGTTTTTCACACTTTCCCATATCAAAGACAACGTTGCAGAAATCGGCCTAGGCCGCCCTTAGCCCAACCAAAAATCACTAATCACCGACAAAAAATTAGTTGGTTGCCTAGCCAACGATTAATGTCAAACAACGTCATGTTGATATTTTATTTCCAAAAGAAATGTAAAGGAAACAAAAAAGGGTTTTGTTTTTTACTTTGATGGCAATTGACATGTATAGATTTAATCGATCCACAAAATAAGTGTGGTATTAAATTATCAAATTGAAATATTGTTATCAATTTTGTTTGTTAGTAGGGATCGACTGATTAATGTACTTTATTTTGTCATTTCTTCAAATTATAATTGGAGCAAAAAAAAAAAAAAAAAAAGAAAAAAAAGGAACAAAAAAAATTGGGCGCTAGGCGAACCTTCTTCTGCCTAACCAGCCGTCTACGCGAATTCTGCAACCTTGAATTCTGCAACCTTGATCCAAAGGTTACCGATAACGAATAATAACGGTCCATGGCAACAAGTCTGCCATAAAGTTATGGGTGGATGGCGTGGCAGGCCTATGGCGGACGCCATAGCGGACATTATATATATATATATATATAGTATATATATATATATATATATTATATATATATATATATATTGTAAATCAGCAAAATATATTAAAAATAACATTAATATATAAAAAAAATAACCTAATCATATATAAAATCATTGTTCGTCAAAAGTGTCATGATCAAGTAGAAAAGCACACAAAGTTAAACATAAAAAATAATTCTCCGATTCCATGACAGTGTTGTCATCCAATGTCTGCTCGAGTCTTAGTGTTTGAGGATGCATGGTTTGATTTCGGGTGCTTGACATTGTTCTCCCAGTAAAAAGACAAAAGGTGCGAATAATATTATCAGTTTAATAAAGAGTAGAAAAAATTTGAAGATTTGCTTTTTTTTTTTAATAATCTGGCATTTATAATGAACTTTAAGTTTTAAAAAAATAAATAATTAATTACTAAATGAAACCACTACGGGTTTTCTAAATGAAACTTTAATTTGCGCAATCTCTTTATAGTTAAAAGTGGATATTTTCTTTTTAAATTTTAAATTAGGTTTTTAATAACAAAAGATAAACACTCATTCTTAGGTTTTTTAGATAGAAAACTTTCCCAGGAAATACACACTGAACCTGCCATATCTGCCATAGCCGCCATAAACTTCCATACTCGCCATAAACAGCCATACCGCCATGACCATGGCGGCCACCATATTAGACATGGTGCCCAGCGTCAGAAACCGTGAGATATTAGATTGGGAATGGACGCTATTCGATGAATAAAACAGACTTTAGGAAAGTAGTTGAAGTTTTGTTTAATCGCTATTTTCTTCGGGTTGTCGGGCTAAAAAATACTACGTTATAGCGTTATAACGCTGTTGTAACTGTTATTTGATAACATTTACAATATCAATTATCATTTTTTGCACTTCACCAAATAGACTCCTCATGTGTTACACTTTCCATATAAGTGATGCCGACGGTAGAATTTCAGCCTAAAGTGATCACGTGACTATATCCCAAAGCCCTCTTCTTTTTTCCAATTTAAGTCAATTCCTGGGTGAATGTATATATGTTTCTCACATGTGCCCAAGTTCTAACATGGTATTTTAGTCAAACATAAAAGAAAAGAAAAGAAAAATCAAAACATCCGAAGTTCATTTCATTCTCGGCCATCTCCATATAAACTTAAATGACCCATTCAGGAAACCTAAAAAATCATACAAAATGGTTTGGAAATTACAAAAGGGTGATGATGGAAGCTTACACCCGGGAGAAATGTCCCTCGATAATGGTAAATAAATATTATGGTTATCAGTTTTCCCGATGATCAAACCTTTTCCTGGTGACCCTTCGAGGTATCGAAAAATCCTGTAAACATTCCCCATACAGTTTTTGGAGAATGCATAAAAATGTTTGGCTGTGAATGGGATAGGTAAATTAGTCTCCCAAAAAGTCCTCGTTATCACCTAGTTTTACATTGGGATCAACTTGTGTCTCAGTAGGTTTGCACCTACTCATCCTGGTGTCTTTTAGAATATCCAGGATAAACTTGTTTTGGGTAACTGCCATTCCTTCTTTTGAACGAAAAATTTCCATACCCAAAAACCATTTACCCCCAACGTCTTTAATCTCAAATTCATCTTCCAAACAACTCTTTAATTTGTTAATTTCCTTCACATCATCTCCCGTTAGAATAATGACATCCACGTAAACAATGTGAATAATAAAAGTTTTCCTTCAGTGTTCCTCCTTAAAAATAAAATGTTGCATGTAACTTTGTGTTTTTAGAGACTTCATGAACTTTTCGAATGAAGCACATGGTGAATGTTCAAACCATAAAGGGACTTTTGTAATTGCAAACTTTGGATCCAACTTTGTCCTCAGAACCGGGAGGGGCATCCATAATCACTTCTTCTATATTACCATTTAAGAAGGCATTTTCTTACATCTAATTGATGTAATGGCCACTCCAGATTTACGACGATGGAGAATAATACTCCCATTTTATTTAGTTTAACTACTAGAGCAAATGTCCCTGAGTAGTCAATCTCGATGTTTGAGTAAACCCCTTCAAAAATAGTCTTGCCTTTTACCTCTAGTGTCCCATATTTTACGGTGAGCACTACAAAAAAATAGCAGTTTTTCGAGGGAAAAATCGAGGGAAGTGTTCCCCCTCGGTATTTTCCGAGGGAACAACTGAGGGACTAGAATACCCTCAATTTTTTTCGAGGGAAAATTTTCCCTCGAATTTCCCCTCGTAAATACGGCGCCAATATTTGCCGCCATAATTACCAAAGGAAATATCGAAGGATTTCCGAGGGCATTTTTTCCGAGGGAACATAGTCCTCGGAAAAACCGAGGGGAATAAATTTCCCTCGAAATTTTATTATTTTTATTTTTTAAAAAATTACAAAAAACTGAGGGGAGTGTTTTCCCTCGGTTTCAAACCGATGGACTCAGCCTTCCCTCGGTATAAAACCGAGGGGAACAATAAACCCTCAATTTTTTTATTTTTAAAAAAATAAAAAAAAATAGGAAAAACCGAGGGAAATCCATTCCCTCGATTTTTCCTATTTTTTGAAAAATAAAAAAAATATAAAAGAATAGAAAAAACGTAGATTTAGGGACGTGGGGTGGCTTTGACCTAATTTCGATCGAAAAATATCAACGAACACATGCGTATCCACACGTGTTGTGTAATTCGACCAACAACAAGATACGATCGATCGATCAACTCCTTCGGTTGGAAACGTGAAGCGATGAAGCGTCGTGATTTTACTGATGCGGGGAGGGGTGTGTCTCGGTGTCGTGGAACCACGAGGGTCGGGCGTCGATCGTTTGGTACGCGTTTTCTATTTTTTTTTTGATTTTAAATGAAAAATGGAAAAAAAAACTCGAAAAAATAGAAAAATTAGTAAAAAATATAAAAGAAATCCAAGAAATTATGACCAGGCGGGGAGGGGTGCGTCTCGGTGTCGTGGAACCACGAGGGTCAGGCGTTGATCGTTTAGTACGCGTTTTCTATTTTTTTCGATTTTAAATGAAAAATGAAAAAGAAAACTCGAAAAAATAGAAAATTAGTAAAATATATAAACGAAACCCAAGAAATTACGACGGGGGCGGGGAGGGTGCGTCTCGACACCCTGGAATCACGAGGATCGGGCGTCGATCGATAACTACGCATTTTCTATTTTTTTGGATTTTTTTTCTTTTTTAAAAAATTGAATAAAAAACCGAGGGAAATCCATTCCCTCGGTTTTTCCTATTTTTTTAAACAATTAAAAAAAATAGAAAAACCATACAGATGAAACCAATCCTATCATCTTAGGCACGTGGGGTGTTTCTGACCCTATTTCGATCGAAAAATATCAACGAAAACGTGCGTATCCACACGTGTCGTGTAATTCGACCAACAACAAGAGACGATCGATCGATCACTCCTTCGGTTGGAAACGCAAAGTGACAAAGTGTCATGACTTTGTTGATACGAAGAGGGGTGTGTCTCGGCGTCATGGAACCACGAGGGTCGGGCTTCGATCGTTTCGTACGCGTTTTCTATTTTTTTCGATTTTCAATAAAAAATGGAAAAAAACTCGAAAAGATAGAAAAATTAGTAAAAAATATAAACGAAACCCAAGAAATTACGACCGGGGTGGGGAGGGGTGCGTCTCGGCGTCGTGGAACCACGAGGGTCAGGCGTTGATCGTTTAGTACGCGTTTTCTATTTTTTTCGATTTTAAATGAAAAATGAAAAAAAAAAACTCGAAAAAATAGAAAATTAGTAAAATATATAAACGAAACCCAAGAAATTACGACGGGGGAGGGGAGGGGTGCGTCTCAACACCCTGGAATCACGAGGATCGGGCGTCGATCGATAACTACGCATTTTCTATTATTTTTGGATTTTTTTTTATTTTTTAAAAAAATGAATTTAAACCGAGGGAATGGATTTCCCTCGGTTTGAAACCGAGGGAAATCTATTCTCTCGATTTTTCCTATTTCTTAAAAAATAAAAAAATAGAAAAAAAATAGAAAAACCATAAAAATGAAACCAATCATATCATCTTAGGCACGTGGGGTGGTTTTGACCCAATTTCGATCGAAAAATATCAACGAGCACGTGCGTATCCACACATGTCGTGTAATTCGACCAACAATAAGATACGATCAATCGATCAACTCCTTCGGTTGGAAACACGAAGCTACGAAGCGTCGTGATTTTTCCGATGCGTGGAGGGGTGTGTCTCGGCGTCATAGAACCACGAGGGTCGGGCGTCGATCACTTAGTACGCGTTTTCTATTTCTTTTTTGATTTTAATGAAAAATGGAAAAAAACTCGAAAAAATAGAAAAATTAGTAAAAAATATAAACGAAACCCAAAAATCATGACCGGGGCGGGGAGGGGTGCATCTCGGTGTTGTTGAACCACGAGGGTCGGGCGTCGATCGTTTAGTACGCATTTTCTATTTTTTTCGATTTTAAATGAAAAATGAAAAAAAAACTCAGAAAAATAGAAAAATTAGTAAAAAATATAAACGAAACCCAAGAAATTACGACTGAGGCGGGGAGGGGTGCGTCTCGGCGCCCCGAAAACAAATCCTATTTTCTTTTTTTTTTTAATTAAAAAAAATCGAGGGATGTAAGTTCCCTCGATTTTCTGAAGATTTTTTTGACCCTCGGTTTTTATTTATTTATTTATTTTTTAAATTAAAAAAACAAACCGAGGGACGTAAGTTCCCTCGGTTCTCCGAGGGCAAACCGAGGGAATGGTGCCCTCAGTTTTTTTAACCTAAATATCAGCAGCATCCCTTAGCCGCTCTCTGCGCGTAGAAACAGAAAGAAACAGAAAGAAAGGAAGAAAGGAAAGAAGAAAGTGCGCCACCGTCGCCCGCCGTTCACCACCATCGTCGCACTACTGTCCGCCGTCCGGGAGAACTACTGCGGCCGCAATCGTCTACCGCCGCCTTCGCCAGCTGCCGATGAGCCACTACCGTCGCCACCCTTCGCCGCCTTCGCCAGCCTCCGTCACCAAGGTAAGTTGTTTGGTTTTTTTTTTTTTTTTATATATTCATGAATTTATTAGTTTAATTTTTATGTAAAATTATAATTTGTATATTATTTGTATGTGTTCATTTATTTTTGATTTTGCAATTATAATTTTTGATATAGGATTCAATTTAGGGTTAGTTTAAGGATTAGGTTAAATTTAGGAATAATTAAACAATTAGGGTTCAATTTAGTAATAGTTTCAAAATTAGGGTTCAATTTAGGAATAATTATATAATTAGAGTTCAATTTAGAAATAATTATATAATTAGGTTCAATTTAGGAATAATCACGTAATTAGGGTTCAATTTAGGAATAATTATATAATTAGGGTTCAATTTAGGAATAATTATATAATTAGGGTTCAATTTAGGAATAATCACGTAATTAGGGTTAAATTTAGGAATAATTAAGTAATTAGGGTTCAATTTAGTAATAATTTCAAAATTAGGGTTCAATTTAGGAATAACTATATAATTAGGGTTCAATTTAGGAATAATTACATAATTAGGGTTCAATTTAGAAATAATTCCTAATTAGGGTTCAATTTAGGAATAATTACATAATTAGGGTTCAATTTAGAATAATTACATAAAGTGTATTCTACGATGGTGGTGAAATACCGTGATGATCGGTACATGCATGTTTACATAATGTTTCTGTGCGTCTGTTGTTATGGTTTGAATGTGAGGGCTTGATGTTGTGATTGGTCTGGGAAGACGTCGCTGATGACGTGGTGTACGGCGCCGGCCGGGAGGTTTCGTCCCTCCAATAACGGTTTTTAAAATTATTTTAAAATATGACGGTGGTTTTCAAAATGTTTTAAATGTGTTTGTGATTGTGGTGGTGAAATACCGTGGTGATCGGTACATGCATGTTGTGTGTAACATATATATTTTGTAGATATTGTTGAATTGATGTGATTTATCAATTAATGTATACGTCTGTTTTGACGTGGTTTATGACGCCGGCGGGGAGGTTTCGTCCCTCCAATAACGGGGTTTAAAATAGTTTTGATCCCAAATACAATCTTTCTATCTGTGAAATCATAATATACCTTAGACTCGTTTGAGATTTAGTATCGAATAGAGAATTCGATACTAAATCCCGAATTGTCCACTTCTTTGGACAGTTTGAGAGCGTGATTGTAATATGGCTTATCTATATCTATATTTTTTTTTGTTGATTACATTAATTTTGGTTCAATATCTCTCTTATGTTCTCGGGTGCACTGCAATATATGTGTACTTAGAGAACTAAAGGGAGATGCTGCCGAAATTTTTAGTCAACAAAAATTCATATACTAAGACGCTGTATTACAGGAAAATCACGTTCTCGAATGGGATAGGGCCTTACCAAAAATTTCAATCATTCTCTAGCCACCCCTCATGCTGCCCAATTTTTGATAAATTAATATGACAACCGTATAATGTTAGGATGAGTTCCGATCGTAGTTGGATGTACGAGCGAATCAACAACGGCTATTTATCCTCAAAATTCGTGGATGGAGTTGAGAGTTTTATTAAATTTGCGCAAGCACATTCCGCTCATAAGGACGGACAGAGACTGAAATGTCCTTGTAATCGTAGCAGATGTAGGAATAGTGGTACCTGGACGTCGATGAGATTAAGTACCACCTGGTGAAACACGGGTTCGTGCCTGAATTACTATAGATGGATTTACCACGGAGAAACCCGGATCGCCACCTCTGGACGCCATCACGATTTTCATGCTGGAGGACCCTCTTACATCCCTTCTGAAGAATCATCAAACGCGTACATTAATATGGTTCAAGATGCAGGTGGTCCCGATTTTGACGTGGTGGCCGATATGGAAGAGTCGCCGAACGCTGAGGCTCAAAAATTTTACGACATGTTGAAAGCTGGAAATCAGCCATTGTATCCGGGATGCGAAGCACATACTCAGTTGTCATTAGTTTCCCGTCTCATGAATTTGAAATCAGAGAATCACATGTCTCAAAAGTGTTATGATTAATTGAGTGAATTAATCAAGGAGATTGTACCGAAAGACAATCTCGTACCCGATAACTTCTACAACAGTAAGAAGTTGTTAAGGGGTATGGGCTTACCGGTCGAGAAGATAGACTGCTGCAAGAATAATTGTATGATCTACTGGAGAGACGATTCTGATTTGACAAGTTGCAAATTCTGCAATGAACCTCGGTTTAAAACCTGTTCCTCACGGAAAAACAAAACGACAGAAGGCTCGTGTCGCGTACAAGAAGATGTACTATTTTCCATTAACTCCTCGTCTGCAGAGGTTGTACGCATCTAATGCCACAGCGAAAGATATGAGATGGCATGCTGAACACGTGGTTGAAGACAATGTTATGCGCCACCCATCCGACTCAGAAGCTTGGAAACATTTCAACGAGACTCATCCAAGCTTTGCGGCTGAAAGTCGAAACGTGAGATTGGGTCTTTGTACAGATGGTTTTCAACCATTTGGAAGTTTTGGAGCACAATACTCATCGTGGCCCGTCATAGTTACACCCTACAACTTGCCTCCTTGGATGTGCATGAAAGAACAGTTCATGTTCCTGAGCGTTCTTGTACTATGGGCCAAAGAATCCAAAAGACAAACTTGATGTGTTTTTGCAACCTCTAATCGCCAAATTAAATTAGTTGTGGACGGTTGGGGCTCCCTCCGTACGATTATATCTGGGAAAACAAATTTTTCAATTGCGAGCAGCCATAATGTGGACAATCAGCAATTTTCCTTGCGTATTCTATGTTGTCCGGATGGAGTACGGTCGGTCAAAAAGCTTGGTCCTTACTGTATGGGACGATCAGACGCCTTCACTC
>BMAC01000981.1:286487-319034 GCA_014905375.1 Phtheirospermum japonicum | reverse complement strand
AATAAAAAAAAAAAAAAAAAAAACCAAACAACTTACCTTGGTGACGGAGGCTGGCGAAGGCGGCGAAGGGTGGCGACGGTAGTGGCTCATCGGCAGCTGGCGAAGGCGGCGGTAGACGATTGCGGCCGCAGTAGTTCTCCGGACGGCGGACAGTAGTGGCGACGATGGTGGTGAACGGCGGGCGACGGTGGCGCACTTTCTTCTTTCCTTTCTTCCTTTCTTTCTGTTTCTTTCTGATTAGGGTTCAATTTAGGAATAATTATATAATTAGGGTTCAATTTAGGAATAATCACGTAATTAGGGTTAAATTTAGGAATAATTAAGTAATTAGGGTTCAATTTAGTAATAATTTCAAAATTAGGGTTCAATTTATGAATAACTATATAATTAGGATTCAATTTATGAATAATTATATATTTAGGGTTCAATTTAGGAATAACTACATAATTAGGGTTCAATTTAGAAATAATTTCCTAGTTAGGGTTCAATTTAGGAATAATTACAAAAAGTGTATTCTATGATGGTGGTGAAATACCGTGATGATCGGTACATGCATGTTTACATAATGTTTCTGTGCGTCTGTTGTTATGGTTTGAATGTGAGGGCTTGATGTTGTGATTGGTCTGGGAAGACGTCGGTGATGACGTGGTGTACGGCGCCGGTCGGGAGGTTTCGTCCCTCCAATACGGTTTTTAAAATTATTTTGAAATATGACGGTGGTTTTCAAAATGTTTTAAATTGTTTGTGATTGTGGTGGTGAAATACCGTGGTGATCGGTACATGCATGTTGTGTATAACATATATATTTTGTAGATATTGTTGAATTGATGTGATTTATCAATTAATGTATAATTCTGTTTTGACGTGGTTTATGACGCCGGCCGGGGAGGTTTCGTCCCTCCAATAACGGGGTTTAAAATAGTTTTGACCCTAAATACGATCTTTCTATCTGTGAAATCAAAAATATACCTTAGACTAGTATCGAATACAGAATTCGATACTAAATCCCGAATTGTCCACTTCTTTGGACAGTTTGAGAGCGTGATTGTAATATGGTTTATCTTATATATATATATATTTTTTGTTGATTACATTAAATTTTGGTTCAATATCTCTGTTATGTTCTCGGGTGCACTGCAATATATGTGTACTTAGAGAACTAAAGGGAGGTGCTGCCGAAATTTTTAGTCAACAAAAATTCATATACTAAGACGCTGTATTACAGGAAAATCACGTTCTCGAATGGGATAGGGCCTTACCAAAAATTTCAATCATTCTCTAGCCACCCCTCATGCTGCCCAATTTTTGATAATTTAATATGACAACCGTATAATGTTAGGATGGGTTCCGATCGTAGTTGGATGTACAAGCGAATCAACAACGGCTATTTATCCTCAAAATTCGTGGATGGAGTTGAGAGTTTTATTAAATTTGCGCAAGCACATTCCGCTCATAAGGATGGACAGAGACTGAAATATCCTTGTAATCGTAGCAGATGTAGGAATAGTGGCTACCTGGACGTCGATGAGATTAAGTACCACCTGGTGAAACACGGGTTTGTGCCGAATTACTATAGATGGATTTACCACAGAGAAACCCGGATCACCACCTCTGGACGCCATCACGATTTTCATGCTGGAGGACCCTCTTACATCCCTTCTGAAGAACCATCAAATGCGTACATTAATATGGTTCGAGATGCAAATGGTCCCGATTTTGACGTGGTGGCCGATATGGAAGATTCGCCGAAAGCTGAGGCTCAGAAATTTTACGACATGTTGAAAGCTGAAAATCAGCCATTGTATCCGGGGTGCGAAGCACATACTCAGTTGTCATTAGTTTTCCGTCTCATGAACTTAAAATCAGAGAGTCACGTGTCTCAAAAGTGTTATGATCAATTGAGTAAATTAATCAAGGAGATTGTACTGAAAGACAATCTCGTACCGGATAACTTTTACAATAGTAAGAAGTTGTTTAGGGGTATGGGCTTACCGGTCGAGAAGATAGACTGCTGCAAGAATAATTGTATGATCTACTGGATAGACGATTCTGATTTGACAAGCTTCAAATTCTGCAATGAAGCTCGATTTAAACCTGTTCCTCACGGAAAAACAAAACGATAGAAGGCTCATGTCGCGTACAAGAAGATGTACTATTTTCCATTAACTCCTCGTCTGCAGAGGTTGTACGCATCTAATGCCACAACGAAAGATATGAGATGGCATGCTGAACATGTGGTTGAAGACAATTTTATGAGCCACCCATCCGACTCAGAAGCTTGGAAACATTTCAACGAGACTCATCCAAGCTTTGCGGCTGAAAGTCGAAACGTGACATTGGGTCTTTGTACAGATGGTTTTCAACCATTTGGAAGTTTTGGAGCACAAAACTCATCGTGGCCCGTCATAGTTACACCCTACAACTTGCCTCCTTGGATGTGCATGAAAGAACAGTTCATGTTCCTGAGCGTTCTTGTACTATGGCCAAAGAATCCAAAAGACAAACTTGATGTGTTTTTGCAACCTCTAATCGCCAAATTAAATTAGTTGTGGACGGTTGGGGCTCCCTCGTACGATATATCTGGGAAACAAAATTTTCAATTGCGAGCAGCCATAATGTGGACAATCAGCAATTTCCTTGCGTATTCTATGTTGTCCGGATGGAGTACGGTCGGTCAAAAAGCTTGTCCTTACTGTATGGGACGATCAGACGCCTTCACTCTTAAGTGCAATGGGAAGCAATCGTGGTTCGAAAATCACCAAAAATCCCTTGAGCATGATCACCGTTTTCAAAAAGATAAACGACGATTTCGAAAAAGAAGATCTGTCGAGACTCCACCGCCGAAAGTGCGCTCAGGGATAGAAGTTTTGGCCGAAATAGAAAGATTGGGGCTTCTGAAAGTCACTGAATTGGATGCAGCACTCGTTAATGCACAAATATCCCGAACGTCTGGATGGAGAAAACGAAGCATTTTCTGGGATCTGCCATATTGGAGGACAAACCTAATTCGTCACAATTTAGATGTTATGCACATCGAAAAAAATGTGTTTGACAATATTTTCAATACGGTGATGAATGTCAAAGGGAAGACCAAGGACACGCATAAATCTAGGGAAGAGTTGAATGAGTATTGTAATCGCTCAGAGTTGGTGCCAGATGGGTCAGGAAAGTGTCCTAAAGCCTGTTACACACTTGATAAGCTGTTGAAAGCTTCTGTTTGCGATTGGGTCAAATCTCTTCGATTTCCAGATGGGTACGGATCAAATTTGGACTGTTGCGTCGACAAGAAGGAATCTCGTTTGATCGGGATGAAGAGTTATGATTGTCATGTATTCATGCAGAGGTTGATACCAATAGCCTTTTGTGAACTGCTCCTCCAAACGTGTGGAAGGCTCTAACTGAATTGAGTTTATTTTTCAAGGATCTCACATCAACAGTCATTCGCACCGAAGATATGAGTCGACTTGAACGTGACATTCCGTTAATATTGTGTCAACTAGAAATGATCTTCCCTCCAAGTTTTTTTGACTCGATGGAGCATCTGCCCATTCATCTTGCGTATGAAGCGAGGATTGCTGGCCCAGTACAGTATAGATGGATGTACCCGTTCGAGAGGTATCTTCGTAAACTAAAGAACAACATGAAAAATAAGGCGAGTGTTGAAGGGTCGATAGCAAACGCATATCTGGTCGATGAGACATCAAATTTTAGTTCGTACTATTTTGAAGATCACGTTTCAACTAAAAGAACAAATTTTCCTAAAAATGACGACGGTGAGAATTGTGTGGATGACGGTGATGAAATTCTCTCGATGTTTAAGAAATGTGGAGAGACGTTTGGTACAAAGGGAAAAAGATTTCTGAGCGAAACAGAATACAACGCCGCAAGGATATACATGTTGCTAAATTGTGAGGAGGTCGAAGAATATGTTAGGTATGAATACTCATTCCAATTTATAATGTCAATTTATACATATATATAAATGTACTAATACTTTTTTCCTCAATTGTGTAACATTATATGCAGTATTTACACGAAGAGCATTCAACGTCTCCAACCAAACATTACTGATGATAGGATCAATGAAAAATTGGAAAATGAATTTGCCAATTGGTTCAAACATTACGTAAGACGTTCGATACTGAGATGCATATCATATAATTATGGTATCTATTTATATAATATATTTCCAAAATTAAAAAGAATTTGTCAATGTCATAGGCTAGAGATCATTCGAACAATGTGATCAACGAGAACATTAGGAGTCTAGCTGAGGGTCCATCAAGATGTGTGAAAACGTATACCGGATGTAAGATAAATGGTTATAGATTTCACACATTGGAGCACGGATCTAACAAAGCAACATCGAGCAGTGGAGTATGTATTAAAGGGTCAACTTATGGGGCAACCGAATATGACTATTACGGTCGTCTCATAGAAATTGTGCAACTCGAATACACTGGCCGAACGGAGAAAAACATACTATTGTTCAATTGCGAATGGTTTGATCCAACAACCGCAGGCACAAAAGTCCATCCAAATTACAAGATTGTCGATATCAATCATAAGCGGAGGTTCAATCGATATGAACCTTTTGTACTCGCTTCCCAAGATACACAAGTATACTATTGTGCATACCCAAGTTTGAGACGAGACAAACTGGACTGGTGGGCAACGTATAAAATCAAGGCGAGGTCAAATGTTGAGTTTATCGAGCCTCTACCAGAAGAATCATTTCAAGAGGAAGCTGTAGATACACGCAGTTCGATTCAACTCGACGATGTCGATTTCCAGTTGCACGACCTCAATGATAATTACGTGGAGGAACTTGGTAACGAGACAAATGATGATACAGAAGAAGAGTTACTTACCGGTCAAGATACAGATGTAACGAGACTAATGATGATACAGAAGAAGAGTTACTTACCGGTCAAGATACAGATCAAGATGAGTTTGGTGGTACCTTTAATAGTGAAAGTAATTAGTTTGGTTAAAATATATGTAATTTATTCTTATTGTAAAACACACTTTATTTTTAACTATTTTTTTTTTAAAGTTTGGATTTATTAATACGTTTGGTATATAACATATACTGGTATTTTGTAAAATGCTCGTATTATTATCTAAAAATTTTATCAGATGCCACTGCGTCGAGTTTCCGGTAGAATGGGTCGATCAGATATGGGGTCGGCTAATCGTTTAGCTGATTTCGACACCGACTACGTGGGTCTCGGTATTGATCATTCAGAGCAGACACCTTATCAGACACCGACGCAGACCCTGACACCGACGTCGCATACACCATCACAGACCCCATCCGACACCAGCACATCACGACGTCAGTTGGTCCCACCACAGGGGCAGGGAGTTCTTATTTTTATTATAGGGAACAAGTAAGTAAATAAATGGTTTTTAAAATTGTAATTATTATTATGATTAAATTATATTTGTAACAAAAAAGAAACACAATTGAATACAGGCTGCACAGCAGACAGGGCAAGGTGACCACTATACTCCGGGAGGTTTTTGAGAAGGAACTCCATCCCGCCGGGTGGTGCTATAAGGCGGTCCCTAAGGAGACTAAGGAGTTATGGTGGGAGATGTTTAAAGTAATTATTATTTTATATCCAAATTTGTTAATATTTACCGTAACTACACAATCATATGTATCAATTAAATTGTAATTATTGTTTTATTTTGCAGGAGATTCGTTATTGGAACTCGGAGGAGTATAGTGATCGACAGATACAGGATGTATTTTTTCGGATGATCGGGGAGAACTACGGGAGGCAGCTGAACAAGTATAAGCAATATATTGCCGCCCATGGTGGTCAGAGGCCGGGATGCGTTATCCAGGAGGTCTATAGGTAAATGATCATGTTATATGTTTTCTTATTAAATTAGAATTCTTTATTTGTAACATATAATTTATACCATCTTATATATCATGCATCTCAACTAGGGCTTGGAAAGTCGAGTGGGATAAGCCCGAGAACAAGGCCAAATCCGAACAGTGCAGCCAGAACAGGAGGAGCGAGCCTGCTAGGCCGGGTACCGTGATGTCGAAGCACACGGGGGTGGGGTGGGGGGGTGGGGGGTGGGTGGGGGGCGGCGGCTAGATCTAGTATCGATTATGCTTTGGATATCATAAGTAATTTTAGAATATAATATAATATTTATTTGCTTAATTTTAGTGTTAATTATTTGAAAATTCTATTTGGATACAGGAGCGGGAGACGGGTGAGCCGGCTAAGGTGTACGCTCTCTTTGTATGTACGCACCAAAAGAAAGACGACGCGTGGATCGACACGCGATCTAGTAATATTAATGTGAGTCTCTTTCTTATTTTTAACTTATTCTTTGGTTTTAATGTATAATTTTAATAACGAGTTGTATTTCAGGAGGAGTACGAGTGACAGCTGGAGAAGGAAAAGGAACGTGGGTCTTCTCAGGATGCGAGTAGCGAGGTTGACCCTGACCGGGTTTTCTTCGACATCGTCGGGTCGAGCAAGGGACGACATTACGGCATCGGCTCGTATGGGAAGGTGGTGGCTGCTGCGAAGGGTTTTTTCACAGGACGCTCTTCTTCCACCTCCTCCCAGGTTGATAGGACCCACGTCAGAGAGCTCGAGGCGCAGCTCGAGGCTCAGAGGGAGGAGTTGGAGGTTACCAGACGAGCTCAGGAGGCGCAGAGGGTGGAGCTCGAGGCGATCCAGTAGCAATACGCCGAGTATGAGCGACGACGTGTGGAGCAGCACCGACAGTAGGAGGCATCTGAGAGATGATGTGAGGTGGAGCGTGAGGAGCAGCGCCGGTAGCAGGAGGTATTTCAAGGGCAGATGAATGCTCAGATGGCTGACCTGTATGCTCGTTTACAGCAGTACCCCCCTTCCCATCCATAGGACAGTTCGATTTTTATATAAACTTTGTTACTGTGTTGAACACATGTAATGATTATGAAATTTCAAATATTTTTATAATAATTGGTTTATTTATTTGTCTTTTCATTAATGATTTCTTTTCAAATTTTTGGGGAATTTTAATAATTGAACAGGAATTAAAATTAAAATTGAAATTTAAAAATAATTTAAAAAAATAAATAGAAAAACCGAGGGGAAATCCCCTGGAAATCCCTCGGAAAATAAAAAAACCGAGGGAATAGTTTGCCCTCGGTTTTCTGAGGGACTATATGGCCCTCGGTTTTCCGAGGGAATGTTTCCCCTCGGTTTTTCGATGGACAACTGCCCCTCGGAAAACCGAGGGGAATGTTCCCTCGGAAATTCCGAAGGCGCCCAGCCCTCGGTTTTTCCGAGGGTTGTACGGGAGATTTTTCCGAGGGTTGAGACCCTCGGTTAATATTTCCGAGGGAAACTGCCCCTTGGAAAAATTTACCGAGGAGGGTTTTTGTTAGAAGAGTCTTAGTGGTGTTGAAGGTATTCAACGAGTTCATGGCTTGGTATTATCGGATTTCGATTTAATTGAGAGTTTCATTGTGTTTCAAGCTTGAAAAGTGAAGGAAAATAAAAATAAAGCAATTAAACTAGCTAAACTATTCTAGAAATTGAAATTGCATGTAGGTCGGATGCCTCGATCGTATGCCTTAATTGAAAATGCTATCAAATTAAGGAAATAAGCAAAAACAAGCATTGTTTCACCAAGTACAAGCATGCATACACAAGGTACAACTAAGCTTGCATGTACATAAAAACTTGAAAATTACAAATTAGCAAAAATTGAAAGCACAAATAGCAAGAGAAATGAAAATTAACGTCAAATTTCGAAGCTTTACGTGAAATAACAAGTATCAAGCAATAGATCTAGGATTTAAACCAAAACTATGCATGAAATTTAAATTGCAAATAAAGTACAAGAACAACTTAAAACCTATATAATCTATGACCCGACCTACGATCTAGATGTGTCACTCATCTAGAATCGATAGCCAAATCATAAGTTTCAACAAGTAACCAAGGAGGAAAGACAAAAAGCATATAATGAAGAACAAAGCATGAAATTGAAGAACAAGCTTGAAATTAAAAGGAAGCTTACTATAATAAAAGATGAGGATCCAATAGCTTGAATTACAATCAAAAGTACTAATCTAAAGGAGTATTTGGACTCTTCTTAGGCTCACAAACCCAAGGCAAAACTTGAAGATTAAATCAAAAACCTAAGAGAGAGAAAGTAGATCTAGAAATTGAAGAGAGAATTAAGCTCAATGCTCATGCAAGAGTTGGGGGTTGAGTGGATCATCCCTCAAGTCAAGTTGTGGGGTTTATATAGTTATTAGGAGGGGCAAACTCGTCAAGACGCTCTAATTACCAGACTCGCAGTCGATCGACTGCAGATCAGTCGATCGACTGCCTGTCGATCAATTAAGGTCAGTCGATAGACTGCCTGTCAATCAACTGGTGGTCGTCGATCGACTGCCATGCCAATTTTGGGGAGTACAATGTCTCGCAGTCGATTTTTGAGGCGTGCAGTCGATTCTCTTGGGAGCAGTCGATCGACTGTAGACTGTCCGGGAAGTCGTTCCGGCTTGATTTCCTCGTTTCGGCACGGGTTTTGAGCTTCAAGGCCTCGACTCGATCCTCAACAACTTAAAGCCAGTCCAATTCCTCGTGCCACCTACAACATAAGAATTTGAATTCAAAAACCCACGATCGTCATCAAAAACGCATATACCAAGCTTCAATCCTAAAAACGAGAAAATGACCAAAAACCCTAATGGAAAACGACTCAAAACTACTAGAAACAATGCTAAACCCTAATTAAAAGCACGAGAAAAACACAAAAATTACATGCAAAACAGTTTTTCCGAGGGAATAGTTCCCTCAGTTTTTCCCTCAGTTTCGCCCAAAACCGAGGGAAAAAAAACCTTGGAAAACTGTGTTTTTTTTTGTTGTGGAGAAATCATTTGAACCCATAATTTTCTTCTCCCTAGGAAAATTCGTCACTTCCCACGTTCGATTCCTTTCCAGAGCTCGCATCCCCTCTACCGCAGCTTCTTCCCATTCTGGAATCTTTAAAGCATATGTAATACTCTTTGGATTTTCCACATAAGTGAGTTTAGTGGTGAATGCACCAAAACAAGAAGATAATATTTTATATGAAACAAATTAGATAATGGATACAAAGGACGCCTAATGCATTCCCTTATACCTTTTCGGAGAGCAATAGAAACTTCTAAATCAGATGTAGAAATATTATCAAGGATAGGTTTAGAACGTAAGGTTTATTTGTATGGACTCAGGGTTTTCACACGGCTTTGCTGAAATATGTTAAACAATGTACTTGAGTTTGGTTTCCTTCGGATATAAGTTCTTTGAAATCTATTTTCTATGTATTTTCTCTATAGGACTAACATATTTTGGAGCCAAGTTTTCGCTATTTATGACTCACGCCAAGTCGATTTTTTAGGAATCCACCCCATTTTAAAAAACATTAGGATTAGTTTTAAGTTCATTAATATAGTGATCTATGTTCAAAAAAGAAAAGAGAACTCGGACCAGAATTGAAATTCCCCACAAAATCAAGATTATGTGCTCTCTCTGCCTCGGTTTGCAACTTCTAAAAGATGCTCCCCACGAAAACAATGCTCTTGCAACTTCTAAAAGATAGCGGTTTATACTTTCAAAAATACCATTTTGCTGAGGCGTGCTTGTACAAGAGCTTTGTTGAAAAATACCATAATTAGAAAAAAAAACTCTCCATGTACCTTTGTAAAATATCCCTTACCATTGTCACTACATAACACTTTAATTTTTCCTATCAAACTGAGTTTGGATCATGTTATAAATCATTTTAAATATTCCTTCAACTTTAGATTTTTGCTTCATAAGATAAACCCAACTCAAACGTGTGTGTTGAGGAATTAATTCTTGGCAATAATTCCTATTTTGTTATTTGTCTTTCTTGGGCACAAATATAAGTTAGGAAACTAGATTTAGGAATATATTGTGTTTCCTAGTTTATGTTTAAGACTTTATTAGTTTCCTAAATTGTGTTTAGGTTTTGTTTTAGGTATTTACCAAGTTTAGGAATTTATGTTTGTCTATTTAAGACAAGGATTCCTAAAGCTTAGGTATGACTTTAGAGCATGGGATTTTGAGAGAAGAAATCAACGCAAGACAAAGACGCACGACGAGCAAGAAAGAAGAACACGAAGAACTACTTGGAGCCATTGATCGTGATTAACAAGCTCTTCGAAGTTGCGTGACCAACGTAGAAGATCTTGTCATTCCGGCAACAAGTATTTAGTATCAAGTTTATTGATATTTAGTTTTCATATATTAATTTATATTTTGTATTGAACGTAAACAAGAAAGTAATATAGTTTTCGGGTTTGTACACCCAAGTTCACAAGTACTTTTACTTGTGAACTGAATTTATTATCTCGTGTTCTTATCAACTTATTTCGCTGCATATTTTTTATATTTTACTCTGGTCGATGTTGCTAACCAATGTTGTTAAACATTGACTAACAACATCGTAAATCTGAGAATTATTCTTAAAACCATAGACCTTCAAATTTTACAATTGGCATCTAGAGCGGGTTACTTAACCTCTTAAGTACTGATCTTTACTGTTTAGGTGCTATGGACGCTCAAGGCAACCCGAGGCCTCCAATCCTTAATGGTGAGAATTATTCTCTCTGGAAAAAGAGAATGAGATGGCATTTGAAAAGCATCAACGAGCGTGTTTGGAAAACTGTCCTCATTTGATGGGAAAAGCCACGTGTCACGGATGGCGAGGGCGATACCATCCCCAAAAAGGAGGAAAACTGGACTGCTGATGAAGCAACTGCTGCAAATTGGAACTCCAAATGCATCAACACCTTGTGTGGCTATGTAGATGCAAGCTACTACCGTATCATCAAGAATTGCGAGTCAGCAAAGGATGCATGGGACGCACTCCAAAGGGTGTGTGAAGGAACTACAAGCGTGAAGAAATCCAGATTAAGAATGCTCATGTCCACTTTCGAGGCTATGAGAATGGATGAGAAAGTGTCAATCATGGACTACTCCATAAGATTGTCGAAAATAACAGAAGAGTGTAGAGAGCTTGGTGAGGCCATAACTAATTCCCGTCTTGTAGGAAAATTGCTAAGACCCATTTTGAAGAAATATAGAATGAAGGTGGTGGCCATAGAAGAATCCAAAGATGTTGATAAAATTGATTTCAACACCTTAGTTGGAAACCTCAAGCAATATGAGATGGAACACATTAGCTCTAGCTCGAAAGAGAAGAATGTTGTTTTTTCTTCCGGTTCAATTACAGTCGATGATGAAGATGACGAGGAGTTTGATTTTAATGGGGTTCTTAAAAAGATGGAGTCGACTACACTCGAAGAAGATGAACTGGCCTTTGTGACTCAAAAATTCAACAATTTCTTGAAGAAGAAGAACAGTCTTGGAAACGCAAATGCAAGGAATAGGCCACAGACATCTACTCCAAAGTTTACTGGACGTACTCTTCCCAGATCTCAGTTCACAACTTCAATTCCCAATATGTCCAGTCCTGCAAAATCACTCAGCGAGATCAATGCCACGAATGCAAAGGTTGGGGACATTACAAGAATGAGTGTCCCAACACTCTTAGAAAGAAAAGCATGGTCGCTACTGATTTCACCGAGGATGTTAATGATTCTGAGTCAACTGATCCTGTTCCAGCCTTATTCACCCATGTTGTGTGGGATGACGATGTCTATGTTGGTTTTCTTGCAGACAACATCGTGTGCCTGAATGTCGAGATCACTGATTATTATGAGGAATACGAGCAGTTGAGTATTGACCACCAGAAATTGTTTGTCAGTTGGGGAAAACAGGTACTAAAGGTCAAAGATCTCGCAAAAGAAGTAGAAAAGCTAACCAAAGAAAAGGAGAATCAGCTCGACATTATTGTCCGATTGGAAACGTCTCTCACCAAGAAGGATGCTGAGCTTGAAAAGATGAAGAATGAACTGACCAAAGTTCAAGGAACCATTTCAAATCTGAATAAAGGTAAGGCGAAGCTGGATGAAATCTTGGAGGTTAGCTTCCCAGAGTCCTCAAAGCATGGAATAGGTTTCAAACCGAGTCAGCCAACGCATGTTCCAAGTCAAGAACATAAATCTTCCAAACGTCACAAAAAGAGAAGAAGACAGTACTTGTGCCATTATTGTGGAGAACCAGGGCACATTAGGCCCTTTTGCTGGAAGATCATTGGCGAGAGAAGACACTTTCAGAGAACAAGTGTGGCTGATAAATCCCATGTTGGTAACCGCTCTACCAACATCAGGTTCAAACAAGTGTGGGTCAAGAAAAACAACATCAAGTGTAATATGATCCATATCTCCCTGAAGTCTCATATCCCTGGAGCCTGATATTTTGATAGTAGATGCTCGAAGCATATGACAGGCTCAGAGGAACTGCTTTCCAACATTGTCAGCTTTTGAGGAGGAAAAGTGAAGTATGGAGGAGGCGCAAATGGTCAAATCATTGGCCAAGGGACTCTCCATGTTCCTGGCATTGTAACACTGGAAAATGTGCTGCTAGTAGAAGGACTTACTGCAAGTTTGATCAGCATAAGTCAACTGTGCGACGGAGGTTTTAGCGTCAAATTCAACCGTGAAAAGTGTGAAGTCTACGAGGAGAATGGACAGTGTATTCTCACTGGAAAAAGGACCTCAGATAATTGCTACCAAATTGATAGTGATGCTTTTTGCAGACTGTCCCAATTGAGTGATGCGGAGCTGTGGCATCAAAAGCTTGGACATGTCAACTACAAGATGATGGACAGGTTGGCCAAGGAAGAAGCTGTGAGTGGACTGCCTAAGCTCAACACCAAGATCATTCCGGTGTGCGAGGCATGCCAGAAAGGAAAACAGGTCAGGGTGCCACATCCAGTCCAACAAAGTCTCACTCATCATCCTGCTTTGAATTGCTACACATGGATCTCATGGGACCACTTGAGGTTGAGAGCCTTGGTGGTAAGAGGTATGTTTTCGTTATTGTTGATGATTTTTCTAGATTCACTTGGGTAGAATTTCTAAAAGAAAAGTCCGAAACTTTTGAGGCTTTCAAGAAACTTGCAAAAAAGCTGTGTGTAAGGTTTAATGTGAAAATTGGTAGGATTGAGATCACGGAAGCGAATTTGAAAATGCTTCTTTTTCAAAATACTGCACTTCTGAGGGTATTTGTCATTAATTTTCTTCTCCAATTACCCCTCAACAAAATGGCATTGCTGAACGTAAGAATAGAACTCTAGTTGAGATGACTAGAACTATGTTCATTTCTAATGGCATAGCAAAATATTTTTGGGCTGAAGCAATGAACACTGCATGTCATATCATAAATAGGGCTTATTTTAGACCAGGTTCATGTGCAACTCCCTATGAATTGTTGATTGGTAAGAAACCGAACTTGAGTTATTTTCATGTGTTTGGTTGTATTTGCTATGTTCTTAACGATAGAAATCATCTAGCTAAACTGGACTCAAAAAGTGATAAGTGCATTTTTATGGGATATTCCCCAAATAGTCATGCATATAGGTTGTTTAACCTTAGAACTCAAAGTATGTTTGAGTCAGTTAATGTCAAGTTCGACGATCTAACAAGTGCAGTCAAGCCTGCCGAGGATGATCTGGTTTATGATCAAAGTCCTCAAGAAAATGTCATTCCTCCCTCAGTTAATAGTGCAGGCATTGAGAACAGAGGTGCAGGTGCTGAACTCAGAGATTTAAGTGATGTTGATAACAATGTTGATACCGGGATCTCAACATCAGAACCAACATTGAGCCAAACCGCCGCAGAATCAGATTCTGATTCTGAAGACGACGATCCAGTCGATCCCATTGATCTTCATCAGAGGGATATTCCATCCAGAATCTAGAAAAACCACCCAGTGGGCTAAATTATCGGTGATTTAGACGAAAAGAGTACAAGACGGAGACAAATTAATTTCAAGGAGATGGTCAGGTATGTTTGTCTGTCTACTAATTGCTCTAAGATTCGTGAGTCTTTGTATCTTTCTAAAATAGAGCCCAAGCGAGTGGAGGATGCACTCAAGGATGAGTTATGGATTCGGGCAATGCAAGAGGAGCTGGACCAATTCGCCAAAAACGATGTTTGGGATTTGGTGCCACGACCAGAAAATTCCCATGTGACGGGAACAAAGTGGATATTCAAAAACAAGACTGACGAGGCTGGCAACATTGTGAGGAACAAAGCTCGACTTGTTGCACAAGGGTATACGCAAATTGAAGGAATCAATTTTGATGAAACTTTTGCCCAGTTGCCCGCATTGAGTCGGTAAGACTTTTGCTTTCTGTTGCTTGTTATATGAAGATTTCATTGCATCAAATGGACATTAAGAGTGCTTTTTTAAATGGAGTCTTGAGTGAAGAAGTGTATGTTGAGCAGCCTAAAGGATTTGTGGACCCTCAAAAACTAAATTTTGTTTTAAAACTGAAAAAGGCTCTTTATGGTTTAAAACAAGCTCCAAGAGCTTGGTATGAAAGGCTAACTCAACATTTGCTTTATTTGAACTTTAGACGAGGGGAAGTTGATAAAACTTTGTTCCTTCTTAAATCTAATAAGCACATCTTAATCGTCCAAATTTATGTGGATGATATTATTTCTGGATCTACTAACGAGCAGATGGTCAAGGAGTTTGTTACTCGGATGTCCGATACATTCTAGATGAGCATGGAAGGTAACCTCTCATACTTTCTTGGTTTACAAATCAAACAGCTTGATGACGGTATTTTTCTTTCCCAGACTAAATATTCAAAGAACTTAGTCAAAAAGTTTGGGTTAGAGGGTGAAACTGTCAAGAAAACGCCACTGGGCAAAACTGTGAAGCTGTCTAGAGACGATGTTGGTAAGGGTGTTGATAACACCATGTACAGAAGTATGATAGGGAGTTTGTTGTATTTGACAGCAAGTAGACCAGATATTATGTATAGTGTGTGCTTATGTGCTAGATATCAGTCTAATTCAAAAGAGTCACACTTGAAAGCTGTTAAAAGAATTATTAGGTACATTGATGGTACAACTGAACTAGGTGTATGGTACACAAAAGATACTGGTACTGAACTTATAGGGTACACTGATTCGGACTGAGCTGGAGATGTAGTAGATTGGAAAAGTACTACTGGGGGATGTTTTTTTCTGGGTAATAACCTAATTTCTTGGTACAACAAAAAGCAAAATTATATTTCTCTTTCTACAGCTGAAGCCGAGTACATTGCAGCTGGGAGTGCGTGCACACAATTACTATGGATGAACCAAATGATTGAAGACTACGGTCTGCACGGTAGTATCTTGACGGTGTTGTGTGACAATTCCAGTGCCATTGACATCTCCAAAAATCCAGTCCAGCATTCTCGAATCAAACACATTGACATAAGGTACCACTTTATTCGAGACTTAGTTGAGAGGAAGATTGTTAGCCTTGAACATATTGGAACTGATAATCAGCTAGCTGACATCTTCACGAAGGCATTAGATTTCGAGACCTTCTCTCGTTTGAGAAGAGATCTCGGTATGTGCATTGTCTAACCAATGTTGGTTTGTGATGTTGTGACACCCCTTATCAACATCAGTCACAACATCTGTATAATTTTGCATGCATTTTCACCTTTCTTTTCATACATGATTCTAATGCATTGAGTTTGACTGAAAGTGCAATGAGGTACTATGTTGCGATAAAAGTGATGACAAAAAGGACCAACCTCTTCAAAATTAGGTGATTGTGGGACTTGCCCGCAGAAACTGGCTTTCTCCCAGGTCCAAAAACAAGAGGTGTTTAACACCAATTGCTGAAGATTAAAAGATTTAAATCCCTTCAAGGATGAAGAAAATCTGGACTCAAAATTCTCCAATCTTTAAAAATTCACCTTCTTGAGAGATTTTGACGTAGTCATTAACTTGGGTTAAGGGGTAAGTTTCCATTGACTTCACCTAAGGCAATGTTGGTTCATAATGTTGTTAGTAATAAAAAGCAACATTGGATCAAGTCACTGAAATCTGAATATGTTTTTGTATAATTTTTTAGGTCATGAATTTTAGGCATCCCTTAGGGCATTCATACTTTGTGAAGATGCCATCTTGCTGTGCGTTTTGTTTCTTGTGTTTTTGTCTTACTTGAAATCTCTTAATTTTATTTTGAATTGAGCTAACTAAGTGTTTCAGTGGAGTTAAAATTGGACGGCTGGACAGCTAATAACGAGGTGGATTTGGTGATTGAAAATTTATATTGCACAAGATTGATACTATTGGGCTGATGGTTCATAAAATCCTAGCTTTGTATTTTTGGCCGATTTTGTAGAATTAAATTGTGTAATTTTCTTTTTTTTTTAAAAAGGATAAATCATGGGAAGAGATAATGGGATGGTAATGTGATCACGTAGCCTTATCTTAGGGAGAGTGGCATTTTTTACATGGAAATAAAAATCGTGCTTAGACCAAAAATCCGCCTGTAGTGAAAATTAGGGATTTTTTCCTTTTATTTTTACTTTCTCTCTCCTTTCTGCAATGGTCTTTTTTTTGGCATAAAAACCTGAACCCTTTTTACCGTTTGATCACAATTTCCAAACCCCTCTGCAAATTGAACTCTCTAACCTTCTTATCTCTCACCAAATCTTTTGATTTTCTTGTGTGCTTTTGAGAAATTGCAGGATGACAAGTTCGCCGCCACCATCCTCGTCTGCTCCAAAATTGCCAGAAGAAGTTCATCGCTCCGGCGAACAGGTTCCGTTGCCTTATCCACGAGTTGGTGGTTTTGATATTCGCGAGGAAATCGGTAGTGGGTCTTCAACAATAACACCACCGCTATCAACATCACCACCAACTTCGCCAGCGCATGCTTCTCTCGCTGCTGTTCCAGTTCCGTCACCGGTTGACGCCATGCCGGAGGCGCAAGTGTTCCCAGGACAGCCCGGGAATGAAATTGACGTTGATAATCCCCCCGATTTGGCGTTTGTGACTGAAACGTTTGGCCGTGTGGGGAACCCTACTCTAAAGAGGTCAGGCGCTTGCGCAACATTCTGCCCGGCGTTGTGCCACCGGCAGTACCGGAAAGTAAGGCAGGGCCGCACCGCAACGTGCCTATCAAACACATGAACCTCGCGGAGGATGTCACCATGATGTCCGACCTTGATGATGAAGACTTTTTTCCTACTACTCCGGTTGAAGGGTTCGAGCCGCCGACCTCATCTGCCCCGAGTCTGCCGACGAAGAAGTTTACTCGCCGTAAACAACTTGTGAGTAAGGCCGACAGGAGATCAGGTCAGCCAAAAGTCAAGGTCTCTCCTAAGTCCTCTACAACTGAGTACTCCTCCCCTCCCTACACTGTGTTGGATTTTATCACAGGAGAAGTCACCAGTTCCGCCAAACCATCTGCCGATGTTCCCCCCTCATCTCCAGTTCATGATGATCCACCTGAGTTTGATACAGGTCTGTTTGAGCATTCCCCTGATTCCTCGTATGATGTTCCACTGCGAGATATCCTTACTGCCTGCAAGAAGGATAAGAAGAAAAATAAGGCTGCTGCGAAGGACGATGTTGCTAGTCATGTTGGTACCCTTTTACCAACATCGCGTCGTTCCCCGTCTGTTTCGTCCTCGTGCACTTCCTCTGTTCCCCTTGCATCTCATGCTTCCACGCCAACCACTTCCGATGCCTGTGCACTCTCATTCCTCCACGGGTACTAATACTCCGACACCTGAGCTTGAAGATATGGTGCCGTTTTTGGAGAAATTTTTAACTGTTGAGGCTGTCGAGTTGTTTGCTACTTATCAAACTCGCCACATGATTGCTGAACGTAGAGTTCCAGTTGAACTGTTTGAGTGCCACAACTTGATTGCCTACCTCCAGTTTAAAGGTATGTATTCCACTGTTTCTACTGCCGTGCCATTTGTCAGAGATATTGTTCTTGAGTTCTATGCAAATTTGTTGCCGTCTATTATTGATATGAGCTCTGTGAACTATGGAAAAGTGTTTGTACGTGGTAGAGTGTTTGCTTTCACCCCTGATCTAATTGATGAATTATTTGGAACTGAACCACATCGGGGTGATTCTACTGTGGATGATATGGATGAAGTCATTTCTTTTCTGTCTGGTGGTATGGTGCATTCTTGGTTTGAGCAGTTGCCGAGTACTAGGCTTTCATCTCTTTATTCTATTATGCACAAGGTGGCTATTTGCAACTGGGTCCCTTCCAAGAATACTACATGTGTTACTCGGCCTCAGGCCCAGTTTTTGTACAAGCTTGGGAAGGGTATAAAGTTCAGTTTTGGGCAACATATTTTTGATATAGTTACTAAGTTTACCACATCAAGGTCTGCCGCCTCGTTGTGTTTTCCCTCTTTGATTTTCAGCCTGTTGGAGAAGCAAGGATTGGAGCTTCTTCCGGATGATCTCCTCACTGGTGAAGCGAACTGGTTTGCTTTGCGGGGCTAGCACACTACAGGTGCTCAGGTTATTGATTTGCCTTGGCAGGCTCCTTTTTAGGCTGATGTTGATAGTGATGTTGGGAGGGTTGATCCCAACATGGTCCGAATTTCTGCGCAGCTCCTTCGTGCGCATGTGGCTTCCATTGATTTGCAGATTACTCAGCTACAGGCGCTTCGTGGCTCGCTTTTGGAGGCCCTTTCCCTTTCTGGTCAAAAAGGGGGAGAAGGGGATGATGTGGACATAGAGGGGAGATGATGTTGCTGAAGATGTTGCTATTGACAATGCAGAGGATGTTGACGCTGCTGCTGATAAAGATGATGCTGAAGATGCTGTTGCTGCCGAAGCCTTGGCGAGCCTTGCTCAGGAAAGGAGGAGGAAGCGAATTCACGCTCGCGATAAGGCTTTGAGGAGAATGATGCGATTGCAGAAGAGGAAGAGGAAGGAAGGTGGTGAAGGAACTTCGACAACCCCTCGTCGTTCGAAGAGGGTTCGAGGTCAATAGGTTCCTTGGTAGTTTGTTTTGTTAAGTTTTTGAACAATGTTAGTTTGTAATGTTGGTTTGACTTTTAACAACATTGGGTGTTTTGTTTAGGGGGAGTTTTCTAACTTAGGGGGAGTTAGTGTTTTATTTTTATTTGTGTTTGCGTCATAGTGTTTTGTCCAGAAAGGCAAACGGGGGAGATTGTTGAGGAATTAATTCTTGGCAATAATTCCTATTTTGTTATTTGCCTTTTTTGGGCACAAAAATAAGTTAGGAAACTAGATTTAGGAATATATTGAGTTTCCTAGTTTATGTTTAAGATTTATTAGTTTCCTAGATTGTGTTTAGGTTTTATTTTAGGTATTTACCAAGTTTAGGAATTTATGTTTGTCTATTTAAGACAAGGACTCCTAAAGCTTGGGTATGACATTAGAGCACGAGATTTTGAGAGAAGAAATCGACGTAAGACAAAGACGCACGACGAGCAAGAAAGAAGAACACGAAGAACTACTTGGAGCCATTGATCGTGATTAACAAGCTTTTCGAAGTTGCGTGACCAACGGAGAAGATCTTGCCATTCCGGCAACAAGTATTTAGTATCAAGTTTATTGATATTTAGTTTTCATATATTACTTTATATTTTGTATTGAACGTAAACAAGAAAGTAATATAGTTTTTGGGTTTGTACACCCAAGTTCACAAGTACTTTTACTTGTGAACTGAATTTGTTATCTCGTGTTCTTATCAATTTATTCCGCTGCATATTTTTTATATTTTACTCTGGTCGATGTTGCTAACCAATATTGTTAAACATTGACTAACAACAAAATAAATCTGAGAATTATTCTTAAAACCATAGACGTTCAAATTTTACAGTGTGTATGATCATCAATAAAGGTGATAAACCATCTCTTTCCTCTAAGAGTAGAACATTTATAATGTCCCAAAATATCGCCATGGACAAGAGAAAATGTTTTTGAAGGAATGTTGGGTTAAGGAGAACAAGTGGAACGATTCATTTTATCTAAAGCACAAATTTACATCGAAATAAAGAAGTATCTTTATTGATAATAAATTGGGAAAAAAGCACTTTAAATATTAAAACTAGGATGGCCCAGACTAAAATTCCATAAAATAACAATGAAAAGCTGAACTTTGAAGGACTCTCTAAGTAATAAAGTCAACATTAACATTGTTAATTATCTTCCCCAAGACTAAATCTTTGGATTCACAGTAAAAAGGATGAAAATTAGCACGACAATTTTAGTCACGAGTTAATTTACTGACAGATAGTAAATTACAAGATAATCTAGGTATGTAAAACATACTTTAGAAATAAGGACAACTTTTTTTATTTAACCTATTCCAACAATAGTTGAAGAAACCATCACCTATTTTGATTTTTACTTCCTATAGGCAGAAATGGAACAAACGGGAACAACGAGTCATGCGATCTATAGCCCCAAAGTTTATGACACGAGGTTCAGAATTATAAGAAAAAAAAGGATGAAATACCTTGATTGGCATTGGAAAATGTTGGGAATATTATTTTCAACAATAATTTTTTTTGTCTGTAGTTTGCCTTTCTTAGGACGCAAAGTATTTTTGGACTCTAAATTTTTTTATTAGTTGGTGTCTAGGAATTTATTTAGTTTCCTAAATACTTGGTTAACTTGTTTAACAAGACTATTAGTCTTGTTTTATTTATAAAAGCAGACCAAGACGCAAGAAAACAGACACGATGTGAAGAAATTCTGAAGCAGAACACTGAACGAACAACTCGGAGCTTTGCTGGAAAATTAGGAGGCTTTCTACGTTGCGTAACCAACGAAAGAATTCAACTAAAGAAGAAGCGACGAGTATTTTGTGTATCAAGTGTTTGATACAATTTGTTTTTCGTATATTACTTTTATATTTTGTAATTGGGCTTGAACAATTGAAAAGTAATATTGTTTTCGGGGTTGCACACCCAAGTTTGTAAGTACGATTACTTACGAACTGAAATTAATTTTTTGTGTTTTTATTTCTGCTGCAGTTTCTGTTATTTGGTTGATGTTAGGTCTGGTGACATCTATCACGAAACCTAAAATCATATCTCTAAATTGCATTTCTACAAAACTACAATTGGCACCAGAGCAAGATACTTAACTTTAAGTATTTCGATCCTTGTTTTGTAGATTTGGCATAATGGACGATCAAGGGAACCCAAGACCCCCAATCCTAAATGGAGAGAACTACTCCCTCTGGAAACAGAGGATGCGGTGGTGATTCGTACATTTTTGTTACGAATCTGTATATAATCGAGTCTTGTTTTAATCCTTTTATTCTCTTTTTTGGGTTAAGTGTAGGTTGATTTGTATCGTTTTGCATATTTCGTTTCCTTACTTAACTTTTCGACTTGTTGATTATTAATCGGTCCAAATGAGAGTGATTCTGTGTTTTTCTCATACAGCTAGAGCGTCCGGTGGATCTAGAGCACACGATAGAAGAAGCAACGCTCACAAGTAGCCCAAAAGAACACCCACCGATGGGATAGCATATGTCTCCGATCGGTATAACTGAGGAAATGCACACCGAACGGGGGAACTGGTGCATCAATCGAACCCACGGGCAGTAGCTTTCGTCCGATCGGACAAGACTTCTGTCCGATCGGACAAGAACGTTACACATGGAGATTTCTGGAAATTTTCAGTTAGGAAACGGCTAAAGCTCGTTTAAAAACAGCAGAGGAGGCTAGGGTTTTGGATCATTCTGCCTTGGAGACCTTTTGGAGGCTAGAGACACCCTAGAACACCAAAAAGGTTGAGAGATTTGACACATCTCTCACACCTCTAGTATAAATCCGTACAACGCCGTATCAAGGTTCGATTCGCAGCAGCCAACATTCTTCGCTAGGATTCTGGGTTCGTGACAGGCCGCGGGATTCTACATATTTCTTGGAGTGCGCTCGTTCACCATCTTCACGCGTTGAAAATAGTTCAACGATTAGTAAATCCTGAACTCATAGTTTTGACATTTTCGTAATAGTTTAATTTGGTATTTGTTATGAATAGTTGGAAAAGATGTTGGATGATGTTTCGTTGATCGCTAGTTAGAGTATTGCTTGTTCATAGTTTTGTTATCGTGTTTTGGGAATTGATATTGGTTGAAAAAATTGTTTTGGATTGAGAATCAAGTTGGGATTGATTTAGTTACACTCTTGAAGCATCTTAAGTATTTGAATTATTTCAGAACTTGTTTGGTATTTAAAATGATTTAGTATACTGCGTGRTAAGTGATTCGATTGATAGTCATAATCGTTGTTTACGATCGCTAGGATTATGTTTAGTAGTTTGAATTTGAATTACAATAGTCGCTTTTCTTATAACTTGTCMAGAGGTTGACGCKCTCGAGACAAGAAGAGTTCACTTTTTAATTTATTGAAATAGTATCATTTTCAAAACCCCAATTGACCGTGTGTTTTAGATAAACTTGTGATATTAGTATAATAAGTATCGTTAAATCCGATTCCCATTCCTCGAGATATCGACCCGAGTTAACTCACAAGTCTACAAGTGACCATGTTCTCTTGCGGGCGAACTTAAACCTTTTGCAAACATAGACGCGTACTGGTTAACCGGTAATTAATTTTGAAAGGAACACAAAAGTTCAGCTCAAAATTTGGCATCGTTGCCGGGGAGTGGTAAAGGTGTTAATGATGTTTATTTTTGTTATTGCTTATGTGTCGTTAGTTGTATAATTTTTATTGTTTGCCTCTCGATCCGGTGATTGTTTGTTGTTGATGCAAGGTCGACGAAGCCTTAGAGGACAATTGACCTCATTCATCAATAGCATCGAATGTGTGTCGAGACCGAGACAATTATTTCCTTCCACTGAAGGGAATCTTTCGGAACAAGTTCAACAAACATGGCATAAAATCTACCTCTTGGAGGACGAGGAGGAATGGATGGAGGACGAGGGAGAGGACGAAACACCCAAACCCCTCCTCGCGATTATCCATACGGCGTGCCACCCATTGACGATGTGCATGTACAAGAGCACACGGATAATAATGAAGACGAAGAGCCAAGAAATCCACCTCTACTCCATAACGAAGAACCAAGAGAGCCAAACCAAGCAAACAACGGGGAGCACCAACCGAGGGACGATCATCAAATCATGATGCAAGAGAATCCTACTTAACAACAACCTCCTCAACAATTTTGGAACCGTGAAGAGGCTCGAGCTTACAACACTCGAGCAAATCGAGAGTTCGAGCACAACAATGGTGATCATGATGGGCCCCAGCCCCAAAATAACCAACGAAACCACCAAAGGCACGAGAACTTCGAACGAGAACAGAACCACAATCAAAATAGGAGGGAGGGACGTCCGTTCAACGCTTGGCAGAGGGAGGACTTTCGAAATGATGGATATGATGATCATGGGAATTACAAGGAGGAGCGTGATTATGGGTATTATGAGGAGTATGGAGAGGAAAGAAACTTAGGCGCACAAGCTAACTTCGGAGGAAGAAGAGGACGCCGATACCCTAATGAACGTCATCAAGGAGATCTCCTCTTCCCAATGATTGGTTCATACAGCAGTGCAATAGTTTTAGGCCCCGCGGCAAGAGACTATGATTTGAAAGCGGGCAGCGTAAACCAACTTCCTAATTTTCACGGCATGCCCAATGAAGATCCACTGAATTTCATTCGGGAATTTTACCTCGTGGTGGGCAGAATTCCGCATCTTGGACTACATGAGGATCAATTAAGGACGAAATGCTTTCCAACAACCTCAAAGGACAAGGCAAAGCATTGGCTTTTATCGTTGCAGCCCAATTCTTTGACTAATTAGGAGATGGTGTATAAAAAGTTTGTATGTAGGTTCTACTCCGCTCAAACAACTGCCAAATTGCGAAGAGAGGTCACAAACTTTGAACAAATGGAGGGGGAATCATTCTACGAAGCATGGGAATGATATAAAGGGCTCTTGCAAAAATGTCCACACCACAACAATAGCGCCGAGATGGTAAATAATTATTTCCATGAAAGGTTATTTTCGGTGTACAAACAGCAAGTAGAAGTGAAGGCGGGAGATTTTGGAGAATTGACCGCTACGGAAGATTGGGATTTGTTCGAGCATATGAGCGAAAAATTGCAGCAAACGAGTTTCCGACCAAGAAAATACAAAGTCCCAACAATCCAGATCGAAGAGCTGACAAATCAAGTCGCACTATTAACGAGTAAAATGAAGGGAGAGGAGGAACCTTCGACACCTCCGCCTAAGATGTGCGAAAAATGTGGAGCAGTGGGACATGAAATGGACACTTGTAACGTGGTGTTCGACGACGAAGAGGAAGGGGAGGTGAATGCCGTACAAAATTATCAACCCAATAACAAGTATGGGAAGAAATTTACCGGACAATACAACTCAAGCTCGAGTTACGTTCCAAAGAGCTCGAATTACGTGCCCAACTCCAAGCAATCGGACTCACGACCACTTCCGAATAAGAGCCAAGGAGAACCGAGTGGCCATAATTCTTATCAAAATAAGGGGAAAGGCAACTACTCTGAACACCATCCACAACAATATCAAGCACCACATCAACCATACTAACAAGCACCACAACCGCAATACCAACAAATCCCACAACAACAATATCCACAAGTGCCGCAACAGCAGCAAATGCCACTCCCGATCAACCCTGACGACGAACTAAGACTATGGCGTCAACAACTAGAGCATGAGACTTTACGTAATCGGGAGGAAACGCTTCGTACAATCGAGGAAGGCAATTGAACAAGGAA
The DNA here is from genome assembly GCA_014905375.1 of Phtheirospermum japonicum. Classification (NCBI taxonomy): domain Eukaryota; kingdom Viridiplantae; phylum Streptophyta; class Magnoliopsida; order Lamiales; family Orobanchaceae; genus Phtheirospermum; species Phtheirospermum japonicum. The sequence continues at coordinate 294,325 of BMAC01000981.1, read as the reverse complement.
GCAACTGGAGAAATTGGAGATGATGATAGGGCAACTCTCAGCTTCTATGGAAAAGACGGCAAGTGATCCGGGAAAGCTACCCAGCCAACCCGAACAATCTATGGCGGTGCATGTGTTACATGGCAGAAAGGAGGTCGATAACGGAGTACGAGAAATCGAGAGGGAAGATTTCGAAAATGAGCATACTACAGATGAACGAGATAAAGGAGAACCGAGTTCAAACGGTGAAGAAGGAACAGTGGGTGAAATTCACAAATCAGGTAACCTATATGTTCCAGGGTCACTGACGGGAACTTTCCATCCAAAACGTGCCGAAGCCAAACAGAAGAATGCAACCAAGGACTTGACTGACCGGACTGAGAAAACGACCGACCGGACTGGAGTCCAGAAGGTTTTCACCGATCGCAAAAATCTAGGATCCGATCGAAATGGGGGACAAAAAGACCTCTCCGATCGGAATGATCTAGAGTCCGATCGGAGTAGAGGACAGGAAGTTTCTACCGATCGGACAAGTAAGACGAACTGGTCGGACAAGAAGGCTGATGAAGAACAACGGCCACAACGAGTCATAAGGGATGCTGTCCCGTTTCCCAATCGTCTCAAGCCAGCAAAGGAGAGCAAAAAGTTCATGAAACTTTATAACATGCTGAAAGATGTGAACGTGAACCTCCCACTATTCGACGTGATCAAGGCAATACCTGACTACGTCAAGTTTTTCAAAGAACTTGCAACGAAAGAAAGAAGAATGGAAGGGAATGAACGAGTTATATTATCCAAGGAAGTGAGCACGGTATACCATCAACCACTGCCACCGAAGGCAAGAGACCCAGGGAGCTTCTGTATTACGATAACCCTTGGGGATGGACAAAAAGCTCGCGGGATGCTCGATTTAGGGGCGGGGATCAATTTGATGCCCTATGCCCTGTATAAGCAATTCAACCTTGGGGGAATGAAGCCAACGAGCTTACGACTTTAATTGGCAGATCGTTCATTACGATATCCCTTAGGAGTGGTCGAGGACGTTCTAGTGGAGGTTGGATCATTGGCAGTCCCAGTGGACTTTGTAATACTGGATATTGGGGGAGTGGATGCGGCGAGCAAGGAGCAAACCATTCTATTGGGCAGACCTTTCATGGCAACATCGCACACTTTAATCGACGTGGGACGAGGAAAGTTGACACTCTCCGTATTTGGGGAATCAGTGACGTTCTCGCTCAAAGATATCCAAAACATTCCATCACCCATGATTGGTCCCGATTGCTCTTACCTTGATTCGGTGGACCATTGCGTGAGCGAATTGTTTGGAGTTATACCAATAGAAAACTTTGACGTCGAGGACGAAGAGTTTGATTACAACGGGGAGGGGGTGGTCACTCTTTTCAAAATTAATGAAGAGCCCATGATCGAGTCACCCATTGGACCTACTTTGGAGCCCAAGATGGAGCTGAAACCGCTTCCGAGCCACCTCAAATACGTGTTTCTCGAATCCAACGAGAGGAAACCCGTAATCATTTTTGCGGAGTTGGCTGAACATTAAGAAAGAGAACTGATCGAGGTTCTCAAGAAATGCAAGCAAGCGATAGGGTGGAGTATCGGTGACATAAAAGGGATAAGTCCAATCACGTGCACGCACCTGATCGACCTAGAGGAAGGAGTGAAACCGGTACGAGAAGGGCAAAGACGTTTGAACCCTACGCTTAAAGAAGTAGTCAAGAAGGAGATCTTCAAGCTAATCGAAGAAGGGATTATATATCCCGTATCTGACAGCGAGTGGGTAAGCCCCGTGCACATTGTTCCAAAGAAAGGGGGCATCACGATTGTGGAAAATGAAAAAGGAGAAATCGTCCCAACACGCCTAACTACTGGGTGGCGAATGTGCATTGACTATCACAAGCTCAACGCAGCAGCGATGAAAGACCACTTTCCACTCCCATTCATGGACCAGTTACTCGACAAGCTAGCAGGGCATGAGTACTATTGCTTTCTAGACGGACTTTCCGGCTACTACCAGATTGCAATAGCTCCGGAGGATCAAAAAAAGACCACATTCACGTGCCCCATTGGCACATTTGCTTACCAGAGAATGCCTTTTAGCTTGTGCAATGCCCCAGCAACCTTTCAGAGATGCATGATCTCCATCTTCACCGAATTCATCGATGACTTTCTCGAAGTCTTTATGGATGACTTCTCGGTATTTGGCTCTTCCTTCTCTCATTGTTTGAAAAACTTAACAAAAGTACTTGAGCGTTGTGTCGAGTCATATTTAACTTTGAGTTGGGAGAAGTCAAATTTCATGGTGAAAAGCGGGATTGTGTTGGGGCATGTAGTGTCGAGTAAGGGATTGGAAGTTGATAAAGTAGAAATAAACGTTATTGAAACTCTTCCACCCCCTAAGGATGTCAAAGGATTTAGGAGCTTTTTGGGACATGTGGGCTTTTACACACATTTCATTAAAGATTTTTCAAAGATTTGTCGCCCGTTATGTAAATTGCTTGGGAAAGATGTGCCTTTCGAATTCAATGGTGACTGTCTTAGTGCTTTAATGTTTTGAAAGAAAAATTGACATAAGCACCAGTTGTAGTTGCACCGGATTGGTCTCTTCCTTTTGAGATAATGTGTGACTCTTCGAACGAGGCAGTTGGGGTAGTCTTGGGCCAACGAGTGGATAAAATGTTGAGGGTCATTTACTATGTCAGTTATATGTTGAATAGTGCCCAACGCAACTACACCACTACAGAACGAGAGCTATTTGCAGTTGTGTTCTCATTAGATAAGTTCTTTTCTTACATCGTCGGTTCCAAGGTCATCGTGCACACTGATCATGCAGCACTTCGTCACTTATTCGCCAAAATGCAAAGCAAGCCTAGATTGATTTGTTGGATTCTTCTCTTGCAAAAATTCGACATCGAAATTAAGGATAGGAAAGGGAGCGAAAATGTGGTTGCTGATCACCTGTCCCGCATGCTAGTGGAAGGAGAGCCGAATAAAATCGGGTTTGTAGATGATGTGTTCCCTTATGAAAGCGCAAATGCCATCGAAGAAATCAACGAACCTTGGTATGCTGATTTTGTTAATTTCCTTGCTTGTAAGATTATCCTTAACCATCTTTCTTCGCAAGAAAGAAAGAGACTTTTGTTTAAATGCAGGAGTTTCTTTTGGGACGATCCTTATCTTTACAAGTGTTGCAATGATGGACTTTTTCGAAGATGCATACCGGACGAAGAGAAAATAGGTGTGCTAAGATTTTGCCATGACAAGGGAGGACACTTCGGAAGCCAGAAAATGGCCTTCAAGGTCCTTCAAGCCGAATTTTACTGGCCCTCACTTTTCGCCGACGCACACCAATATTGCAAGACATGCGATAAATGCCAACGGTCGGGAATGATAGGGAGGAAGGACGAGATGCCCTTAGTACCCAATCAAGTGATCGAGATATTTGACATATGGGGCATCGATTTCATGGGTCCTTTTCCGAGGAGTGGAGAATACGAGTATATACTCGTAGGAGTCGATTACGTATCGAAATGGGTGGAGGCAATTCCCACAAGAAAGGCTAACTCCGAGATCGTTCTCAAATTCATCCAAGAGAACATCTTCAGCCGATTCGGAGTGCCGAGGGCGATCATAAGCGACGAGGGAAGACATTTCTGCAACAGAGCTTTTAATCGATTTATGAGCAAGTATGGGGTGCGTCACGAGGTGGCAACCCCTTACCATCCACAAACCTCGGGGCAAGTAGAGACAAGCAACCGGCAAATTAAGTCTATCTTAGAAAAAAATGTGAAACCGAACCGTAAGGACTGGGTAGCAAAGCTAATTGATGCACTGAGGGCTTACCGTACAGCCTACAAAACAGTGTTGGGCATGAGCCCATTTTGGTTAGTTTATGGAAAAGCGTGCCACCTTCCCGTCGAGTTGGAGCATCGAGCGGAATGGGAAATTCGCATGTTGAACCTTGATTTGAATGAGGCCGGGAGGTATAGGAAGCTTGAACTAAGCGAATTGGAGGAAATTCGCATTGATTCGTACGAGACAACATGGGCGAGCAAGTGAAAAATGAAGGAAGCACATGATAAGAAACTCGTCCACAAAATCTTGGAAGTCGGTAAGCTAGCTTGGCTTTTTAACTCCCGCTTCAAACTCTTTTCATGGAAATTGAGATCAAAGTGGAGCGGTCCATTTTTTATCACCGACATCAAAGAGTTTGGATCGGTAATTTTGTTGGATGAAAAGAGCAAATCTACCTTCCAAGTCAACGACCACTCATGGGGGACCAATTTCTCAAAAAGATCATGAAGTAGTCATACTCAATGATCCCCCTCGAGAAACTTAATACTCGAATGAGGTACCGTCAAGCATAAGACGTTAAACATTGAACTTCTTGGGAGGTAACCCAAGTTTTTCTTTTCTTTTCTTCTTTCTTTCATTTTCTATATGTATATATATGTGTATTTGTGTCGGTTAGAATATTTGACAGGTGTCTCTGCAAGTTTCAAAGCGAATTACGAATTTCCAGGACTAACCGATCGGAGACCTACAGGCAACCGATCGGACTACTCCATGATGTGGTGTCCGATCGGACGAGTATTGACACCGATCGGACGGTAGGTATGAGAGCCGATTTCGGGAAGGATATCACCATGCAAAGGAAGCCAAATGGGTAAGATATTCTGACAATATCTTCTGAGGTAAGAAGGATCCTTAATTTTGGGGAGTTGATTTTATTAAGGTTAAGTAAATATTCTCTTTCCCCTCTTCTCGATATTATTCGATTCTGAAAATCCTTTAACCTACCTCCTCAAGCCCTATATAAACCCACCCTATGTACCTTTAACTCCACACCAACTTCCTTTCTCCTCTTTGATAATTGCGAGCATTGACCAACACCCAACACCATGAGTCATCATAATAACAATGCTTATGGTTAGGTGTCGAGGAAGAAGTACGAGGATACGGTCGAGAAGCTGGAAGAAGAAGTGGAAGAATACCGTCAAAAGACCCACAAGCTACAAATTGATCTCCATGAATTCCTTACTGAAGAAGTTGCTTTGACCAAGAACATTGAGCGCCTCCACGGCATCCTGGACGATGCGGACGCCGAGATAATACGTTTGAAGAGGAGAATCATTGAACTTGAAGAACGGTTTAAGGAATTGTACGAGCTGGCATTTGGACACATTCCATCGCCTAACTAGTTCGATATGCCATTGATTGCGAGAGATTAGTTTTCTGAATGAATGATGTTGGGATTAAGTTATTATCATAAATAAACGAGCATTCTTGCTCATACCTGACTGTCGTTTCTGAATTTCTTTTGCAGGGCACCGTAATAATAATAGTAATAATAATTTATAAATATATATATATATATATATATATATAATCGGAGAACAATGAAGACCGGCCGGTCAAGCATCTCGACCGATTGGTGAAAACCCACTGGACCTCAGTCCGATCGGACCACAGCACAGATCGATCGGACGACGGCCCAGTTTATAATAAGGTTGTTATTTCAGACACGAGCTTTAAACCTAAAACTCAAAACCCCTTTAATTTGCAGAGCAAGCATCATGAATTCATCCCTTACAATTTCATAACTCAGAAAATCAAGACCACCAACGAGTCCGATCGGTGACACAACACAACCAATTGTTTCCGCCCGGAGAGTTTTGGGGAATCAAGCACCAACACTTCAAAAACATACCAAGCTTTACCACCGTTTCCAAACACGAAAAATTCAAGGTATAATGGCTTAAACTCAAGTTTATTGAATTTTTTGGGACATTGGATTGCAGGTTTTGTTGTATTTGGAGTTGGGGTTGTGTAAATTGGGCTTGATTTGGTTAAGTTTCTGAGACGCGCACTAAGTGTTCGACGAAAGTCCTGTGAGAGGTTCGGTTGCTTTTCGTGAATTTTCAACTCCGCCATGGCATCCGGTTCTCATCCAAGACGTGGAAAATCTTCCAACCAAGTGCCAAGCAACACCCAGAGAGGGGTAGCCCCTTTTGACCTTACGGACGATCGTGAGGTCACGCTCTATAAGTCCCTCGTCAAGCGGGATGTCTATCATCCCCGTTTCATCAATATCGAATTCTGGGAGGAGCAAGTTACAATTGGTGATAAGACGGCCGAGAAATTCATTAAGGGACTCACGGCTCTCGACCTAATGAAATGGTTCGGGGTGAATCAACCGGGATATCGCACCCTTATGCTTGAATTTTTCACTACATTTGAAGCACTCGCCGATGGGTCTTTCAAGTGTCATCTCCGTAACCAAACGATTGACACCGACCGGGGAGAACTCGACATCATCTTTGGGATCGATAGCGGATGGGAGACGAACCAATCTTTTCAAATCGACGACTACGACAAGAAGGCGTGGTGGACCAAGCTTTCCGGGTCACCACCGGAGCCCGGGTGCCGTTTCAATTCGACGTCCTTGAAATCGAATGCTGTTTACCTCACATATAAATTCTTCATGAAATTGTTCCTAGGTAAGGAGGACGCTACAGGGATATCGTCCACCGAGTTGAAGGCATATGGATAGCCTACCACCGAGGAAACGTGAACATTTATCCACTCTTGATTGCTGCAATCGAGAATGTTCAACAAGTGAGGGAAAAGAAACGACAAAGCTCACTCTAGGAGCCTTTATCACGGAGCTCGCACGCCATCACGATTGTGATCTTTATGACGATGACATCGTGTATCCGATCGTGGCAATGTTGGTCGAAAGTCGGATGAGTAATGGGCGGAACGTCGCTATTCCGTCATTCATGTCGCACATGGAGAGGGTGAGAGCCGAAGTGATCGAGGATTTTGACAACGACGATGGCGAAGATGACGATGATGAAAATGAGGATGAGAGTAACGACGATATGGATGAAGAGGAGGCGATTGATAACGAGAATGCAAAAGACGGAGGGGAAGAGAATGTAAACGAGGGAGGATATGGGAACACCGTTTCCCAAACTCATGATCATGGAGAGTATGGGGATGGCGTGTATTTTTCAGACGAGCAGTGGCAGCAGTAGCAGGATTTCCAAGCGCGTATGATGGACCAAATGGGGCAGTTGCGCATTCATCAAGAGGAACACGCGAGAAACGCCCGACAAGACGCCTGGGCTGCGCGTGAGGAGGCTCGGGAGGAGGCTAGTTATTTCCGGAGCACATTGACGATGGTGAGCAACAACTGGGCGGAAACCAATCAGCATCTTGCCCGGTTGACCGGAAGCATCGAGGCGAATCATGGATACCTCGTTCAAATTGATGAGTGCCTCTCCCATCTCGAGCAACGCTACACACCTCCACCTCCGGACGACATGGACCAGTAGGTGGGCCCATGACCCACTATCTGTATCACCACTCTATCCATCTTTTATTGATTTTTTAGGATATTTACTATTTATTTGGATTTATGTAATATTATTTCTTTTATGCTTGCATTGTGTTGACTATTTCTACTCTTGGTTGATTCAATTGCATGTGATGGTTCTGTGCACTTTTCTATTCCCCAATGTTCATGATCGTAACCAGGAGTTTGCTTACGCTTTCAAACAAGTTCTGAAATAATTCAAATACTTAAGATGCTTCAAGAGTGTAACTAAATCAATCCCAACTTGATTCTCAATCCAAAACAATTTTTTCACAAACAAGTTCTGAAATAATTCAAATACTTAAGATGCTTCAAGAGTGTAACTAAATCAATCCCAACTTGATTCTCAATCCAAAACAATTTTTTCACAAACAAGTTCTGAAATAATTCAAATACTTAAGATGCTTCAAGAGTGTAACTAAATCAATCCCAACTTGATTCTCAATCCAAAACAATTTTTTCA
>BMAC01000981.1:264117-284392 GCA_014905375.1 Phtheirospermum japonicum | reverse complement strand
GTATTTAAAATGATTTAGTATACTGCGTGTTAAGTGATTCGATTGATAGTCATAATCGTTGTTTACGATCGCTAGGATTATGTTTAGTAGTTTGAATTTGAATTACAATAGTCGCTTTTCTTATAACTTGTCTAGAGGTTGACGCCCTCGAGACAAGAAGAGTTCACTTTTTAATTTATTGAAATAGTATCATTTTCAAAACCCCAATTGACCGTGTGTTTTAGATAAACTTGTGATATTAGTGTAATAAGCATCATTAAATCTGATTCCCATTCCTCGAGAGATCGACTCGAGTTAACTCACAAGTCTACAAGTGACCCCGTTCTCTTGCGGGCGAACTTAAACCTTTTTCAAACGTAGACGTGTACTGGTTAACTAGCAATTATTTTTGAAAGGAACACAAAAGTTCGGCTCAGGTGGCACATCAAAAACATCGACGAACGAGCTTGGAGATCCACTCTTGTTGGATGGCAGAAACCTTATGTCACTGCTGATGGTGACGGTGAGTCCGTATACAAGAGAGAAGAAGACTGGATGGACAATGAAGTAGCCATGTCAAACTGGAACTCTAAAACCATTAATACCTTGTGCGGCTATGTCGATACAAATTATTACAAAGTGATTAAGAATTGCGAGTCTGCGAAAGAAGCATGGGACGCCCTTCAAAGGGTATGCGAAGAGACTCCAAGTGTGAAGAAATCTCGCCTGAGAATGCTCACTACAACGTTCGAGTCCATGAGAATGGATGATAAATAGTCTATTGTGGAGTATGCCATGAGACTCTTCGACATATCGAATGAGATTGGAAACCTTGGCGAGCCCATGTCCAATGCACGCCTTGTTGGAAAAATTCTCAGATCCATTTCAAAGAAGTTCAACGTGAAAGTGGTTGCCATTGAGGAATCCAAGGATACTGACAAAATGGACTATGATGAGTTGGTCGGATCGCTCAAGACATATGAGATGGAGCATCTAGACTATCACTCGAAGGAGAAAATATCGCTCTCACCTCCGATATTAACTCAAAAGATGAAGATGGAGATACTGACTGGAGAGATATTTTTGATAAATTTGAAAGAACCACACTTGGAGAGCAAGAAGTGTCGCTCATTACTCAGAAATTCAACCACTACTTGAGTAGAAAGAACAATATTGGAGGGAAAACATCAAATTCCATGATGGAAACACCGCCTCCAAAGTCTTCTGGAAGAAAGTTATCCAACTTCCAGCCCTCATCTTCAGAATCAAAGACTGGAAATTCTCCCAAGCCACTCAGTGAAGTCCAATTCCATAAGTTCAAGGGTTGGGGGCACTACAAATGAATGTGCAAATACGTTAAGGAAGAAGAGTCTTATTTCAAAGGAGTTTGATGAAGATGGAAGCGACTCTAACTCACTTGAGTCAGTACCTGCACTTTTTGATCATGTTGCCTGGGATGACGACTTTTGAGTTCACAACATCAATTCCAACACCCTGTACTTAAATGCTGAGGTTGAAGACCCTCACGACAAATACAAAAGTTGTGCGTGGAGTATGATGAACTATTTTCCAAGTGGGGAAATCAAGTTTTGAAAGTGAAAACCCTTACGATCAAAGTTGAAAAGCTTACTCATGTGATAGATGATCAAGTGAAGATCATTACCTGGTTGGAGACCTCTCTTACAAGAGAAGATTCAGAGTTGGAACGAGTAAGGGATGATTTAAAAAAGGTTCAGGACACAATTTCCAACCTCAACAAAGGAAAGGCAAAGCTGGACGAAATTTTGGAGATGTCATATTCAGAAAACTCAAGGCATGGAATTGGTTTCAAACCTGAGCAAAAATCACTTCAAGTAAGCCACAACCAAGAACCTGTCAAGCGCCATAAGAAGAGAAGAAGGCAGTATGTTTGCCAGCACTATGGTGATCATGGCCACATTCGCCCCTTCTGCTGGAAGAGAGCTTGGAAGAAAAGTCCTTTTCAGAGGTTAAATCAAGATGTTGGGACTCGTGATGTGACTCAAGTTGTCAACACCAAAGGCAACACCAAGTTGAAACGAGTCTGGGTAAGAAAGGGGGAGGTCAAGTGTAACATGATCTACACCTCTCTAAAATCTCACATTCCTGGAGCATGGTACTTTGATAGTGGATGCTCCAAACACATGACCGGATCTGAAGAACTTTTGTCGAACATTATAAAATTCAAAGGAGGAAAGGTCAAATATGGTGGAGGCACAAATGGACAGATTATTGGGCAAGGAACACTCCATGTTCCAGGCATTGCGAAGCTGGAAAATATGCTACTTGTTGAAGGACTGACTTCAAATTTGATAAGCATTAGTCAGTTGTGTGATGGGGGGTTTAGCGTTAAATTTACATGAGAAAAATGCGAGGTCTACGATATAGAAAGTGCTTGCATTCTAACTGGCCAGAGAACATCCGACAACTGCTATCAAATAAATGAGATGTGTTTTGTAAGTTGTCCCAGCTGAGTGATGCTGAGGTGTGGAATCAAAAACTCGGACACGTTAACTACAAAATGTTGGAAAGGCTTGTAAAGAAAGACGCTGTGAACGGATTGCCAAAACTCAACACGAAGATCATCCCTATTTGTGAAGCGCGCCAAAAAGAGAAGCAAGTTAAAGTACCACACCCATATGTCCAGAGCCTTACCACATCCAACTGCTTTGAACTCATGCATATGGACCTCATGGGACCACTTGAAGTGGAGAGTCTCGGAGGTAAAAGGTATGTTTTAGTTATCGTGGATGATTTTTCTAGATATACATGGATAGAATTTCTAAAAGAAAAATCAGAAACATTTGTGTTTTTTAAAAAACTTGCTAAGAAATTGTGTGTGCATTTTGGAGTGAGTATAGGAAGAATCAGGACCGACCATGGAAAAGAATTTGAGAATGAATCATTTTCAAACCTTTGCTCCAAAAAGGGAATTACTCATGAGTTTTCTTCCCCCATTACCCCTCAGCAAAATGGTACAGTTGAACAAAAGAATAGATCACTTGCGGAGATGACTAGAACCATGCTGATTTCAAATGGTATAGCAAAACGTTTTTGGGCAGAAGCCATGAACACATCATGTCACACCATTAATAGGGTATACTTTAGACCAGGGTCACATGTCACCCCCTATGAACTGTTGTTTGGCAAGAAACCTAACTTAAGCTACTTTCATATTTTTGGATGCGTTTGTTATGTCTTGAATGATAGGGGTATCTCTCAAAGCTTGATTCTAAAAGTGATAAATGTGTTTTTATGGGTTACTCTCAAAATAGTCATGCATATCGAGTTTTTAATCTTAGGACACGTTGCATGATGGAGCCAGTCAATGTGAAATTTGATGATACAACTAGTGGAGTAAAACCTGCGGAGGACAATGACCTGATATAAAATCAGAGTCCTCAATTTGTTGTGGACGGTTTAGATGTTAATGCAGGTACAGAAGCTGCTGTTGCAGGTAATGACGGGTCTGGTGACATGTCACCGAACCCAACATTGTCTCAGGAAGAAACTGGCAACAATAAAACTGGAGAGCTGACCCCAGTTTCAACCCCTTCCCCGGTGATTCCTGAGTCTGGTTCAGATTCAGAGGATGAGGACCCTAAAAATCAAATTGATCTCTATCAAAGAGATATTCCATCAAGAATACAAAAGAATCATCCAACCGGGCAGATTATTGGTGATCTTGATCAGAGGAGTACGAGGAAAAGATAGATAAACTTCAAGGAAATGATAAGATTTGTCTGTTTATCCACTAACTGTTCTCAAATTCGAGAAACCTTATTTCTTGATGGACAGAGCCAAAACGTGTGGAGGATGCATTGAAGAATGAATTTTGGATTAAAGCAATGCAAGAGGAGCTGGACCAGTTTGCAAAGAATGATGTGTGGGACCTGGTTCCTCGTCCTGAGAATACACATGTCACTGGAACGAAGTGGATATTCAAAAAAAAGACGGATGAAGCTGGAAACATCGTTCAAGACAAAGCAAGATTGGTGGCACAAGGATACACTCAAGTTGAGGGTATCGACTTTGACGAGACATTCGCACCGATTGCACGTATAGAATCGGTAAGATTGCTTCTTGCAGTTGCTTGTCATTTAAAAATTTCACTACATCAAATGGACATTAAGAGTGCATTTTTAAATGGTGTTTTGAGTGAGGAAGTATATGTTGAGCAACCCAAAGGATTTGTGGATCCTCACAAACCTAATTTTGTTTTAAAACTTAAAAAGGCCTTGTATGATTTAAAGCAAGCTCCAAGAGCTTGGTATGAGAGGCTGACTCAACATCTATTATTTTTGAATTTTAGACGAGGTGAGGTTGACAAGACCTTGTTTCTACTCAAATCCCATAAACACATTCTTATTATCCAAATTTATGTAGATGACATTATTTTTGGGTCAACTAACGAACAGATGGTAAAGGACTTCGTTGTTCGAATGTCTGACACGTTCGAGATGAGTATGCAAGGTGATCTTTCATATTTTCTTGGCCTACAAATTAAATAACTTGATGATGGAGTTTTTCTTTCACAAACCAAATATGCAAAGAATCTGGTCAAAAAGTTTGGTTTAGAAGGTGAGAAACCTAAGAGAACACCTCTGGGTAAAGATAAGAAAATGTCGAGAGACGATGTTGGGTCTGGTGTTAACAACACCCTTTATAGGAGCATGATTGGTAGTCTCCTTTATTTAACAGCCAGCTGGCCCGACATCATGTATAGTGTTTGCTTGTGTGCGAGATATCAGGCTAACTCTAAGGAGTCACATTTAAAATCCGTTAAAAGAATAGTTCGATATGTGGCAGGAACTAGTGACTTAGGGTTATGGTACACTAAAGAAACGTGCACTGAATTGGTAGGTTATACAGACTCAGATTGGGTTGGGGATGTAGTTGATAGGAAAAGTACTACAGGGGGTTGTTTCTTTTTGGGGAATAATCTAATCTCTTGGTATAGCAAGAAACAAAACTGTATGTCCTTGTCTACAGCCGAAGCCGAATACATTGCAGCTGGAAGTGCGTGTACGCAACTTCTTTGGATGAACCAGATGATTGAAGACTACGGTGTCCATAGCAGTATTTTGACCGTACTCTATGATAATACGAGCGCAATTGACATCTCAAAAAATCCAGTTCAGCACTCTCGTATAAAGCACATTGACATCAGGTATCACTTCATCTGAGACTTGGTTGAGAGAAAGATAATAAGTCTTGAACATGTAGGGACAGACAACCAGCTCGCTGATATATTCACAAAAGCATTAGACCTGGAGACCTTCTCTCGTTTGAGAAGAGATCTCGGAATGTGCATAGTCTAGTCCATGTTGGGTTTGATGTTATGACGCCCAATGATGTCATCAGTCATAACATTTGTATATTTTGCATGCATTTTTAGTTTTCTGTTTCATACATAATACATATGCATTGAGTCTGATTTAAAGAGAAATAAGGTCGTGTGTTGTAGTAACAGTGATGACAAATGGACTAACCTCTTTTATTTGGTGATTGTGAAACTCTTCCGCAGAAATAGGTTTTCTCCCAGGTCCAAAAACAAAAGGTGTTAACAGCAATTGCTATAGATATAATAATTCTCTTCAAATCTTAAAAGGATGAAGAAAATCTAAACTAAAGGTCTGATCTTTAAATTTCACCTTATTGACCGATTTTGACATTGTCATTAACTTGGGTCAAGGAGTTTGTTTTCATTGACTTCGCCTTATGCAATGTTGGGTCCAATGTCATCAGTCATGAAAAGCAACACCGATCAAAATCTCTAAAAATCTTTATGTGAATGTTTTTAACCTTTCTAGGTCATCTTTTTAGGCATAATTTAAGACATTCATATTTTTTGAATTTGCATGTGTTGCTGAGTGTTCTGTTTTTCTTGTTTACTTCTTATTCTGACGTCTCTTGATTTTCATTGAGGATGTGGTTATTTGTTTGTTCCAGTGGTGTTGTGATCGGCTGTGCTGGGCAGGTACTAAGAGATTGATATTTTTTTTGTATTTTTCACTTAGTACGTGTTTTTAATATTTCCATGGTGATGGTTCAATCCTTAGCTAATATTCGGTCTCCGTGTGTTTTTAAGTGGTTTGATTTAATGGGACTCATGGTTAGTTATGGTCAAGATGTGTTTCCTTGAGTTGAGGGATAGTGTGCTTTTCATTAGGAAAGATTATATTACCGGGGGTAATATTTCTTAGTTTTAAAAAACTATGGTAGATTTTGTAAATATTTTCTTTCCTATTTTCTTTCAGTTTCTCTCTCCTCTCCAACGGTAAGTTTTTTTTTATTTTTAAAGGAGCTTTTCTTACCGTTTTGGCCCACTTTCAATTCACCCCTTTTCTCTCACTTGTAAAATAGGAATCCCTCTTGAACTCAAATTCCTCCCAGTATTTTTCGATTTTATTACTCCTTGTCTTGTGCACTGTTGAGTCTTGCAGGATGTCGAATTCACCATCTGGGTCTAGGGTTCCCAAACTTCCGGCAGGGGTTGCATGTTCCGGCGAACAAGTAGCTCCGACATTGCCGAAAATTTGAGGGTTGGACATCCGCGAGGAGATAGGTGTTGCCTTTGCCCGACACCCGTCACCCGTTGCTCCAGAACCAAGAAGTTCCGCTCTGGCGAGCTCTCTTTCCATAACTCCGATCTTAACCCCGACTGACGCCGCTCCTTCGGCCCAGGTCCTTCCTGGCCAACCTGGCAATGAAATTGATGTCGACAATCCCCTAAATCTGCCATTTATTAACGAAGTTTTTGGGCACATCAGTGACCCCACCTTGAAGCGGTCACGGCGGCTGCAAAATATTCCTCCGGGAGTTGTCCCGCCGGCGGTCCCTAAGAGCCAAGCAGGGCCACATCGCAATGTGTCGATTGAGCACATGAATCTCACTGACGATGTCACCATTGCCACTGACTCGGATGATGAGGAGTTTGTGCCTCCGGCAACCGCACTGCTCCGGCGACCTCAAGTGCTCCCCTTGTGGCCAAAACAGGTTCTCGACACCGGAAGCAGACTGTGAAACTTTCGGACAAGAAGAACCCTCCGGCTTCTATTAAGGTATCTCCTGGTTCAACGGAGATACAATTTTGTATTTTCGTATATTACTTTTATATTTTGTAATTGGGCTTAAACAATTGAAAAGTAATATTATTTTCGGGTTTGTACACCCAAGTTCGTAAGTACGACTACTTACGAACTGAAATTAATTTTTTTTGTTTTTATTTCTGCTGCAGTTTCTGTTATTCGGTTGATGTTAGGTCTGGTGACATCTATCACGAAACCTAACATCATATCTCTAAATTGCATTTCTACAAAATTACAGAACATGAAGGAGAAACTAAAGTTTTGAAGACTTAAATAGTTTTAAGAGATGCTCTATTTGTTCTTGTGTGAATGGAAGGTTGGAGCTTCCATAGGTAGAATTGGGTCTATAAAGGTTTCAGAACTAGTATTTAGTGCTTTGCCATCACCCTTCTACTTATCCATTCTGGTTGCCAGTTTGGTGGTTTGCGATTGAGTTTTAAGCATGTCTCCTTTGTGTGCCATTGGCATTTTCAGTTATCACATCAAGGTTTTCTCCTCTTTTCAGAACCATAATCATGGGTTTTGTGGCCAGGGCTGATCCCTCATGATCTGAAGAATGAGAGACAAGCCCTCACCCATTTGGGTGTCTTGGTCAGGAAAAAACTTCACAGATTGATTCCTACTTTTGTCATCATCAGATCATGCATTAACGCTTAATAAGAACATAAATATTTAATCAATTTCCTCACATTTCGTGAATCGAGACAAATCTTTAAGATTTTCACATTCGTCAAGTTCCTGGCTAAGTGACGACATGTTGTTGTAGAACTCCGTGACATCTCTGGATCCCCTTGTTTGGAGTTCCATAACCTTGTTTATAACTCAAAGGCTTGTAATTGATTCTCCACATCTGAGTACGTTTCATGAACAAATTCCCATATCTCTTTGGTAGACATAAACAAATATGGCTTCCTGATGGTCTTCTCCATAGAGTTAAGGAGCCAAGTGGTGACTAGAGAGTTCTCAGATCTGCATTTACGGAATGTAGGATCAGAACTCAAATAATTGGAATTCCTGTCTAAAAAATAGAATAGATACCTTCATTCTAAATGAAATATTTTTTCCTTAGTTCGGATTGTTCTCTACAACTAGTGAACATGAAGTTGGAATCGCTAGTAATCGCGGATCAGCATGCCACATTTTTTATTTGAGGTGTTGAAGAAATTGTTCGAATTGTGTAATCCCCTTATTCATATAATTCCGCATTTAAAAAAAAAGCCCCCCTGGGTCCCACTATGTCAAAAGCGTGAGCAACCCCATTCGTCTCTTTCCTTTTTTTGCCCCTATATATTACGCGAATGCGTTAATATAATAGTTTTGAACCAAATTGTGTTTATAGGTGGTTTGCAGGTGGCTCGTGAAAATAGGTGATTTCGCACCCTGGGGGTGCGATTTCAGAATTTCCCCCCTTTTTTTTTATGATTTCGCACACTGAAATAGCGAAATCTAATTTCTATTTTTAAAAAAAAAAATTTTATTGTGATTTCGCACATTTAAAGTGCGAAATCTGATTTTTTTTTTAAAAATAAAATTAAAATTCGCATTTTGGAAATGCAAAATTCAAAAATAAAATTATTTTGATTTCTCACATTTAAAGTGCGAAGTCTAATTTAAAAAAAAAAAAAAGAAAATTCAAATTCGCATTTTGGAAATGCGAAATTCAAAAAAAAAATTATATTGATTTCGCACATTCAAGGTGCGAAATCTAATTTAAAAAGAAAATGATATAAGGGTATCAGATGCAAACATCTTTTCATGTGACAATTGCATGATAAAATTATATCAGCTCTGTGCAAACGTCTTTAATGTAACAGTATTTAAAATCATGCGTGGTTCTCTATTTATTATTGCAATTCGTTCATTCATTAGAATCAATCCAGCTTCAAAATTTTGTTTTGTTTTCTCATCTCATTTTCTCATTTTCTCTCTGCCCTAAAGAAACTTGGATTTGCTTTGCTCCCCATTTTAATTCGAAGAATCATTCAAGGTAATGTTTAATATTTTATATTTAAATTAATAGTGGCATATTTTCTTATTTTAGTTTTAAAATATAATTTATGACTAGTTAAATTATTGTTTAGTTAAATTGTTATTTATAATTTTTTGATAACTAGTTAAATTATTCTTTGTAAATTGTTAGTGTAACATGTATATTATCTCATTTATGAGAAGTTTTTAAATTGTTGTTTATATTTATGCATCCCATTAAATGATTCTTTATAAATTATTTTTTAAATTATTATTTATATTTATTCTTGCATTAGGTATATCCAACTTGCTTGAAATCATCCTCCATTTCTAAATAATAGACAAAATCCAAGATATGATTATATATATATATATATATATATATATATATATATATATATATATATATATATATATATATATATATATATATATATATTTATATATATATATATATAATTGTTATATCCCATTTATTATTAAATGAAATAATTATTAAATTGGATAAATAACATTATATGTTCGTGTATTATAAACTTAAATTTGATAGGTTATATTATGTATTCATTTTATTACAAACTTAATTTTTTGCTTTGTAATAATTTTTCATATTTTAAGGATGGCTCCTTGTCGTCGTTGTGTCATTACAAGGACAGAAATTAGTGGAGTTCAGAAGTTTTATGATGGCTTTCTTTTGTACAAGATGAAGCTAAACCATTTAATACCTGAACACTATTTGGCAATACTCAAAATGTGGGTCCACATGCTTTATTTAAAAGCCTATAATTGCCTTAAAAATATTGACCGTAACCATTTAACACGTGGAGTTGATTGGTTAAATACTTTAAACAAAGATGATCAGGAAAGAGGCATGCATTTGCTAAGTGAGCTGCGATGTAAGAGTGAAAAATCAAATGGTCCTAATTTAATGAAAGAGTTAGTTGAAGAATGGAAAAAGAACATTGGGAGATCCGCCATTTTAGGAATGAGTCACAAGCTGGAAAATGATATTTTCCAATTAAGAAAATCTCCACCTTCTACTTACCCATGGCCAGTCAAGTCAAGTGTAAAAAATCATTTGATGGATCCATTTGCCGTTATTAAGTTCAATGTTGGTTCTGAATTTAGAATTTTAGAGACATTGAAAGATTTGAAGAAATTGCAAACTACCGGCGCACGAACTTAGAACGAGTTTTTGGATGCTTAAATGAATTGCTTTTTTATGGTTTTTTTTTTAATTTTTTTCTTTCCTTTCCTTTTTCTTTTTTCTCTTTTATGTGTTTTCCAATTTATTGTAAATCTTCTTGTTTTGATCAAGTTTGAATGAACATAGTTTTATGGCTTTTAATGTAACCAGTATTCCTTATTTATGATATTTGAGAGGAAGTATTGATTTGTTAGCTTGGATTTCTCAAAATGAATCATCTATAAACTTTGAATATTGGATTAGATTTTTAAAACAATTCACTTACACCTTTGGTTTTCTCCACCATCTAGGTATTCACATAAGAAAAAGGGGAAATGAGTTCCAATCAGCCTAACAATGTACCATACTTTGATTTCGAAGAAGATTTCTTTTTCTACGATACAAATTTAAACGAGTGGAGCATCCACATGGTTACTAATCTGGTTGACGACCTCCATGAGAGTAAGCTTAATGGTGTCTACGATCCCAGAAGAGGATTACGCAACAATATCACATGGATTTTGTTGGACAAAATCAATGTTGCTTTCGGGAAAGAATTCATAATGGACGACATAACCGCTCGAGTTCAACTTCTAGACAAATGATACAGGCATTTTCATATGATGTTGGGAAATGAGCATTGTACTTGGGATCATGAGATCAATAAATTGCAAGCGCCGGAATGGCTTGTAGGTTTTTTGAACGACGTGGCAGGCGATTCTGAGTTTACTGCTGCATATCTAAAATATGGAGAACCTTTATTCGATTCGATGGATTGAGAATTCAATAAAAACTCTTTAAATTGCATTGTCAATACCACAATCTCATTGGAAATTCGCCATTGCGAATATGATCACACATATCTAATATCAAATTTCTGTAATTGTTATATTAATCTTATTTTATTTCAACTTGAAATAGATTTCTTGTAATTTTAATGCATTATTATGATATGCACTTATAATAATAGAATAATAAAATATTTAAATTTGTATTTATTTTTATATTATTTATTTAATAAACTCCATTTGTCAATACAACCTTATCGGAAATTTGACATTACGATTGTGAGTAAAATCTTATTGTTATTAAAATTTTATTATTTTTCTGATGCAGATAAAATTCATTACTTTAGTTTTGAGTTCATATGCTTAATGTGTAGTATTGTCACAGAGAAAATTGAAAAACCTATTGATTAATGTGTAGTCTTGTCACCAGCAAGGTTGGACAAATATTAAATAAATAATTTTATTAAATAAAGGAAAAAAGAAAAGATTACACATTTGATTAAATAAAATACAACAAATATTACAAACTCAAACATTACAAATTAGACATAGTACATAGTTGCACACTCAGACTAAGGTCATCCTGATCCCATTTTACTACATAATTGAGTACTAACACATTGAGATGCATCAATTGAAAGCCGCTTCCATCTTATTCCACAATGGTAGCACGTCGTACAAATAATATCTGCGTGATGCATCATCACTGTATTCATTTATTAAAAAAAATTAGTAATTTAAATAAAACCCATACAAATCACATAATTATTTATAGACAGATGTGTGGACTTTACATAGGCTGGAGAGACGTTATTATTGATAGTGGTATCAATACAGATCAGTCCACGTTTTTCATCCAAAAAAACACCATCCTCAGAAAGTATTGCCTTCCACCAACCGTACCTCATCTCCATTTCATCAATCCGGTCGTAAATATCTGGAATAGTGGGTGAAAACATGAAATTACTCTGGAGTAGACTTTTTACCTGCGGGACGCTCAAGATCCTATACGCTTTTTTTACATCTCTTTTAATACTTTCTTTCTGGGCGATGAAAAATTCCAAAATGACTTGTTCCATCTCCATGGTCCATGGGGTGAGTGCAGGATCATAGTAATTATTGTTTATTCTTAGGACATCTGGATGATTTTCGTCGAAGTTAGCCATTATTAGTTGGTATAGTTTATGGCCCTGTTTGGCAATTAGCGGATAACTGATAGCTGATAGCTGATTGCATAACTGTTAGCGGATAGTTGATTGCATTCGCTGATTTGACTAGCTGATTGTGTTAGCAGTTAGTATAAAAGTGTTTGGTAAATATTAGAGAGTTGATAGCTGTTTGATTGGGTAAAATGACTAAAAATGGGTATTCACACAATTTATTGTTGAGTATTTCTTTATTAATAAAATAAATTTATAATAATTGAATAATTAAAGTAACTTTTACAGAAAAAAATAATCATTATTTAAAAATTATTATTTATAAAAATTTCTTGAGTTGTAAAATTTTAATATATTAAATTTAATTTGGATAATTATTACTATTATTTAATTGTAAATAATTTTGCATGTAAATTAATAATTCTTTTTTTGGTGATTTGAGGACAAAATTGTCATGTCAATTTATTTTTAAAATCGCTATTCTCAAAAAGCTTCCATATGGAGCTTTTTCAAAATTAGCTTTTTGGACCCAAAAAGCTAATTGTATCATCTGTTTACCAAACATATCAATTAGAGGATTTGACTGGTCAATCCGCTGTTTACCAAACAGGGCCTATATTTTTAGGTGGGTAGTTTTTTCAGTGTGTACATATATATAGATGCGTAAAATACGTGTTTTGTGTCATTATGTTGTCTACTCGTAAAATACGTGTTATGTACCATTATTTGAATAATTGCACAACGCATATTTTGATGAATTGTGTCGTCTTGTCATCCGGTACACTATGTCACAGAACACTAAAAAGTGTTGTCGACACACACATCAATGAAATGCAGCTTTGCCAACTACTCTATCTGTGCCATTGTATTGTCTACTCACTTGAATAATTTCACAAAGCGTATTTTTATGAATTGTGTCATCTTGTCATTCGGTACACTATGTCACACAACACTAAAAAGTATTGTCCACACACATATCAATGAAATGCAGTTTTGCCAACTACTCTATTTGTGCCATTGTGTTGTTTACTCACTTGAATAATTTCACAAATCGTAGTTTTATGAATTGTGTTGTCTTGTCATTCGGTACATTATGTCACAGAACACTAAAAAGTATTGTCCACACACAATTATGCCAACTACTCTATCTGTGCCATTTTTATGAATTATGTTGTTATGGTTGTTTGTTTGCTTTATATATTTGATAACTACTGAATGATAGAAACTTAAAAGTAAACCACGCACTAAGAAACTTCAACACAATTAAATAAATTACACAATACAAAAATAGTTAAATTACATACATAACTAAAATGGATAACGTACAAATAGCATTAATACAATATTATTAAATTAGTGTCTAAGATGTCCTCCTGTGCCACATCTTGGTGGCTGAATATCTGTACTTGCACCTTGCGGGGAGCCAGTCTGAATCACTCATTTGCACATCTTTATAACTTCCCCCAAACTCACTGTTAGGAAATGGTATGGGGGGCCTAGATGTCTATACATTGGGACGTTCAAAACCATCTAGGTGCTCTTGTGCAGCTGTCGGATACCCCAAATGCATACCAGATTGGAGTAATCCAGTAAATGAGTTGTACTCAGCAGGCTGCCCCATGGAAGGCGTATAGCATCCTTGAGTGATGGACACACCGAAGGGCAGTAGATAGGTCGAAGTTGATGGCCCTTAAATTTGATTGAATAATATTAATAAGTATATATGTTTGTCATAATGATTTTTGTCAAAGTACTTAGAACTTAATTACCTGGATCATATTGATGTGTGGACGTGGTGGCACCCGCAGTATATGAGAAAGGGGGAGGCGTTTGAGTTGTGCGTGTATGGGATCTCTGCCTTCTGCCACCTCTAGAATATTGAGACAAAGATATCAAATATAACTTTCCCAAAATCCTTTTCTCCAACATTTATGTCTAAGATTAAATCTACAACTTTGAACATGACTTTCCATAGTGAGTCGGGTCCATACAATTTTGTTGACACTCGCTATTACGCAATTTCTTAAAGAAGGCTCATTTTCGCCAGGTATCAATACGAATATTATGGTTCGTTTCCCGAGGAGGACGATCTATACAAAGGTAGAACCATAATTCTTGGTTTTATCGTTAATTTTACTGTACTCATAAGGTAGATTGAACACGACACAATAAACCTCTTATGGCATGTATGATCCATATATTCAAATGAAGCCTATGATCTTGTTGTAAAGGAAACACCTAAGCTACTCCACCTCAAAAACATGATAAGCATTTATCTGTACTGACCATGCCACAATAAATGAATGGGTCGTGTTCATTTCCCAGCTATAGTCCTCATAATCTAATATAATAGATTGTTAGATATTGGTAGTAAATGGGCTTTAGAAGGAAAGTTTGTTGTAGTGGATTTGCATTGTGCATGCATTTTCTATCCAGAAACCAAAATAACTTTTTGAATTTTCCCAACTATAACCACAAGTTAAAATGCAGTCTCATCTGATCATTCACAGTTTACTAATGGTGAACATAACTGAACTCTTTTTCATGAAGGGCTCACCATGTTCTACTTTTCAAGCATGCATGAGAATATATTTCATCAATTCAAGCATAATTTTTCATCAGACACCGACTGTTAGGGGGAACGATAGAAAAATGAAGATGCAGGCATGCAGCTCATAAACAATTCCAAAGTCTCCAAACACAGCATTCGTTGATTGGTAAGTGAATAAAAAAAACATGTCGTTTTCACAAGAAACGACACTGTGGCCAGAAAAATAGCCATAGTCAGTTTCGATCTTGGCAGATGTTATGCCAAGAATATTTTTAATCAAATCCGCAAAGGTCTACAAGTAATGCAGGCTGAAATGTCAATAGTATATAATAATTGATTCATGAAATCTCACTTGCAGCCCAGTTCCCAAATCTTACTCATTCCATTTTTCCCCCTTGCGAACTCGCAAGCCTAAACGGATGCAGTAGGCCGGCAAATTATGAGTGATTTCAAGGATTTTTTCCAACACTTTGGTGCAGTGGACTAAAAGATGGCAGCTCATCCTCACATTACAACTGACTGATGATAAATAATGAGGGGAGAGCTCTGCCTATAACTACAAAGATACTAAGGGAGTGTCTACAATTACTTTAGAAAACGTTAGTGTCAACTTTTGCCTAAAAAAGGTAAGCTTTAAGTGTTTTCAAATGCCAACTTTTGTTTCTAATTCTACATAATTTAATCACAATATAAAAGTAGAGGGAGAGATGTTTTAGATTTCTGATTTTACCTCTAGTCCGACTTTTTATGCACAAGTAAAATGTGTCTACAATGTATTCACCAAATAGACTCTATTCACTTATTTAATTTTCCAACTTCTATTTGCATCTATATTCACTTATTTAATTTTCCAACTTCTATTTGCCATTTAATTTATTCTACTTCATTTTTTTATTTTTATTTTTTTTTTGCAAAAACTCCCTAAAGTTTCAGACAATACAAGGAAGCGGAATATAGATCTATAAACACCGAATGTACCAACAATTGAGCCAATATGACTCTAAGCAACCAAGTTAAATTATTACATTTAAAAGTCTGCACTAGCAAACTAAATATTCTTCCTTAAAATGCATACTCTAAATAGAATTTGCTGCCCGCTATTAATTCCTCAGCGCTCTACTTAAATGGCCAGCTACATGATAAATACAATTGAAAAAAAAAAAAAAAAATTCTTCGTTTCTTATCTGATGTGAGGGTGTACAAGGAAATTGAAATTCACTACTCTGGACAGTCATCAAAGAGATTTCTGTGACAAGACTCAGACAAAATTATGAGTTGGGTATTCATGCTCATATCCATTATAATCATAATACAGTCTCTCGCCCTTAGCAATATCACGCTTTGCAACCAGAAGCACCCTACATTCACTGTCAACGCTGTATCTCACGCATTTAATGTTCTGCTTCTTTCGGCCGTCCCTGCACAAATTTGATTTTTTTATTTTTTTTAATGTAAGAACTGCAGGTTAGTATTGGTAATACCTTGAATACGAGAAAATTCGCCATTTTATTCGTGCATTAGAGGTGAAAGTCTAAAATTTCATGAAAATAATAAATGGTTCCAGATGGAAAGGGTGTGGCTCAAAAAGGCTTACGGTGTGTGGTTGTTTATGCCACTAATAAAGCGAGCGATATTTCCACGCTTATCTGGGCAGACGAGAAGACTTTTAGATTCTTCGGTTGCTAAAAGGAGGGTCATCATGCTATCACAATCATCTTGTTCCCGATTTTTCATGTAATCAACGTCTCCAGTATATTCTGCAATTAATGTCATGTCCTTTATGGGACCATCAGCTTCTACAGTATAGCTGCAACAATAAACAGTGTCACATTCTACTTGTATACATAGTAAGAGGGCTAAGATGCATCGACGAAAGAGAAAAAGACAAATATACCCTTCACATGAGTCAAAAATTACTATGAGAGGAGGATATTCGCCTCGTCTGTGCATAGCCTTGCAGCGTTCCAAAGTCTCAGCATCTTCTTTAGAAAGAATCTGATAAAAAAGAAATGGCTTAGATCAGCAGTTAATTATTTATGAATATTCAAAAATATTCGGAAGCTTTTAGCCTTTAGTAGACCAAATAAAGAAGGGTTTCGACTAAACCTGCATGCCGCCATTTTCAAATATGGCTTGATTGGATGATCTAGGAGCCAAGCCAGGCATGTAAGTAAGTTCATTGCTGAAATCCATGCTGTGAGCCGTTAAAGCCGAGGCAAGAGATCCCATCTGCACTAGCCTTCTTGCTGAATCCTCCGATGGAATGTATGGCAGCAATCTCCTGCGTTTCTTGTGGAACACCAATGTACTAGAACGTCTACGGCGTTTTTTAACATCTAAAAAATGAAGAATAAAATGTAAGACTGTTTGTTGTCCAGCAAAAGGCTAGTCGACAAGCAGACATCAATGCAACTCACAAAACCACATATCGAATGTTAAGATGGGTATTTTTCTTCCTCTCTGCATTTCGAAGAGCCATCTTCATTGACAAACAACAAAACACTCTTACTCTAGATTTTCAGTTAGTAATTATTTCATTACATTCCTACACCAGTTTCCAAATATATCCCCAAGGTGTGTTACCTAAAACAAACCAATGAACATTACCATATCTTATTCTAGCCCTAAATCTGAATTTTTGTTGGTGCCACTAAAGCCCTACAAGGAACATCATCTCCAGTTTCGAATGACTAAGCGTATGATCTAGCTAGTTCGAAGTTCAGGGTTTCATAATTTCATTGCTGGAAGAAAGACTGAGCAAAAAAAAAAAAAAGAATTTTGTGCATCAGCATATACATTGATCCCCACATATGTATCAATTTTGTCACGTCAAGAAATATACGATCAATAACTGGAAGGAAATATATGCAAAAGGACGATCTAGTCAGATCCAATTTTGGGCCTTATAAATGATATAACACATTTGTCCACCTAAATAGCTAGCTGCTTTTATCATTGTGAAGGTTGGATTTGAAGCTCCCATGATGGTTGTTGATGCATAAAACAACATAAAAACGATGGATTTATCATGCTCGCAGCACAACATTTGACGAGCTTCGCACAACAAGACAGTAAGGTTGGCAAATTGATTAGCTTGTTCCATGAACTCAAGTTCACAGCAAAATGGATAAGTCGAGCCTTCTTTTTTTTTTTTTCCAAATTCTGATCAACACCATATTAAGGGTGAGCAACACCAATTGAGCTGCGAGGCTCGTGGTAGACGGATAGGTCAAGCCTAAGCATGTATAGGATTATGCATCTTACAGTTGGAAATAACTTCTATTCCTAAACCGGATAATGAAACAATTGGTAACTTAGGTCTGGATAATACCAAAAAAGAATCTGGAAACGGATCGAAAATGATCTACAATGGACAGAAGTTCAGGATAACATACCATTAAAAAAACGTTTGTACAATCAAAGCGATAAGAAATAGAGCACAAAAGAAATCCATAATTTTATTTTGCACTCAATCAAGTTGTATGCTTCTTTTTTTTGTTTTGTTTTTTTTTCAAATAAACAACTTAATGATCACGAGATACATGGTCATTAGGGCAGCAACACTTATTGCGGAACTTTTACGTTACAAAACATTACGTAGAGGAGGCTAAAAATGGTATTCAAACACCAAAAGGATTTACATATAAAGCATCATCTCTTTGCCAATAGTTCTAATGACTTCATGAAATCTGAACATTTGGGAACTTGCTGTATGGAAAATTCATAGGATAGGATAATAAGCTTCATCAAACACTTGTAAGCCATAAAATAATAGTACATGATCTTCTTAAGACACTCATCCATTAAAGTTTCCAACTTCGGATAACTATCAAATCTGAGCTCCCTGAAGGAGAAGAAATGCTAATATAGTCTATTGAATTATTTCCTTGCTCATTTAGCTGTAAACTTCATCGCTTATCTGTCTGTAACAATGATGTAGGTTTTGATCAGACTAAAGTTGTCAAGGAAAAATGTTTCTGTTTGTTGGCATTAATATTTTTAAGTACAATATTATCCTCAAAAATCTGAAAAAAAATCTTTTAGAAAAACTTGATTTATGAGTGTTATCAAACAGTTGGAAAAAAAGTTTCTACCTCGACGAGAGGCACATTTCTGGTTGAATTCCCCACACTTCTGAATCCTAAAAAAATCGGCAATTTTCTTCTGTGTAAAACCTGCATAAATTGACTTTCCATTAAAAAAAGAAAGAAATTACTCAAAACCCAAAATAGTTTAATTCCTCTCACCCTTACTATTACACACAAAGAAACACACACTCAGAGAATCATGCCGTTTATGTGTGTGTAAGTATTTATATCATAAGAGTCCCGTCATTCAAACAAACACAGGTATATATATAGAGAGAGAGACAGACAAACAGACACACTTGTGCATGTAAAGATTGAATTTTTTATTTTTTTAAATCAATGGGATACTTTTGAGGGGAAGATTGTGATCATCGGAGCAAACTGGGCAAAACCAGGGGCCAATGGGAATCCGAGCGACGATTGGGCGGACGCAGAGCATGTGGTAGCCTCTGTCGCATCTATCGCACAAAAGCAGTTCCTCGTCTCGCTCGCCGGAGCCGCATTGCTCGCAAGCCACTCGATTATAGTAATCTCCGCCGCCAAGCTCCTCCTCGTCCTCACTCTCTAACGCCACCACGCGCTTCGCCACCTTCATGATCTCCTCCATCGACCTGTACTTTTTCCTCCCTCTTTTCATCGGCTCGGCGGCTCCCAGCTGCGGCTGGCCTTGCTGAGCCGCCGGGATTGACGACGGGGCCATGCCTCGGGACGGAGTTGGTAATTAAATTGATTCTCCAGGGGTTAATTCCGAATTGGAAATTCAGATTAATTATTTTTGATTTTCAGTGCGGAATTTGTTAGAAGAAGGGGGTGGGTGGGGGCAGAGTCGCGGGGAATGGTAAGAGGTGGCAATGGGGTGACGTGGCAAGACCTAAGTGGAGGGGCTATCGTGCACGTGCTGTGCCTAAGCTAGGTGGCGTGCGCTTGTTTTGAATATTTTGGCTAATGTAAGCCGTTGGGGGTTCGTATCGTCGGACTGTCTGCTGCTGCCTGCTTAGGGAAGGGAAGCTTAGGATTGATTTGAGCTTTAAGTGTACATACCAATAATCAAGGTTATTCTTGTAAAATTGTTTGTTACCCTACTTCTTATTCCAAGGCAAATACTTTCGTTAGCTGGCCAAATGGATTGAAACCAATGTTTTGAAAATTGGATCCGGACGTCGAACAGTATCAATAACTAGTTCATTGGGTTAGTGATCCGACCGGTTGAACTATTTTAAAAAAAACGGTCATCAAATCGGATTCATATATATATATATATATATATATATATATATATATATATATATATAGGGGACTTTTACGGTGGCGTGAAGGTACCATTCCCCACTTAATTAGAACTCTTAGATCTAAAGTAGTTATAGATAATGATAAGATTTAAGGGATGTAAATATATTATATATATATATATGGAAATGACTACAGTACCGTGAAGGTATCATATGC